>CM060400.1:45510590-46110590 GCA_030545235.1 Helianthus tuberosus
GTGAGATCAGGGTTGATACCATGATTAGTTGCTAATGGGGTGGCCATTGGTGTTGTCTCAGACATCCCGAATTTCTCTAGAACGTCATAGACGTACTTCGTTTGATGTATGAAAGTTCCTTCAGGCATCTGATCGACTTATAGCCCTAGGAAGAACTTCATCTCACCTATTGACGACATCTAGAACTTCTGCTTCATAACTTGTTCGAATTCTTTGTAGAGTTCTTCATTCGTTGACCCGAAAATAATGTCATCAACATATATCTGAACGATCAGTAGATGACCAGCGACTTCCTTAGTGATGAGTGTAAGCAAGTGTTCAGAGAGCGTCTCATACCAGGCTCTCGGGGCCTGATGCAAACCATACAACACTTTGTCCAAGAAGTAGACCTTGTCTTCGTGTATCGGGTCGGTAAAGCCCGATGGCTGACGGATGTAGACCTCCTCTTTCACCTTTCTGTAAAGGAACGCCGACTTGACATCTAACAGATAAACTTTAAAACCTTTGTATAAAGCGAAAGCAAGAAATATTCTGATGACCTCAAGTCTGGCAACTGGAGCGTAAACCTCAGTGAAGTCTATCCCCTCTTGCTAACTAAAGCCCTGAACAACGATTCGAGCTTTGTTTCTGACTATCACTCCTCGATCGTCTCTCTTGCATTTGAACACCCATTTTGGTGTTTATCTTTCTGTGCCAGTCAGGTAGATCGACAAATTTCCACACTATGAGCTTCTCAAATTGACTTAGCTCCTCCTGCATCGCATTCACCCATGATTCTTCTGTCAGGGCTTCTTTATATGTTCTAGGTTCAATCTGCGAAATAAAGCAACTGAGTGAGAATTCAGTTTGTAATGAAGCAATTTTAGAATAAAAACATGTAAGGCCATGGTCAATTTGGCTTCTTGTGCGAACTCCTGATTGCAGTTCTCCTATAATCAACTCCTCGGGGTGATAAGATAGAGTCCTCGACATAACTTCACCGGGAACGTTCACCTCGCCTTCTAATTTGTGACATTCTTGTCCGCAACTTGTTCATCAACATGAACTGTCTGGTCTAAAGATTGGATCTGCTCCCCCTCAGAATCTGAATCACCACGATCAAATGTCGGGCTATCCTAATCAGAGTCTGAATCATCATCATTAACTGTCGTCTGATTTTCTGGAGCAGTCTCTTGTTCCGAAGTAGTCTGAGTTTGCTGAACATCATTACTTTCATTAATGTAACTGGGACCAGCTTCATGATCATTGGAAGTATGTTGACGTTTAGAAGACTTTGCTGGCAATCTACCCTGGGAAGCTTCATACTCCCTTAATATGTCTAATTCATTAAAGTACTCTGGCACTTCTGGTGAATCGAATGAATCCCATAAAGAATCATAATTGAATTGCCATGAGTCTGCGGGCTTCTGTGGAGGCATAGTATATCCTTGACATTCCACGTGTTGTGCTTCGATGATCCTCCCGAGACTTGGAACAAAGACTCGTCTAAGTGGACTAGAATAGCCCATAAAGATTCCTTCCAAATTCTTCGAACCAAACTTTCCATCAGGATCTAGAACCGGTTGAGAGTATAGTAAGCGGCAGACACAGCTTATCCCTAAAAGTTAATGGGAAGCTTTGAATCAGCTAGCATTGTTCTTGCCGTTTCAATCAGCGTCCTATTATTTCTTTCTGCAACTCCATTCTGCTGTGGAGTGTATGGTGCACTGAACTCTTTCAATATACCCTTTTTGTCGCTGAATTCTTCCATTTTGTTGTTTTTGAACTCCGTGCCATTGTCACTTCATAGTCTGCAGATGGGGGTTTGGTACAGGTCCTCTATCTTTCTAAACAACTTCAACAAACTCTCAAATATTTCATCTTTATACTTCAGGAACATCACCCATGAGAATCACGAATAGTCATCGGTAACCACTAGGCAATAAAGATCTCCAGTAATGCTCTTGACATTCACAGGACCGAAGAGATCCAAGTGAAGTCTTTTAAGTGGCTTTGAGATTGAGTTCTCCATCTTTCTTGGATGGGATTTCTTATGTTGCTTTCCTTTTAGACAGCTAATACATTCTCCCTCCAGATGGAAATTTTTCAGATGAACACCTCTAACAAGATCGTTGTGAACCAGGTGATTCATCTTACGTAGGTGAATGTGGCCCTTTTTTCGATGCCACAGAACTGACTCCTTCTTGGTAGCATTCGATACGAAACACTGAGGGTGACCCATCGTAGTCATAGCAATGCTCATGTCCAACACATACAGATCGTTTCCCCTTGGTGCTCGAATGATGATCCACTCCTCGGGAATAACAAATCCTGGCTTCAGAAGCAGACACTCCTTGTCAGTAAAATGCGTTGTATACATCCTGTCACCAATCTGAGAAATGTTGAGTAAATTGTTCTCTAGCTCCGGTATGTAGTTGACTCTTTCAAATGTGACGACACTGTTTGATAACGTGCCCTCCCCAATTATTCTACTACCTTGATTTCCCACGAAACCAACATAACCACCGTTGAAACCTCTAACATCGTATAGAAGGGTCTTTCACCCTGTCATGTGCCGGGACGCTCCACTATCCATAATCCACTTCGAAATAGATCTTTGGAGCTCCTGCACATTTCAAAACAATTTAGTTAGAAGTTGAAGCGACCTAAGCCTCCTTTGACTCGGGTAGCTTGACGTTAAGGTGAGTTGTCTTTGTGTACAGTGGTGGGAAGGTTTCGTCGTTCATTTTCAAACTTTCCTCGGTTACAACCTCAACCTTTTTGTATAGAAAGAATTCATCTTCTTTAGGTTGACCAAATGGTTTAACCTTCTTTGGAACATACTTCATACCCGGTGGGGTTGAAATTTGTGTCTTAAGTTTCTTATACAAATCCAAAGGTACATTCATCTTAACCGATTTGGTTGAAGACGATTGTTTTGACTGAACCTTTGGTTTTGCTTCATTAGATGTCTTAGCTTGTGATTTTGACTTTGGCATCCATGTCTATTGAGGAGAAGCAACCCGTTTGTAAAATTTATTATTTTTCTTTACCGATTGTGATGGGACCGGTTGTTTAATATGTTTAGCTTCTGTTTTAACCTTTTCAAATTTCGAAATCTTCCTCTCAACATACATAGGCGCTTTGCCTTTGACATCATTTGTTTTCTTTGGGTTCTCAACAACCACAGACTTAGGTTTTTGGTTTGGACATTTTCGTGCAATGTTCCCAGATTGATTGCATCTGAAGCACGTTCAAGTATTGACATCCAGACTTTTACCTTCGGTCTCCGGCTGTGAGGCCTTTTTTGCAAAAAATTCTTCATTTGTTTTTGAAAAGGTTTCTGATTCTTGATCGGTCATTGAGCTTGAGCTTTTTACAAATGTTTTATTTTCAACAAACTTTTGTTTCTGAAAGTTCCTTTTTGGGTAATTCTTACCACCCTGATGTCCACCCATCCATCTGTTTTGATTATTTTTGTTAAAACATGACGGCATAACTGGTTTTTTGTAGTAAGATTTATCACGGTCAAAGTTCAAAAACCTCTTAGAACTTTTCAGACCTTCAATTTCAGAAACCTCAATCTCAACAAGTTTAAAAACATTTTTCAGCTTATCCACGTTCACGTTTTCAATCGGAAACTCAATATCCGAGTACAACTTATCCGAACTTTCCATCTTGTACATCACAAGAGTTGGTACATCATTTAAGTTGTTCTGGGATTTTGGTTTCGGGATGTAGTGGTTTAGAAAACATTCTTTATCCTCAACTGTGGAGTCATGTCACATTTTAGCACCTTTTCAACAACATTTTTTCACAACCTTAGATGCAATGCTATCTTCATCGGTTTGTGATTTGAATGTAACATCAATGTTTTCAGGAAGTTTTTCAACATCAGTTTTATCACTTGTTTCAGATTCGTTAGCCAACCTAAATTGTTTCTTTGAGAAATTGTTAAGCACAGGTGGTGGAACTTGATGATAACCCACCCCTATTCCATCTGAGTAAACATCCTCACTAGCTTTGTTCTTCCCGTTTGGTTTGGGAACTATGTGCTGAAGAACAAAGCTAGCAGAATTATAGCTGTTCAACTTCAGATTTATTCTCTCATTTTCGATCTTAGCTTCTTGGAATTGAAGCTTGAGATTCGCAATCTCATCCAGTTGCTGATTTATCAGTTTTTCTTTCGCTTGAAGAACTCCTGATAAATGAGTATTTTCTTTGTAAGTTTTTTGAGTTGCGCTCATCTGAATCTTTTACCGTTCTTTTTAACTTGTCAAAACTTTCTGAAATTTTTCTGTTTTCAAGAGTTAATTTTTCATTTTCTTTTTGAAAACGTTCAACATTACTTTTATCTTTTTCAATCTTTTCATTTAATTCTTTGATTCTTTCATTTGAAGCTTCAATCAGTTTATATCGACTTAGAACTTCTCTATCGATTGAACCAACTTTTTCTACCAGCTCCTGGATTCTTTTGTTTGAGAGATATGCATGTATGTTGCAGACTTTGCACTCTTTCGTGTAACCTCTGCAAGCACTTTCAGTTTTAGCATTATCAGCCTTACCTGGTTCATTTTCAGAACCACTACTACTGACCTTTCCTGATGACTCAGAACGAGAAGTAGATTTGGAATCTACCTCAAGTGCTTTCGTCATTAAAACTTGGTCTGCCATCTTTGTCAAATTCTCGGTTGTCATCTCCTTTTCAGTGTCGATGATCCCTTCGTCCATTTTCTTTGGTTCTAGGGACCTCAGATATCTTTCACGACTCTCCTGTTTGAGCCTTTCTTTCTCGACTCTGTTTGCTGTCTCGATTATCTGTTCTTCAACTGGTGGGACTGCTTTTACAATAGTTTCCAAATCAATGGATGATGGATCAATGCAAATGTTTCCTTTTGGATCCAAGTAACACTCACGATCTGGATGTGACACCCGGCTTTTCAGGCCTGTTTTGGTCAAAAATTACCGAAGCAATTAAGTGATCAAATTAGTTAAGTGAGGTAGTGTGCTAAAAATATGTGTTGAAAAATATGTTGGCTTGTTAGTTTGCAAAAACAATTTCAGGATATAGCTCAGGATATTGAGCTATATCTATGATCAAACAGTGAGCAAAAAAGGTAAGGGGTGACACGAGATATACGAGGAAAGCCCTTGATCAATCTAGATCACCGGCACAAAACCTCGGGAGCTGATAATCGCAGCTGCCTTGTTCTTCTTATTGCTTCAAATGTCAGGATACAGTGCAGGATATGATGCAGATCAACTAAGTGTTACAATGTAATTTGAATACAAGTGTAAGTGCGTAGTGATTGTTTGCAACTAGAGAGAAAGAGTGTATGTGAGATTGTGTGCCTTAATCTGATCCGATTAATCCTTTTTATAGTAAAAGAAACTAACTAACTATCCTATTATTCTGGGATTTAGCGAATATTCCATATGTGAACGTTGCAGTCCACGTCTTCCGGCTTCAACGTCTATAATCCAACTGATTTGCCCGAGTCTTGAGAAGAAGAAGTCCACTCGAACGTTAGAGACTTGCACCTTTTAATCTGCACGTGGTTAAATTAGTCACTACCAGGATATCGTAGCAGGATGTTACCAATATCCTGATCCGGTATCCTGGTCACAAATAAACAATCAAATCCAGAATATTAGTCAGGATATATGTCCAGGAAACTACCCATAACAATTGTCCCCAAAATATATCTGTTGGTATACCAATTCCAATGGATATATTTTAAAGCTTATCTCGTGAATCGAGGCAATTAATATGATTGGACTCTTGAAGTGACAGTGTGCAACCTCCCACACGTTTTTTACTCGATGGCTATCCATTTAGCCCCAATATCTTCTCTCTTTTTGTTTGATAAACCACCATCTTCATCAGAATTCTCAGGTAAATTCTCTCTCTTTCTTCCTTCTCTGTTTTTTCTTCACAGAAATCCTTCATGGCAAGTAGAACGAGATCCCACACAGAGGATTCAATCCCAACCTTCGAAGCTCAAAACCTTCTTAAAGAACCCGAGAAAGAGGTCTGTTCATTCGACAATGCTGACATTGCTCCCCTGCAAGCCTCCGGCGCTTTCCCTGTCGGTACGATCATCCGCCCTTTCGACAGAGAGGTCCGATCGGATTTTTCTTCCAACGAATGGGTGTGCTTCTTAGCTTACCCTTTCTCTATCGGACTCCGATCCTCCTTTTCAACTTTTATATCCCATTTCTTCGAACTCACTGGTCTTAGCTATGCCCAAACCATGCCGATGGTTTGGCGCGTGCTAGTGACCTTGGACCAAATCAGATCTCGTTTTATTCCCGACCTTTGCATCGGAGATCTCCCGATAGCCTACCGCCTTCGTTCTCATGGCAATAGTTGTTTTCTCCTTTTCTCAACCTCAAAAAACCCTCTCATTCTTAAAGCCACAAAAAATGAGGAGAAATGGCAACGAAAGTTCTTTTTTGTAAAAAGGGATTCTATTACTGGAGGTTTTGACCTTCCAGTGAAGTGGTTAACTTCTGGTAATATTTAGGGTTTTAGGAATATCCCCAACCGTATCCTGAAGTTATATCCTGAACTGATATCTTTATTTCTTGTGCAACAAATTTCAAAGAACTAGCCCCTCCAAGCGCTGAATCAGATCCAAGAATCAAAAGCATTTACCAACTCCCGGAGAGTGAGAGAACTTTTTCTTAGTCATTTGCAAGTTCAAGCCAAAGATCCAGCTCTGACATGTCTGGTAAGTACATTAATATACATGGAACAAATATAATAACTTATAAATACTCAAGAGTTAGATGTTTTTCCCTTTTATGCAGCACCAGTTAAAGCTCCAGAGGTCTTTGATCTCGATGAATTGGACATCTATCCCGCTCCCATTTCGGTGAAGAAGGAACCAAGCCTTAAAGCCACCATGTCTTCCAAGCCCAGCAGTTCGAAAGCTGTTACCACTCCCAAGCCTCCTCCAGCCACCAGGACTCGTGCTTCCAGCGCTCGGAAGAGGAAGGAAACGGATTCTCCGGCTACCTCCAAGACTTTCCCTTATGAGAATTATGGATTCAATGAAGCCAGTAGGTTTATGACTTATTCTTTAACCAGGTAAAAACTCTCATCTGATATCCTGCACATGTATATTAACTATTATCCTGGACATCTCATACATATTGATACCTTTACTTTTGATCGCAAGGCCTGGAACATCTCATGCACTTGTATGAAGAAGCCTGTGGGCTTAACAAGATGCTGGAGGTCAAGCTCAAGAAAGCCGAAACCACCATCGCTGACCAAGGGGTGATTGCTGCTGCCAAGTCTCAGCACTATGAAGATAAATTCAAGGTGATGACCCAAGAGCACCAAGCTGCCATTCACAAAGCCAATGAGGATGCTCAAGCCAGGCTGGATGCTGCTCATCTCCAATATCAACAGGATATGAGTTCCTATCGGGATGGCCTCAAAGGATCTGTTGTAATTTCCCTTCTCCAAGCCAGGTTAAGGATGGCCTATGAGGCCAAAGCCTTGGGCTTCGAATGCCCCTCCTGGAACGTTAAGGCTTGGGAAGCGAAATTAAAGGATCTTGGAGGCAATCGTGTGGAACATCCTGCAAAGCATGCTGGTGAGGAGCCTTCTAAGGCGGCAGAGGAGGTGGTCGATGCTGGTGGTGATGCTGAGAAGAATCCCGAGGGTGATGCTGGTGCAGGCGCTGGGGAAGATGTTGCTGCTCAAGAAGGTGCTGCTCCTTAAGCAACGAAGTGGGCGATGATGGATATACATGCCAAGGCCGGAGCCCACTTTTTTAGATTTGATGGTTGTGGTTGTCTGAACAATTTACTTTTCCTGTCTTTAAACAATTTACATTTCCTGCACTAAAACAATATGATGGCCAAAGGTGGATGGGTCCTGGGTTTCAGGATGAAGCCCTTGGTCATTAGTTAGTATAACCTGTTTTGAACTACATAACAGTTGGAGGCGGATGGGTCTCGGTTTGAGACGAAACCTTCAAATGTTAAGTAAATATGGTAAGGAACTAATCGTGCTTTTGGTGGATGGATCTCGGTTTGAGATGAAACCAAAAGCACAACTTTTGACATGTTAATAATATAACCTCCTTTTGACTTATTCGCTGTTGTCTTTTAATTTTTTGTTATGCATTGCTTAGTTTAAATTTCAATGTTCCAAAATTATTGCAATTATTTCCAATGTCTTATCCAAATATTATGAAAATATCCTGATCAGTATATTCGGCAATATCCTATAAAGACTCTCGTCTAATAGGTTTTTTTTTTAAATTCAAACAATTCAGATAAAGCTCTTAAAGAAAAAAGAACAGTTCATTTTTACAATGTTTGTTTTGACAACACCGGTTTAACTAAAACACAGTTTTAGTTTTTAACACAAGTATTATATCCCAAATATTCCAACCAAATATCCTGAAACATATTCCAAAAATACATTTTGAGAATATATCCTGAGAATATATCCTAATCAGGATATTTAAGCCTTTTTCAAACATAGTTTCAAAAGTTCAAATGATTTATATAAGGTTTACAAAGGAAAGATCATGCCAGGAATAGAGTGTAACCCTATTTTTGAGCTTCAATCCTTTTGCAATTTTTTCCACTAAGATGTCCCCAGTCCGAGATACTTAGTGCACTAGGTCCAAGTTTGATCCTTTGAGCTTTACACAATCGCCTCAGAAGGAATGTCCCCTGTGTATAATGTCTTTGAACACTTAGAAATTTTCTGAACATTAGTTCCAACTGTTTGAACAGTTCTTGTGTTACAGGGGGTAAACCCTAAAATGTACTGGAGATAAATCCTTAGTATCCTGGGGATAAACCCATAAGTATTCTGGGGAAAATCCCCAATTTTCATGCGTTATAGGCGGGAGTGTGTAAACTCCAAGACTTAGAAAGGTGATAACCTTTAAACCTTAGAGAGTATGAAAATACCCTTCTGTGAGAGAGGGCGATCAATCCTCATATACCTTTAGGATCCTGGATATAGCCAACAATAACGAAATTGTTAGCCACTTTTACATGGACTGGTCCCGCTATCTTGAACTATCCCTGGATAACTTGCGCTCCAGGCAGGGTGTTTAAACCCAATTCGAGAGAAAGGTGAATACCTTTAAACCTGTGAAGGGATCAGGATCCCTTAAACGTGAGAGTGGGGGCCAATCCTCTAATCTTTAGAAGTATCCTGAGTGTGTATCCTGGAGCTATATCCCGAAGCATATACTGCAAAACAATCGTAAACCCCTCCGATGCTTAAGTCAGTATTAGGTTCAAAAGAATAAACAATATTAAACATATTAAAAGAGATAGAATTCATACCATCCCGAGTTAGAAATTAAATTCTAAACTCACTTGAAATAAAACTTTAGGTGTATAGCATTCCACGATCTGGGTAGCATATCCCCCTCTATATTCTTGAGTCGGTATGCTCCTTTTCCTGATTCTGATTCAATCTCATAGGGTCCTTCCCACTTCGGAGCCAACTTTCCATCAGCAGGATTAGTAGTATTCTGAAAAGCCTTTCTGTTGGGATTGAACCCTATAAGAGGAACAGATAATAAGAGCCAAAACCGGATCACAACAGTGGATTCATAATAAGCAGCTGTTTACATTAGACTTTCCCCTTGAAAGTGATTATAACATCTGATGGTCCTCTAATCCACTGTCCGTATACAACAGCTGCTGTCCTTCAAACTGCTGATGAAGCCCTGAAGACTGCTAAGAAGTAAACACTGCTGGTTCAATCTACTGATGCTAAAGGACTGCCCACTTAAGGACTGATCAACCTTGAGGAAAGCACTGATGAAAGGAGAAAGCAGTAGTTTAGTGTGTCACTTATATTATATAAAGTCAGTGGTTAAGATTAGCAGTGTTTGTATAGGAACAGTGGTTACAGGTTGTTAGTTTGTTAGATGTCGCTTTCATGGTGACGTCAGCTGAGATGCTTCAGTGGTTTGGTTTGCCTATAAATGGAGCAGTACCCTGTACTGTTACATTTGATTGACTGAGCGAGTTCTTCTCCTCTAGTCCAATCCTTTAATCTTGTGTGCAATCAACCATGGAGTATTAGGCTGAGGGGGAGTTTAGTTTGTAAGCTTGCATTGTAATCGTTTGCTTTGATTTGTAATCTTTCGACTTGATGAAAAGCATGTGTTTATCAAAACTATCTTCCTCTTTGATTGTGTTTACAAAGTTTGTATTCATTTCCGCTGCATATCTCATTGAATCATGTTTATTAATTGTTCATTTATTACAAACAAACACAATAATGAGAGCCTCCGATCCTAACAATTGGTATCAGAGCTTGGACAGTCAAATTCGATCTAACAATCAACTTGACATAACAGTTCAGCTCAAAATTCATTGATACTAAGGTTGATTGTATTCAGTTGAAAAACAGAGTAACGAGTAATTACGTTCAAAATTGCTATTCAAAAACTCTGTAAAATAACCAAGATGTCATAGGATACACAAATTTCACACAACAAGTGATGTCATGCACAAGTCACCTATAGTTTTCAGATTTGAAAACATGTCTGGTAACTATGGTATAATCATTTCTTTTCAAAATTGATTTCAACTGTTGTTATGAAATTTGTGATGGTTTCATCATGTTTGATGCTAAAGTATGAACCTCAAATTAACAAAAACCTATGTTCATAAAAACATTAGTGTTTTTGCTAACGAAAAAAGAGGGAAATTAAAACTTTAGTCATTAGATCTTATGTGTTGAAAAACAGGTTGAGAATCCTCAAAAGGACCAAATCAACCTTGTTAAAATACATTAAGAAAATCCGGGGTCAAAATAGTCCGGATCATATGTAATGTGAGATTTGATAATGGAACGTGTGTTAGGACCAGTTTTGACTCCGAAACGATTGCGAAACGAACGTGTGACGTGCGGAATCCGTACACGAACGTGATCTAACACACGAGACGTAATATAAACGTGATTCTATTAGAAATCTGAAATCGTACAGCACCTTGAATCACTTTCTCTCTCTAGAATCTCTCTCTAGATCTCTAGCTCTCCAAATGCTCTAAATGACAAAAGTTTCTAATCTAACTCTAACTCTCCTATTTATAGATGTTGCCAGTTCACATGGACTGGCTTTCCCAGTTCACATGGACTGGCTTTGCCACTTCACATGGACTGGCTTTGCCACTTCATGTGGACTGGCTTTGCCACTTCATGTGGACTGAACAATCAACACTATAAAGCACTTGAATTCTTCAGTATCTGCTACGGACTGGTATTGACGAAGGCGATAGACATTACTGCACTAACAGACTCCCCCTTGGATATTGCCGTAGTCAATCTCGTAGCATCTTGTCTTTCTCTCTCTCTCTTTGAGTCTTCTTGAAGCTTTAACACGTTTTCCTCAACGTAGACTCCCTCTTACTTGAACAGAATCCCCGTGGATCTGTCTTCAGCTTCAGCTCCCCCTATCTGTAGACTCTTTTCTTCATCAGGCTCCCCCTTTCGTCAAGCTTTCGTGCTTTAGGATCGACACCTGGTTTTCCGTATACAAGCTCGTTTAGAATAATTACATGGCTTCTTGAATCCACACTTCCTTTTACGTTGAGCTCGTCTTCAGACTCCCCCTTAGACTCAGCTTTCAGGATCGTAGTCTGGAATCTCATTTGCAATCACTCAAACATTTATAAGTATATCATTTTGAACATCCAGTATCAAATAACCTGGCTCACTCAATCATACACTAAAATTTTTTTACAATGAAAGCAATTTCGATTTTTCAGGAATTGTAACCTAACACTTTTCAAGAATTTGGCAGTTTCATCGAATCGAATCGGAAACTAGCTCTATAACAATATAAGCATCCAAATCCCTCACAGTTAATCATCCAAGTCCAAACTAATGACCTTGGAGATATCACAAACTGTTTTTGATTTTTGATAAAAATTCAAGTTTCAAATTAATGAACTTGTTTTATTTTTCAGAAACACAATCAGCTTACTTAGATTTTGAAACTCAGCATTTCAGACATTGGTTGTCGAAAATAAAGCAAAATCAAAAATCTTTTTGTATTTTCTGAAATATAAAGCAATAAAGAAATATTTACAAACATATTTACAAGCAATATTTTTGTTTGAGTTTGCGTTAGAGGATCATATCAGTTTCTGACAAGTCACAAGTACCGTTGAGCTTAGTTACACATTAAGAATTAAACAATTCACTTAGATTGTCGATATACTGATCCACTTAAATTTTCACAAAAACTTCAACTGATTCAGGATACGAATTAGGTGTTTTAAGAACTTTAAACTCATTCATGTGTCCCACCTCTTGAATATACTCCCGTATCCAGATCCCAATATTCAGTCTTACAGGTGAGTATACCTAGATGATATCTGTAAGGGGTTAAATTGCGAAGGACCGTGAGAGCTCAGGTCAGAACTTCCGTTCAACAGAGAGATGACGGCTTCGACTTTTGGTGTGTCCCCTTTAGAGGATCTTTTCTTCAACAGCACATGATTAGCATATTTTTTCAATGTTTCATCATTTTTATGCTGAGGGCGATGCTATGTTTCAAGCAAGCAGAAAGTATTATACGGGGACTAGGCCATTGCTTCCGCAAAATCAGAAGTCCCGGGATAATACCCCAGATATCACTAAGCATAAAGACCAAGTATTTCAGAAAGAGGGGTCCTTCAAACGAGATTTCAGGGGTTACCTATATATCCAAGTAGTGTTCCCCACGAAATAAGCAAGTTTGAATTTAGATTTATATCCCGAAAAAGTTTACTAAATGTATAAAAACCTATCGGCATATCATCAGTGAGACCGTTTAACGCTATATAATCATTACATTTCTTTAGCATACTGTAACTGTCTACTGATGTACTATCATTTCCTCTTTTTACACAAAAACTCAATTTTTGAATTTTATCATGTTTTTGGCTTTTTCAAATTTTCAAATGTTTTTGTATTTTCTAACAATAATACTCCCCCTAAAATGCAAAATCATTTAAAGAAAATTTGACAAAGCGATACTGATAGCTTTGTCTCGCCATCCATTTTCTGCTAAAGTGTACTGATTTGCAGAAAATCTAACATATAAACAACAATTACCCCCATGATTTACAACCCATTGATTTTCGACAATTTGAAAACCGTTTTTCAATCTTGTAAAAGTAATCATGTTTGTTCAGCCGTGAGGGTTTCAGCGTATTCAATCAACATATTTTTGAATTTTCAAATTTTTGACAAAATGAAAACATATTTTTGGTTTTTTAAATTTTTCAATTTTTAGATTTTTAAAAAAATTGTTTATTTATATACAGAAATCAAAGAAACTCCCTGTTTCAACCAAACCAGGGTTCAGCAACCTCTTCTTCCTCTTCTTGTGCCAGGCTGCTCCGTAATCCATTTTCACAATCTTTGGTTTTCTTGAGCACCTGCACATTCAGACTACTTGATTACTTAAACAATTTAGCCCAGGTCTGTTTGACCTTAGGCATTTCAACACAATATGTATCATGCAGTTTCGGAAAATCTTTGTCATCAAAGACTTTTTCAACTTTGACTTCAACTTTCTCATCTTTAACCGAAGTCACTTGTTTCTTAACACTCCATGTTTGACCTTTTGGAGTACCTCTTTTGTAAAAATGTGACTCTTTTTGAACATTTTGATTTTGAACAACAACTTTAGGTTTCCAAAACTCATTTGGTTTTGTCATATCAACTGATTTTTGCCAACTTTGAGTTGTTCTAACTCTGGGTGTGTGAGAATTCCAGGTCTGTTTTGAATCGAACCTATTCGGTTTTGATTTCCAAGTTTGGTTCGAAACAAACTTGTTTGTGTTGTATCTCCAAGTTTGTTTTGAATCAAATTTGGTTGACCTTTGTTTCACATCCTCAGATTTCTTTTTGTCAACATCATCATACTTCTTTTTCTCAACATCCACAGGTTTCAGATTTGGACACTTGCGTGCAAGATGTCCTGTTTGATCACATTTAAAACATGTTCTCATGGACACATCCTTGACCTGTTGTTGTTGTTTTTTCTGAGCATGGAACTCTTCATTAGACTGTTGTCTAAATATGAGTTTTTCCTCTTCTAACTAAACTTGTTCCTTGAACAAATTTCATCTTTGTCTGATAATTCGGACTTTCATTTCTTTTCCAATTTTGTTTCTTCTTATAACCCAACCCAGCCTTAATATTTTTCTTCTTAAAACCAGGTTTGTTATAAAAAGTTTTGTGACCTTTTCCTGCAAACTTTGAAATTTCAGACTTTTCAATTTCAACCATTTTGAAAACTTTGTCAATCTTTTCTGAAATCACATTCTGAATCGGGAATACAACATCTAAGAATAATTTGTCCGATCCAATCATGGTATAAACCAATCCTTTTGAATCATCATTCAAATTTTTCTCAGATTTTGAGTTTTTCAGATATCCATCATGAAAATTACCTTCATTTTCATCCTGTGATTCAGATTTACCTGTATCAACCGACTCTTCTTTCAACACACTTTCAACGACCTTACCTACCACCTCTGAATCACTAGAATCATCAGATTTGGAATAGGATATGTCAATGCTATCTGGAAATTGATCTACCATGTTGAAATCTTTTTCGACCTTTTCATCATCATAAAATGCAAACTTTTCTGGTGGTGGAACTTGATGAAACTCTGAGCCAATGCCTTTCTTGTTTTGCTCAGACTCACCATCCTTAGTTGTTTCAGAACAGTAATTCAATCTTGATTGAACAAATTTCATTTCACTTTTCACTTTTTCATATGACTCTTTTGTAATGTGATATGCCAATTTTATTGAATCGTATTCCTTTTTCATTTCTTGACAAACATTTTCTTTTTGATCACATTCTTCTGTCTTTTTCAAAACATTTTCTTTCAAAACTTCATTTTCCTTTTCTAACTTTTTACAGTTTTCTGAAAGTTTTTCATCATTATCTTTCAAAACTTTTTCGTTTTCTAACATTTCTTTGTATTTATTTTTGAAAACTTCTTCTATTTTTGTGAATTCAAGATCTCTTGTTCTAAATTGTTCATCTTTTTCAGTACAAGCACTGCACGTTTCCATGCATTTCTTGCACTGTTCAACGATTTTGATTTTAATTTTAGAATCAGAATTTACCTCAGTGATTGGCACTTTGGTGTTTACTACAACTTTTGTTTGATCAGGATCATTCTTTTATTTTTCTTCGACTCCAACTTCATCACCAACATTACCAGCAACTAAAACTTCATTCTTCACTTCTTCTTCTTCTTTCTTCTTCATCTCATCAACTTGCTGTTCTCCAGTAACAGCTTTTTTTTCAACAACTTTTTCTTCTACCTTCTCTTCCTCAGCAATCTTCTCATTTTCAACAACTTTCACTTCTTCAACTTTAACTTCCTCAGCGACTTTCTTCAAATCGTTCACCATCTCATCAACACTCTTCTTCATTCTTTCTTCATCCCTCTTCCTCAAACTTGAAATCATAACATCTCTAAGGTGTTTTTCAAATTTTTTTACATATGTTTTGTCTTTCCCAATATTTGTATAGTACTCAATGGATCGAGGAATTTCCAAAAGAACATCTTCAAAGATTTTGTCTTTCTTGGGAACAACAGGTTCACCATTTCTGTTGACATAGCATTCTCGCTTCTTGTCCCATCTCTTGTTGATCACTGCACTTTCATACTCCTCTTGCATTTCATCCATCCTGTTCCAAGCAATGTTTCTTTCTCGGTATGTTTTTTCACTCAGAATCACTTCTTTGGTTTTCACCTTGATTTCAGCCATGATGTTTTCTTCTTGAATTTCCTAAAACGAACAAACAACGGTGATTAGATTTAAAAATTATCAAACTGCTGAATAGGACGGGTATCCGATCAAGTAAGTCAACAAAAATCAACAGAATGAATATGTGACAATGGATCGGGTGGGGATCCGCTTGGGCGAGTATCCGACGCTTTGACCTAAATCACAAACAAACTGAAATGATTAGGATCGGGTGGTAATCCGTTCGGATTGCCACTCGATTTGTTGCACTTTAAACTTTGAACAAAATTTCCAAACTTCAAGCAAATCAAGTTTGAATTCTATTTGACTTTCAAATTGATACTGGGCCGATGTATTTTATGAAATACACGGGCCGAGATATACACGGGACAGCACATTCATTACTCATATATGGGCCTAACACTATATATTTTGAGATATCCAATTTATCACATGCAAACTCATATAATTTTTTGCAAATGGCCGACAAGTTTATTTGTGAAATGACTTTTTATTGGACCGATCAAATGAAAGTAATAATGTGATCACGTGATATTTTGAATTATGATCAAACTGTTATAAATTGATTCACTTCACATGCAATCTTTAAGTGGTGGCCGACAAAGTAAATATCAATACAATCCTATTGGGCCGCAATTCTCGAACAATTAATGGGTCGGTTCAATTGAACTTTGTGTGAATTGATTTTTGAATTCCAAACGAACTGACAACCTTAGTTCACTTCATATGAACTGACACTCAAACGAACTGATTAAGTCCACTTCATGTGGACTGATAATTGACCACTTCGTATGTACTGGTTGATTCACTCCATGCGAACTGGATATCCACTCAAACGAACTGAGCCATGGTCAAACGAATCTGATGTTTTTGTCCGATTTTTGATAAAATTGATATCCTAGACTTGTTCTCAATCAAATTCCGATCACAACTATGTGTTTTTCGTTCAATATCGTCCACAGAATAGTCGTAGATCTGAGATCGAAGTTTCTGTTCATGCGTATTGGTCAAACTTCAAACGAACTGGTCGGTTTTATAACAATTTATCAAGATTTAATCTGTTTTAAGGTCTAATACTTACACTGATTATTTAACAGACTGTTTCGTATGATATACTTCAAAATCAAACCATTTTATCCAAAAAATCTCGTTCAATTTTGCAAAAACGTGAAGAAAATGAGAAAGATGAAGAAATATATCAAATCTGGACGAATTCGAATCTGAATCTGATGAAAACTTGATCGAAATTGTGTGTTTGATCTATGCAATCGAGCTCCTGCTCTGATACCACTTGTTAGGACCGGTTTTGACTCTGAAACGATTGCGAAACGAACGTGTGACGTGCGAAATCCATACACGAACGTGATCTAACACACGAGACGTAATATAAACGTGATTCTATTAGAAATCTGAAATCGTACAGCACCTTGAATCACTTTCTCTCTCTAGAATCTCTCTCTAGATCTCTAGCTCTCTAAATGGCAAAAGTTTCTAATCTAACTCTAACTCTCCTATTTATAGATGTTGCCAGTTCACATTCACATGGATTGGCTTTCCCACTTCACATGGACTGGCTTTGCTACTTCACATGGACTGGCTTTGCCACTTCATGTGGACTGGCTTTGCCACTTCACGTGGACTGAACAATCAACACTATAAAGCACTTGAATTCTTCAGTATCTGCTACGGACTGGTATTGACGAAGGCGATAGACATTACTGCACTAACAACGTGTACAAATGTGGCCAGATCTCTCAAAACATTACTGCAAAATGATTCTGGATTAAGTATTCCCTCAATAAAGACCTCCCAGTAAGTATTTCATTACTTAAAAATGGGAAGGGTAAAAAGGGAAGAAGGAAAATCACAAAAAAACTCAAAAGTGTGTTTATCTCAAAACTTTTGAAGTCAAAACAAAAGAGTATAAATAAAAACACTTAAGAGTCAAAAAAAATTGGGGTAACAATGGTCATTAAGCAACTGTGTTCATTCATTGGTTCAGGAAAAGGTTCAGGTAACAATAGTAGTTCCAGTGAATAAACTTACAAGAGGACTAGACAAATTTTCAAAATCATCACATGGTAACAAAGTTTATAACAGGTTTTTCAAAAACTCATGTGAACATGTGTCCTCATTTTTGTTGTCAATCAATCAACAAGAAAAAGGTCTCAAACAGTGGTTATTACAATGTATTTCAAACCACTAACCATTTTTCATAAAACTTGAGAATGATGTGATTGCGTGTTTTATTGGGAAATTTACTAGATCCTTTTGATGTTGTTTTCAGAAAAACCTTTAATCATTTTTTTTTAAAAAGGGTTTTCTCAAATAAACAGGGTATATCATTCTTTATTTTTTTAAGAATGATATATTTTGTACTTTTGCTTGTTTTTGATTGGCAAAAGTTTCAAACTCCTGTCAGGATGTTGAGCCATCATTTTTTTGGTGAAATTATCCTTATAAATGGATCAAAAGGAAATGGTACAAATGTCAAGGTCATGTCTTACTCAGGTTTGCCTTGAACACTGATCAATGATTGATTGTTAAACAGATCTTAAAAATACTTGGGTACTCATGTTTTAATTCAAATATCATAACGAAAATGAGTAGCCATTGTAAAAAGTTTCCATCATCTGGGGTACTAATGTCACACCCTGGCTTTGCGGAAGCGTGGTTAATTTGGTGTGACTTCTTAATACCATAGCTTAATCATAACAAAGCTATATGAAATAAAAATCATGCAAGATCATCCATTGAATTAAGTTTTAAAACATAAGTAACACAACATTGTCTTAAGGCGTTAACTCATGCGATAGACACTACAACCTGATAACATAAAAAGAAACGTTGTTTGAAAAGACACAAGACCAACGTGAAATAAACGCGGTTTAAGGACTGTGACTCGTCCAGGAAAAAGCCACATCTCCTAAACTTGGATGACCTCATAACCCTTATGCAGCGGGAAAACGTAGCATACCATGCCAGATCCTTAATTACCTGAAATACATGTAAGTTGGAAAAATCAACAAAAATTGTTGAGCAAGTTCATGTGTAGTGAGTAAGTAAAACCTTTGTAAGTATAAAATCCTGGTATGTAGCAAATAAGGAAAAAGAGATCACCAATGGTTTGCAAAGCCATTGATATGTGTGAAGTGCAAGTAGGAAGACTCAAACCTAGCAGATTTATGCGTTGGGTACAAAGTCACCCCGAGGTCCGTACTGTTTGGGCCTGGGGCTGGGCTCGCTACACCCAGATAGATCTACCGCTCCTGCCCCTCGGTCCTACTATGAGGATTAATAGTCACAAGTTTCTGCCTACCCACTCACATGATCTAAATAATAACCCTCCTTACGCTAACCATACCATGTAAGAAATATTCGTAATCATAGTAACATGTATTTCACCCCCGCAGTTTAGAAAACTGAAAACAGTTAGAGAAAAGGGGGAGCATGAACTCACAGTGGTGCGTCTCTACCAAGTATATCTCCTGATCAAGCAGCTGTGCGACGACCTACACGTACTAAGTCTATTAGACGGACGGCCGTGCCTTAGCTTAAGGTTTAAGTTTTTGGGAAATAGTTAGACAACTATTTCGTGTTTATATTTTTGTAAGTACTTGGTAATTATTCTCCTTCCCAAGGATGGGGGATTTATTACATGTGCGTTCGTATTATTTTGGAATCGTTAACATTTGGTAATATTATTTTTACCCTAAAAATAATATTTGTATAGTTCACAAAATAATCATAAAAATTCACAAGTGTTGTTACTAAATATATACTAAATATATATTTTAGCAAGTTTTTATTTTGTGAAAATCCCACCTCCTATGTTTTGTAATTAAGTCGTGGCGAAATCTATAATTTGAAAAAAAAAAGTCAAAAATGTATTTCTAACACTTGTAGTGAAAATATTTCTAAGTGTTAGGTTTTTGGAAAAATTTCTCCAGAGTTTCCTCTGTAACTGGAGGTGGCCACGCTTTTAAGCGTATCATTTTCTTTTAAAATTCAAATCAACAATTTTCTCAATCAACAATAAACATTATTCAAACCATCAAACTAGTCAAAATAGATGTAAATCGCAAAAATACATGAACTTGTGGTTTATCTAAAATATGAAGTAAATCCCATTACTTTTAGTGGATCTTTTGTATAAATCAATCCGGTTTCGTAAAAGTCTCGTTTTTAACGAAATTCTATCTTTACAACTTCTTGTAAAATTTGACAAAACTAGTTCTTTGTCGAAACGTAGTGTTACACAAGTGTTTACACACTTGTGTGTTTACTAAAATCACTTTTGGTTATGTAAGATCCGTCTTTAAAAGTATGTTTTCTCTTGACACGTGGTCCTTTGAAAATACCGCTTGTAGATCCGTAGATCTACTAGTTTTAAACACTATTTCGTAAGTAAAATCGTTTTTACACAAGTTCAAGTTTCTCGTGTGGTAGAGTTTCATCATTTAACCCTTGTTACACTTAAACAAGCTCTATGTCATGATCCATGATCATGACCAATCCGGGTTAAACAATGATCCGAGCTACCACAACATAGATCGGCACTAAATAATTACACAAAACAAATCCTACATGATTTACACAACCCTTGTGCTATTAACCAACATTTTTAACATTTTAGTAGACTTTTACATATCATCTTGTAAGTTCATGAGTTTTAACCATCATATACCGTTTTAACCACTTTAAAATAGATCGAGAGTGTGTTTCAAGCAACTTACTACTAGCTCGAGGCTAGGGAAGATTCTAGTCGAAAAATGAGTGGATAAAAGCAATGAGAAGAGGTCCTTCGCGTTCCGAATGCACCGAGCTCCTTTGTATGAGATCCTTAACACTTGTATGATCTTGGAATGAGAAGATCAAGGTCGAAAGGTGGCGGTGGGGTTGCTTGTGTCTTCGGCCGAGAGTGAAAGGGAGGGAGAGAGAGAGAGAGTTGTCAAACTTCTAAGTGTGGTGGAATGGAACTCTTGACCTTGATGTTTATTTATAAACTAGTTTAGGGCTTTAACTCTTAGGTAATATGTAGCCTAGATATCAAACAAGGAGATTAAAATAATTAATCAAGGACAAGGGGTGTCCCCCTTGGGGACGGTTCGGTTAGAGGGGGGGGGGGGTTCATAGTTCATTTCCAACTAAACATTAGGTATTAGTTAGGTTAATTTAGTTAGTTTAGGGATTAACCCGGTTACTAGTGTGTCATGCATTATGACGGGTGTTAGGGTATTCAGGGACCCTAACTGGCTCAGAAAAGAAAAACAGTGTTGATGGCAATATTTTTATGTTCCGGGTATAATCCGGTTGTTCGGTTGGATAGTAATCCGTTAAAGTGCTTAACAACGCTTTAAAGTGTTGTTATTATTACTTTTAGTGACACAACTTATTCCCGACACTTTGGAAAGTGTCTAGTAATATTTTTCTCATGTTTTGGCACTTTGTTAGTTAGCTAGATGCTGAATTATTATTTAAAGTGCTGAATTTTGTACCTAGAATACGTTTTAGGCACATCCGGTCACTGTAACTTATTCCTAGTGACGCAGTTCTACAACCCTTATATCCCTACACTCTCTATTAGTGTAGTAAACTATCTTTGTCTCATACAGGCCTTAGAGGCAGTGCCTGCCTGGTGCTAGTTATGACAGCACGTTTAATAGGTTATCCGTTCATTGTGCTACTGTGCGTTTGGTGCATCGAGGTTGTCACAAAGGTGCTGTAAGCAAAACATGGGGTGTCAGCAAGTAAAGTATGATGCAAGTAAGTACATGTATCAGCATTCAAGTAGCAGTTTATCCCCAATTTCAAGTAAGCACAGTAATTAAGCAGTAATTAATTATTAATTAAGTCGTACGGATACCTGGTTTAGTGAGGGTTGTCACAACTAAACCACTGTCAGGAATCTATAAAATTTTCAATACTTGAATTGACATGTGGCAAAACCCTGAATGCAAATTCCTGTAAAAGCTGCTGACATATTGAACTTGACGATATGCATCTAAAATGTATTTTGTTAAGGACAGAAATCTTGCAGATATTTTATAATCATCTTCAAATGACTGGACATGATATTGTGGTTACACAAAACAAAATCATTCCTTTCATCTGAACAACAGATGATCAAGAATTTTGTCAAAAGCTTATCCACTGTTGCACTAAAAGTTGCTGAGATACTAACCTTTCAAATCCTTACCATTACCTTACCCCTAAACATTGTGTTGTTCAAACGTCTGTTTCCTAACCACTGTCCACTGCTGAAAGTCAACCTCTGTTTCTTCATTATATTTGGTAATCACTGTTGTTCAAAATCAGTGTTTTAACCACAGATATACTATCCACTGATAGTAAAAATCACTCACTGTCTTCACTTTGACCGTTGCAACCACTGATACTTGCTTCATAAGTGGATTCCTAAACAACTGTCCTCCATAATTCATCTCTTCATCAGCGGTTGACACGTGGTCAGTTTTTAGCCTTCAGATCGTTGTAACCGCTGCCACATCAGCGTTCATTTTTTCCCCTAAATAAAACCCTGATCAAAACCCCAAATAGGGTTTTACACTGTCGAATTGAATTCCAAAAAATTATCTTCTCAAAGCAGTTTCCAACCTTCCATCTCAAATCATTCTTCGTCTTTCTTCATCAAAATGATGAAATCAAAATCAAAATCAAAGTCAAAATCATCATCATCATCTTCCAAAGAGGTCGCTCAAACGGCCGCTGAACCCATTGAAATCCCATACAAATCCCCTCACAATTACTTGGGTCTACTCACAAAACCCACCAACAACACACCTTCGATTCCATCATCGACATCATGACAACATCAAAGTATAAAACTTTGTGTTGGACCGTGTTGTGACCCTAAACGATCAGTCAAGGACGTTCATCTTCACATACGAAGGCGGAATCAACGTAAATGAAGTTACAACAGCTTTCCTATTCAATTCCTTCACATTTATTGCTTTCTGAATCAAATTTGACAGAGTTTCGTTACACATGCAATGACCTGATTCCACTCATTCGTACATAATGAAGTCACATGTATGGGCATTTATAATGTGGCTGATTTCGCTTATATGGACTGTCCATATAAGTGGAATCACCATGTGACATATAAGTGGAATCACCTAGTGACTAATGAGTGGAATCACCTAGTGACTAATAAGCGAAATCACCTATAACCTATGTTCACATAAGCGAAATTAACAATATAAAACCCTAATTTAACTCTCAAGACCCTATGTTGACTATCTTGACTTAAGACTTGATGTAGATGTAGTCAACAGACATTCCATGTATCAACAGACTCCCCCTTGGATGTTGACGAAGTCTTCAGCTCCGAGTCTTCAGTCTTGGTCTTTTCTCCATCTCTGTCTTTTCATCGTAAGAATTCTATCTTCACAGGTTCACAATCTTGTCCTAGCTCCATCTTCAGACTTCCCTTTGACCGTTGATCCAGACTCCCCCTTTCACAGACTCCCCCTCTCAATATGCTAGAATCTGAGATATCTGGTTCAATCTTTGACAATTAGCTTCCGTGGGAATGATGAAGTCCAAAACCTGTGTCTCAAACATCAATCATTACAAACTTATCTTTTCAACAATAAATCACAAACTATCAGCTTTAGCAATCCACTTAAGTACTCAGGTCCAAGTTAATGACCCTGATTACTCAATTAATCTACCAAGTCCAATTTAATGACCTTGGTTGATCATTTTGATGAAACAAACTGATTTTGAAAACATTTTCAAACATTTTCTGAAAATAACAAGTATCAAGTTAATGAACTTGTTTTTGACTTTTCAATAAATCAAACTCTATCAAAGATAAGCTCTCCTCATTCTACAGTTCAGAATCTCCTGCATCTGCTTCAATCATCTGAGAATCCAACAATCAACTTTCCACTTTGGTTTGTCGGAAAATAAAGCAGAAATAAAATCTTTTTGGATTTTATAAAGTGTTCTAAACTAAGAAATGAAATACAGAAAACTTAAATTGCAGAAAGTAAACAAAGTAAACTATTTACAAACATATTTTTGGCGAGCGTGTCAGGGAATCATATCAGCTATCAAACAAATCACAAGTACCGTTAAGCTGTGATTACATACTCAGAATTAAACAATTCGCATTGATTGTCGATATACTGATCCATCTTAAATTCTCACACAAATTTCAATCTGTTCAGGATACGAATTAGTGTTTTAAGAGACTTAAACTTATACGTGTGTCCCACCTCTTGAATATACTCCCGTATCCAGATCCCGATATTCAGTCTTACAGGTAATTATAACACAAATGATATCTGTAAGGGGTTAATAAATTATGAAGAATCATGAGAGCTCAGGTCAGAACTACCGTTCAGCAAAGAGATCATGACTCAACTTGTAGGTGTGTCCCCTTTAGAGGATCTTTTAGCTACAACAGCAGCGACTATCAATTTTATTGTTTCATCTGCATGCTGAGGGTTTATGCTATGTTTCAAGCATTTGCGGAAAGTATTATTCGAGGACTAGGTCAGAACTACCGTTCAGCAGAAGTCCCGGAATAATACCCCAGATATCAACTGAGTATAAAGCCTAGTATATCAGAATACAAAACCTTTCAAACGAGATTTCAGGGGTTACCTATATATCCAAGTAATGTTTCCCACAAATAAGCAAGTTAAATTTAAGTTTATATCCCGAACAAACTTACTAAATGTGCAAAAACCTATCGACACATCATCAGCGAGACTGTTTAACTCATTTAAACATTCCATTTCTTTAGCATACCGTGACTGTCAAGCCGATGTACTATCATTTTCCCTTTTTACACAAGCTCTTTTTCAAATTTTATCATGTTTTTGTATTTTTGCATTTTTACTGTTTTTGTATTTTCTAAAAAAAAACTATATACATCTATCTACTCCCCCTAAATACCAAAACAAGTAAAAAATCGACAAACCATTGCAGATTGCTTCTCGTCTTCATCCGCAACAGTACTCTCATCAACGCCAATTATGCCATCCGACACCGACAGAAGCTTCATACCGTTCAGTTTTAACAAATATTTAAACCAATTTTTATCAAAAGCTTTGGTATGTAAATCAGCTTTCTGTTCGTCAGTGTGGATTTTCTCAATTCGTATCAACTTTTTCTCAAAACAATCACGAATAAAGTGATGACGAATTTCGATGTGTTTAGTTTTAGCGTGATGTACTGGATTCTTTGTTATATTTATTGTGGCCTCATTATCAACAAAAAGAGGTGTGTTAAGAAACTGCAAACCGTAGTCGTGCATCTGTTGCTGTATCCACAGGATCTGAGAGCAGCAACTGCTAGCAGAAACATACTCCGCTTCACATGTAGATAACGCCACAGACGTTTGTTTCTTACACTGCCAGGTAACCAATCTAGGACCAAAGAACTGGCATCCTGCAGTTGTTGATTTGGAATTGACTTTGCAGCATCCGAAATCCGAATCGGAATACCCTTCGAGCGTAAAATCGCCTTTCCTAGGATACCACAACCCCAATGAAGGAGTTCCTTTCAGGTAGCGTAATATCCTCTTCACAATGATCATATGCGAAGCTCTCGGGTTAGATTGAAATCTTGCTGCGAGGCACGTTGGGTACATAATATCAGGACGTGAGGCAGTTAGGTACATCAAAGAACCTATCATGGATCGGTAAAACGTTTCATCAGCCCTGTCTCCGGTGAGATCTGGGTGAATCCCATGATTTGTTGCAAGTGGGGTAGCAGCTGGAGTAGAACTTGACATCCCAAATTTCTCTAGAATATCATGAACGTACTTCGTCTGATGAATGAAAATTCCCTCAGAAAGTTGTTCAACTTGTAATCCCAGAAAGAATTTCATCTCCCCCATTGATGACATTTCGAATTTTTGCTTCATCACTGATTCAAAATCTTTGCATAGATTTTCATTTGTCGACCCAAAGATTATATCGTCCACATAAATCTGAACTATCAGAAGATGACCATCGACCTCTTTAGTGAAGAGAGTGGCATCCACTTTTCCACGAATGAAGTTGTTGGCTAGTAGGTGTTGAGACAAAGTCTCGTACCAGGCTCTCGGGGCCTGGTGTAAACCATACAACGCTTTGTCCAATAAGTAGACCTTGTTTTTGTGGATTGGGTCAGTAAAGCCCGGCGGCTGACCGACATAAACCTCCTCTTTGACCTTCCCATAAAGAAAAGCCGATTTAACATCTAACTGATATACTTTGAAGTTCTTCCAAGACGCAAATGCAAGAAAAAATCTGATTGCTTCTAATCGTGCCACAGGAGCATAGACTTTGGTAAAATCAATCCCCTCCTGTTGACTAAAACCCTGAACAACGAGTCGAGCTTTGTTCCTTATAACAACTCCTCTATCGTCTCTCTTGCACTTAAACACCCACTTGGTATTTATCTTCCTCTGACCATCTGGCAAATCCACTAACTTCCACACTCCCAATTTCTCGAATTGACTAAGTTCCTCCTGCATTGCATTGACCCAAGAATCTTCAGTAAGCGCCTCTTTGTAAGTTCTTGGCTCAACCTGCGATATAAAACAACTTAATGAGAATTCAGTTTGCAAAGGAGCAACTTTTGTATAAAAACATGTAAGCCCTTTATCAATCTGTCTACGAGTGCGAATGCCAGCTTGCAATTCTCCTATGATCAACTCCTCTGGATGATATGAAAAGTTCGCGGCATCACTTCACTTGGAACATCTACATTGCCCTCCAGATTAGTAACATTCTGATCTGCATCTTGTTCACCAACTTGGTTTGTTTGACTTGAAATCTGAATTTGCTCCCCCTCAGAATCTGAATCACCATGATCAAAGACTGGCATGTTTTCAGCTTCTAGATTATCATTTTGAACCGACTGATTATCCTGAGCAACTTCATTCTGTTGGACATCATCATGTTCACCAGCATTACTCGGACCTGCTTCATTATCATTTGAAGTTTCCCGTGGTCTTCTAGAATACTCAGCTGGAAACCGTTGCTGTGACTCGTACTCACGCAAAATATCCAACTCATCAAAGAAATCCTCTTCTTCCTCTGATTCTTCTCTCATGTCAAACGAATCCCACAGTTTGTCATAATGATAACGCCATGAATCTCCAGGATTCTGCGGCGGCATAGTATAACCTTGACATTCAACATTATATGCCTCAATAATCGTTTTCAAACTTGGAATGAATACTCGTTTCAACGGACTTGCATAACCCACAAATATTCCTTCTAAGCCTTTTTCACCGAATTTGCCTTGAAAATCTAGAACTGTACAGGGAGATCCAAACGGTTCAAGATACTTCAGATTCGGTTTGCGGTTATTAATCAGCTCAAAACATGTTTTGTTGAACTTCTTGACAGTAAGAACCCTGTGGAGCGTATAGCATGCGGCGGAAACAGCTTCAGCCCAAAAATTTATCGGTAACTTTGAATCTGTGAGCATAGTTCTAGCCGTCTCGATTAGTGTTCGGTTTTTGCGTTCTGCTACTCCATTCTGCTGCGGAGTGTACGGAGCACTAAACTCATGCAATATACCTCTTTCATCACAAAATTCTTCCATCTTACTGTTTTTGAATTCAGTACCATTATCACTTCGAATTCTTTTGATACGCCTTTGGTACAAATTCTCAATCTTTCTGAACAACGCCATCAAACTGTCAAATGTTTCATCTTTCGTTTTCAAGAAAGAAACCCACGAAAATCTGGAATAATCATCAGTAACAACCAAACAGTATTTGTCTCCTGTAATACTTTTGACATTCACAGGACCAAACAAATCCATGTGAAGTCTTTCCAGAGGACACAAAACTGAATTGACTTGTTTTGTAGGGTATGACTTTTTCTTCTGCTTGCCTTTGACACAGCTAATGCACTCCCCTTCCAGATGAAAACCTTTGACATGAACTCCCATAACCAAATCGTTGTGCACCAAGTGATTCATTTTCCTTAGGTGAATATGCCCCATCTTGCGGTGCCACAACTTTGATTCTTTCTCAGTTGCTCTAGAAACAAAACAATGTGCTTGACCAGTAGATGTAGTTGCTACACTCATATCTAACACATATAAATCATTCACTCTAGGTGCCCGCATGATAATCCATTCTTCAGGGATAACAAATCCTGGTTTCAAGATCAAACATTCTTTGTCTGTGAAGTGAGTAGTATACATATTGTCACAAATCTGCGAGATACTAAGCAGATTGTTCTCCAGCTCAGTAATGTAGTTAACTCTTTCAAACATCACAATCCCGTTGGATAGCGTTCCTTCACCAATAATTCGACCACCTTCATGACCAGCAAATCCTACATAACCACCATTGATATTTCTCACATCATATAGCAATGCAGTCTTCCCTGTCATATGTCGAGATGCTCCACTATCCATAATCCATCTGGATACAAGATTTGGAAGATCCTGCATATAACAAACTTTGATTTAACCAACTTTAATAAAGATGCCGATTCATGCTTTACGATCAAGGAAGCTCCGGCAATTCAAACTGCTTATTCGAACATGGTGTCCACCCAGGCCTCATCAGCCTTAGGTGTAACCTTGACTCTCGCAATTTGAATTTTGAAATTTTCAGCCTTCAAAGGTGGAAAATTCGCATCATAATCAACCGAAATTGATTCTTCAGCCTTTTTTACTTCAGAAGTTGAAATTTTCATTTCTGTTTTTGGTTTCCAAACTTGTTGAGATAATGCAACCCGCTTGTAAAATTTGTCATTTTAGTTACCACTTTCTTTACGGGTTCATTTTTCACTTTGATGTTATCATTTTTCACATTCTTTTTCTCAACAACGATTGGTGCTTTACCCTTTTCGTCAACTTTCTTCTTTTGAATCTTCACAGTTTCAGTCTCTTGAATTTTAAGTTTCAGTTTAGCGATTTCATCCAGTTGTTGGTTGATTGATTCTTCTTTTACTCTAAGCACTGCTTTTAGTTGAATGTTTTCTTTATAAGTTTTACCATTTCGATCATCATTATCTTTCATTGTGGTTTTAAGCTTCTCAAATTTTTCAGTGATTTGACGGTTTTCAAGAACTAACTTTTCATTTTCTTGTCTAATCCTCTCATGATCAGTTTTATCATTTTCAATTTTGTTAGTTAATTCTTTTATCCATTCAGTTGAAGCTTTAACCATCTTGTCACGATCAAGAATTTGATTCTCAACGTTTCTGATTTTTGCTGTCAGATCATCAACCTTCTTACCGTTGAGATACGTGACTGTGTTACAAAATTTGCATTCTTTGATGCAATTTTTGCAATCCACATCCCCATCAACTTTCTTACCTGACACATTCGTTGACAAATTTGAACTGACCTGGCTTTTTGACTCAGACTTGGAGTTAGAGTCTACCTCAAGTGCTTTAGCAGCTAGCACTTTGTCAACCATTTTTCCAAAATTTTCAGCATTCAACTCCTGCGTCGTATCAATGATCCCGGTATCAACCTTCTTTGACTTCTCTTTCTCTTTCTCTTCTCTTTCCTTCTTCTCTTTCTCTTCTTTTTCTTTCTCGTCTCCAGTTCCCCACCATTTATTCTGCCAATAATCATCATCATCTTTTAACTCTTTGATTATGGCCTCTAAATCAAGAGTGTTGTGATCAATAGCAATGTTTCCATATGGATCAAGATAACACTCCCTGTCTGGATCCCATCTATTTGCTCTCTTTGCTTCCGAAAAGATACCAGATATTCTGATCATTCTGTTTGTGGCCAACAACCTTCTGTAGTTATACTTCTGTTCTTCAGTTCTGTTGTCTTTCCACGGAACAGGTTCATTCTTTGCCATGAAAGCGTAACCAACCGCATCTTCCTCCGGTAGCAGCTCGCTCCAGTCGAAACCTTCATCGTCGTGAATCACTGCAAGAGCTCTAGATTTCTCTTTGTTGTCTTCAACCTGCTTCAATCTAGGCGGCTCAGATTTATTCTGGTGATAAATTGCCTTCTTGTAGTAATCATCTCTGAAAGGATTCTCCGACTCATCAGCATATGCGTTTCTGCATTCTCGCTTGAAGTGACCTTTTTGCTTACACTTGAAGCATGTCACTTTGGATTTATCGAACCCCAGCTTGGTAGATGGACCACCAATTGTCTTCCTGCCAGTAATTTCCATGAAACGCTGTGCTCTACGAACAGCACTGGCCATAGCCCAACGAATATCGATCAGCTCCATTTCCTCAGGATCAATCTGATCATAATCTTCTTTCGTCAGATTGGTGTTGCCTATCTTCCCAGCTACTAACCCTTCATACGATTCCAACACCGATGCTAAGAAGATCATCTGCTGTTTGGCCGACTCCTCATCAAAATTCTGAGCATTCTTTAAATCTATTGCGATGTTGCATTGAAAACGATTCTTTGCATCAAAATGACTTGCAGATGATGAAGATCCACTGTGATAACCACTGTGATTTCCACCGTTTTGACCACTTTGACTTTCTTTGCTTGCTGTGGACACATTTTCAACAGAAAACGCAGTCTTTGGAGAAGTTGCTTTTGGCATCATGCTCTTTGGATAATACAAATCCAAATTCTGCTGGTAAGATGAGTGATTGACTTTGTATGTCTTCTCCAACTCGTGACTCTCGAGTTTCTCAATCAGCAAATCTAATGTCAACTTTTCTGGTGCTTTGATGGTATTCTTCAGCATCGGCGCATAATATCTCCAATCCATCTCGTCAGGCAACGAATCGAACAATTTGTCGATAAGATCTTCTTCAGGAATTCTGATATCATGTCTTACTAATTCCAGCTTCAGATGACCAAACCTTTCTATCATTTTACAAACTGACTCATTCTTTAAACACCCAAACAAATCAAACTCTTTCCTAAGTAGTTTCTTTTTGTTTTTCTTGATTTCTTCACTACCTATACATTTCTTTTCTAATTTTGCCCAAAGATCTTTAGCCTTAGAGTAATCAATCAAAGAAATTATATCTTCACGCACAGATTGAAACAATAATGGCACACATTTCTGCTCAGCAACAAACGACTCTATTTCATCAGATGTTGATAAAGTTTCACCCTCTTTGCCTCCATTATCGTATCCATTTTTGAGACTCTTCCAGCTCAGAAATGCAAAAGCCCTCAACCAATCTTCGAATTTCTTTGCCCACCGACTATACTCTTCGATAGCCATCAATTTCGGTGGTTTATTGTAAGTTCCGAAAGCACTTTCAACTTCTAAAGCATCCGATAATTTCTTCTTGGCGTTTGATGGGTTCTCATTGTTGTTGCTTGAAGATGTATCGTCTCCCGAATTTCCAGCAAATGCGTACATATCGCTAAACGGGTTCAAGAATATGTCATCCATCTTGAGTGTACCTGCAAAAATCAACAATCACTTAGAAAAATTTTAGAAATCTTGGAAAACAGTGACACAAAAGCGAAATAGCAATGTTGTCAAATAAGTGGAATAGCAATGTGACAGATAAGTGGAATAGCAGTGTGACAGATAAGTGGAATAGCAATGTGACAGATAAGTGGAATCAGAAATGACAAATAAGTGGAATCAGAAATGACAAATAAGTGGAATCAGAAATATGACATAAAAGCGAAATCACATATGTCTCTAAAAGAGAAATCAGGTAACTGTCCTTATGAGCGAAATCAGCTATGTCCGTAAAAGCGAAATCAAGATGTTCAAATAAGCGAAATCAGACTTAAAGTGTCCGTAAGAGCGAAATCACTTGATTACCGTAAAAGCAAAATCAGGTTTTAGTCGATTTTCACCATGTTTTAGTTCGAGTTTTAACCTGAAACTTTCAAGGATTGTTCTACACAGAATTCCGATCACAATGATATGTATAATGTTCAATTTCGTCCACTAATTTGTTGTAGATCTGAGATTGAAGTTCCGGTTCGAATATACAAACGATCTGAACAGATTTTGTTAAAATTGATTGAGTATTCCTTTGTTTTATGATCTAATACTTTCTAGGGTTTATTAATACTGAATTTTACACTTTATATTCGAATTTCAGCCCATTTTAACCATAGGAACCAGTTTAAATAAAAAAAAAATATAAGAGAAAGTGAGTAGAAATGAGAGATTTTTGTCGAATCAGCTGTAGTAGTATGAACTCCTCGTCCTGAAGCTCTGATACCACTTGTTGGACCGTGTTGTGACCCTAAACGATCAGTCAAGGACGTTCATCTTCACATACGAAGGCGGAATCAACGTAAATGAAGTTACAACAGCTTTCCTATTCAATTCCTTCACGTTTATTGCTTTCTGAATCAAATTTGACAGAGTTTCGTTACACATGCAATGACCTGATTCCACTCATTCGTACATAATGAAGTCACATGTATGGGTATTTATAATGTGGTTGATTTCGCTTATATGGACTGTCCATATAAGTGGAATCACCATGTGACATATAAGTGGAATCACCTAGTGACTAATGAGTGGAATCACCTAGTGACTAATAAGCGAAATCACCTATAACCTATGTTCACATAAGCGAAATTAACAATATAAAACCCTAATTTAACTCTCAAGACCCTATGTTGACTATCTTGACTTAAGACTTGATGTAGATGTAGTCAACAGACATTCCATGTATCAACACTTTGCTAACAGCAGATGCTCCAATTTATCAACAAACCCAGAGAGAGTTTTGGAAAAATGCTACCCTTGAAAAACAAGGCGAGACCGTCATTGCCATCAACTCTTCCATACAGGGTAAAGTGATTCAAATTACTCCACAATCCATCTCAGAAGTTTTTAAACTCGATGATCAGCAAGGTAAAACTTCTTTTCTTAAAAACGAGTTGAAAACTGATTTTCTGGAAAAGGGATATGCAGAACAAATAAAAAGAGATACCTTACAAAAAGGTTTCTTCCCTTCTGCAACTAGGTTTTTATTTCACACTCTTTTGATGTGTGTTTCAAATAAAACAACTGCTTTTAACGAAATACCATTAAAGATCCAATGTCTGGGTTATGCCATCTTACATAATGAAAATTATAACTATTCCCAGGAGATCTTTAATGATTTGGTAAAGAATGTTGATAGCAAATAATTTTTACTCTTTCCAAGGTTTCTAAGCTACTATTTCAAAGAAAAATTTGGAAAAGAAAATGAAAATTTACTCAAACAAGGTGCTTCTTTTAAAATAAGTGGTTTAACAACTTAAACACTCACTAGAATGATGGCACCTACAAAAACAAAAGCAGAGGTGTCTGAGCAGAATTTAGCAGCTACCACTGCTCCTCAGGCATCTACTGTTGAGCCCACTGCTCCAGGTGATCATAGTAGCACAACCACTGCTATGAAACCCACACCTGTCATCACCAAAAAGACCAAAAAGAAATCACACAAAAAACCAACCAAACCCAAAGCAAAGGCAACTCTGGAAGATGAGATCCCAGAGCAACTGCCAGTGACAACACAAATGTCACCAAAAACCACTGCTGCTACTTCCTCACAGCAGTTGGTAGAAAGATCTCCACCCTTACCTCAAACTCCTCCTGCATCCTCACAAAAGGATCAGGTTGTAAACATAGGGACCCCACATTATGAAGCTCTGAATCCACTCGGATCCATCTTCCTCAGTCCTGATCCCAAGGACATGTCTCTTTCAACACCCTTATCTTCACCCCTCACACTACCACAATCCATAATACCCTTGTTGCATGCAGTTGATATAGCTCAGACACAAACCAGTTCCTCTCTATCACCTATCACTAAGAGTACACTCCCACAAGTGACTGGGTCTGATGCTTATACCTCTGCTATCCCAGCAACATTTGAGGAGGTTACACTACAGGGGTTACAAGTAACCCCTGTCAGTAGTTCAAGTGGAGCAGCAACTACAAATGTTGGATCAACAGATTTACATTTGGACAGTTGTTTCATCAGTCAGACTCCCTTGAAGGCAATTTCTTCTATAGCACCTCTGATAACCACTAGTGAAGCTGTTTTGACCACTGGTACAATCAAAGGGTTATCAAGTGCTGAAGAAAGAAGTCCCCAGTACCGAGAACAAAGGGCATCAATGGATGATTTTGGGAATTCTGTTCCTAAATCACACATTGATATAACCACTCCAGGTGGGGAATCAGATGATCACATTAATTTGGGTGATGATTCAAAATATCAGGAATTGACGGGCAGAATCAAAAACCTTGAAACTTCTGTTGCTGAAATAAAGGGTATGGTACAACAGCTGTTAAAAGCTCAAAATACACAACCCACTGCTGTTCCAGCTCAAGCATCTGCACAACCAGCACCTGCTACAAATGAGCTATGGAATCTATTTCAACCCCTACTCGAAAAACAAAGACAGATGGCAGATCAGCAACACGCAATATATGTGCAAGAATTGAAAAATATGATTGAGTCAAGGTTCAAAAACACCCAAGCAGACATCAAGGCTATAAAAGCCCAGATGTTGAATACCACTGGTGCTGCTCCTTCCAATATTCTCTTTATAGATCAATTTCCCCCAGATAATGCCAAAAAGGGGGAGAGAATTATGAATTGGAAGAAAAAGGGAATAGAGGATGGCCTTCATGTTGAACCAGAAAAAGAAAAACATGTCTCTAAATCATCTCCCAAACATTCCAAGGAGCAAACCTCTACCCAAACAGCTGATGTAACTCCTGCTGTATCAACAACTGTTGGTACATCAGTAGTTTCAGCAGTTGTTAAAACCATCACTCCAACACATACTACAACCACTGCCTTATCACCTTCCACCACTCAAACCACCACCACTGATCCACCCAAGACATCATCAGCCTCTCCTACAATAAAAAGGAGAAGGGTTTTCATTCCTGATGATGATTCTCCATCACCACCACCAAAAACAACTTCACCACCTTCAACCCCTGCTCAAAAGCAGAAGACAGCTACTGACACATCAGTAGTTGTAATGACAACAGAAGTTGAAACACCAGTTATTTCAACAACTGTTAGTCAGCCACCATCCACCACTACCCTCACTTCACTTCAAGCCATCTTCACTACAATCAACAAATCACCCAAAAGCACTCCTTCACTGAATAAAACTTACACCAGAAAAAGAAAAACAACTCAAGCAAATGAGGACAAATATGATCCTATTGCTGCAAAATATCCACTGGAACTAGAAGCTGTAAAAAATGAGATGAGACAATTCTACACCGAGGATGATCCTTCAAAAAGAAGATTTCCTTCTCTCATAGGCTTCATAGTCCCAGAAAATATGGATGAATATCTCAAGATCAAAGCAAGGCAGGCTAAGATAAGAGCCAAACTTGAATGTGAAGATCAAAGTGACAAAGCCATTTCTGAAAGAATGGAATTCTTGCTCACTAAAGTCAAACAGATGGAAGACTATGCAAGAGATCTGAGCAAAGAAATTTCAACTTTACCACCCAAAGCAGATCTACGAAAAGAAATGAGAAAAGAATATCTTGCATACATCATGAAAGAAAAATTCTATCCAGCTGAAGAAAAACAATTTGAAGAATGGCCAATAGTTGCTTTAAAGCATGAGGTAAACAGAATTGAAAGAATAAAAAATGATCCAAGCAAGAAGAGGACAGCTCCAAACTGGAGCAAATACAAAAAGCTCATTGCTGACCTTACGTCTGAGTACAAAAGAAAGAAGCAGGAGCTGGTGGATGCAAAGGTGGATACTGCTAAAGCCATGGCAAAATGGACAAAACAGTATACAGATGAGGCTTATGAAAGGCTGAAAAGAAGAAAAATGACAGATCCTAGTTCACCAAAGAAGCCTGAACACAAAGAGCCAAAACAGGTCATTGATCCTAAACCACTGTTCACATCAGCAGATACCTCTATCATTGTGATAAACCAAGAAAAGAGGAAACATCTAACTGTTGCAGAAGAAAAGGAAAAAGAAGCTGAATACTTTGAAGAAGCCATCAAGAAAATAGCTTTAGATAAAGACAGATCAGCAAAGCTTCAAGACCTTGCCAAAAAGGTTTTAAACAAACCATCATCACCAAACAGATCAGCAGAAATATCAGACATTGAGCTAGATCAACAAAAGAGACAAGAGCAGTTTGACAAAGAAGTTGCAGAAGATATAGCTGCAGCAAATGATGTCATAAAAATGGCTTTCCAACAAATGTCTGAAAATTCTGAGCCAGCAAAAGCTCAGGATACTACTTCACAAATATTTACAAGGCCAAAATCTCCCAACTCATCTGTAAATAAACCTCTCCCAAGAAACCCATTGGGTTCAAAAATACTAAAATGGATGTCTGATCAAAAGACCCATGTATTGACCCTGTTCAGATCCAATGGTGAAGTGAAGTACATATCAAGGAAACAAGCACTAGGCCTTGGTGTTGAAGATCTACAGGATCTCCTTGAACTTACACTTTGCAGGGATGAGGATGACTCAAGTTCCAAGGACTTTGAAGTGGAATTTAAAAGACAAGCTAAGGAACTTCTGATGAGACAATAAAGATCCTGAATAATGAAGGGTTTTGGCATTATCTATTCCAGGGGGAGATTGTTGGGATTGAACCCTATCAGAGGAACAGATAATAAGAGCCAAAACCGGATCACAACAGTGGATTCATAATAAGTAGCTGTTTACATTAGACTTTCCCCTTGAAAGTGATTATAACATCTGAAGGTCCTCTAATCCACTGTCCGTATACAACAGCTGTTGTCCTTCAAACTGCTGATGAAGCCCTGAAGACTGCTAAGAAGTAAACACTACTGGTTCAATCTACTGATGCTAAAGGACTGCCCACTCAAGGACTCATCAACCTTGAGGAAAGCACTGATGAAAGGAGAAAGCAGTAGTTTAGTGTGTCACTTGTATTGTATAAAGTCAGTGGTTAAGATTAGCAGTATTTGTATAGGAACAGTGGTTACAGGTTGTTAGTTTGTTAGATGTCGTTTTCATGGTGACGTCAGCTGAGATGCTTCAGTGGTTTGGTTTGCCTATAAATGGAGCAGTACCCTGTACTGTTACATTTGATTGACTGAGCGAGTTCTTCTCCTCTAGTCCAATTCTTTCATCTTGTGTGCAATCAACCATGGAGTATTAGGCTGAGGGGGAGTTTAGTTTGTAAGCTTGCATTGTAATCGTTTGCTTTGATTTGTAATCTTTCGACTTGATGAAAAGCATGTGTTTATCAAAACTATCTTCCTCTTTGATTGTGTTTACAAAGTTTGTATTCATTTTCGCTGCATATCTCATTGAATCATGTTTATTAATTGTTCATTTATTATAAACAAACACAATCTTGAGAGCCTCCGATCCTAACACTTTCTCAATACCCAATCTCCAACCTGGAATCTTCTAGTCCTTATATTCTTGTTGTATGCTCTGGATATCCTCTGTTGATATGCTGCCATTCTTAGCTTTGCCGCATCCCTTGTCTCATCAATAGTATCCAATTCCAGGCAAAGGGCTTCAGGATTCTGCGCAGGATCCCAGAGGTTGGATCTCGCCGTAGGTATCACCATTTCAATTGGGATCACCGCTTCTGCTCCAAACACTAAGGAAAATGGGGTTTGGCCAGTTGCACCTTTCACCGTCGTTCTATCAGCCCATAAAACAATGGGTAATTCTTCTGCCCATCTTCCCTTCTTAGCTCCAAGCCTTTTCTTTAAATTGTTGACAATTATCTTGTTTGAGGATTCTGCTTGTCCGTTTGCTTGAGGATGTACCGGTGTGGATGTGATCATTTTGATTCCCCAACTCTTGCAAAAGTCAGTAGTCCTCTTACTTATAAACTGAGAACCATTGTCACAAATATCTCAGCTGGTACTCCAAACCTAGTTAGGATATTCCTTTTTATGAAGGATACTACTTCTTGGTCTCTAACTTGAACAAATGCTTCAGCTTCAACCCACTTAGAGAAATAATCAGTCATTGCCAGCATGAAGACTTTTCCTCCTGGAGCCTTTGGCAATTTTCCTACTATATCCATTCCCCACTTCATGATTGGCCAAGGGGAAGCGATAGGATAAAGTGATTCAGCATGTTGATGTAATATATTACTGTGTCTTTGACACGCATCACATCTTCGAGCATATTTTGCAGCATCTTTTCTCATCGCCGGCCAATAGTATCCTGTTCTTAATACCTTTGAGAATAACGACATGCCCCCAGTATGGTTGCCACAATCCCCTTCGTGTATATCCTGAAGCACTTCTTTAGTTTCGGGATCCTCCAAGCACCTCAGATATGGTCCTGCAAGAGATTTCTTATATAAAACATTATTTATAAGTGAATCGTGATACCTTCATTCTAAAGGCCTTAGGATTTTCATCCTTTGGGATGTGTCCTTCCTTGAGATATCTCATGATTGGAGCCGTCCAGGACTTAGGATCCTCCTCGAGATACTCATCATCAGGATCCTGAACACTTGCTACTTCCTTATCCTGAGGATCCGTCGCAGGATACATGATATGTAATATTGGTATTTCGGTCCCCTCCAATATCTTGACTGGTGATCCTAGATTTGCCAAGGCATCAGCTTCAGCATTATCCTCTCTTGGTACCTGTTCAAGTGTAAAAATATCGAAATATCCTGCTATTTTTTTGAGAATTTTGAGATACTCGATCAACTTCTCACCATTAACTGCATAGGTCCCATTAAAATGATTAGTAATTAACAAGGAATCAACAAATGCTTGTAAACCCTTGATATTCATGCTCTTAGCCAATTCTAATCCCGCAATTAAAGCTTCATATTCTTCTTCATTATTAGTGGCAGGAAACTCACATCTAATAGCCTGGGGTAATATGTCCCCCTGTGGCGATTTTAGTAGTATACCCAAACCTACACCTCTTACATTAGATGCACCATCAGTATATAGTGTCCAAGATTCTATATTTTCTCCTAGTTGTTGCACTTCTAGGTCTACTTCATTTTGAATATCACTACTGAAATCAGCCACAAAATCAGCTAGGGCCTGAGACTTTATGGCATTTCAAGGCTCATATATTAGATCATAGGCACTTAATTTTACTGACCACTTAGCCATCCTGCCTGACATCTCTGGTTTCCTAAGCACATTTTTAACAGGATAGTTGGTTTTAACATGAATCCTATGTGTTTCAAAATAATGTCTAAGTTTCGTTGACGCCATAACTAGGGCTAATATCAATTTTTCTAAATGAGAATATATAGTTTTAGCATCTAATAAACTTTTACTAACATAATAGACACGATACTGCTGACCTTCATGATCCTTTACAAGGACAACACTTACTGCATTCCCTAATACTACAAGATACAGGGATAATGGTTCACCATCCTCAGGCTTCATCAATAGAGGTGCGGTTGAAAGATACTGCTTCAAATCCTACAAGTCTGCTTCATGCTTCTCTCCCCATTCGAATTTCTTATTCTTCTTCAGGATATCATAAAATTCCTTGCATTTTTTCAAGGATCTTGAGATAAATCTGTTTAATGCCGCAACTCGCCCTGTTAGTCTTTGTACATCTTTCATGTTAGAAGGTGATTTGATATCCAAGATGGCTTTGATCTGTTCTGGGCTCGCTTCTATCCCCCTTTTGGTCACCATGTATCCTAGAAACTTTCCTGCTCCCACACCAAAATGGCATTTGGCAGGATTTAGCTTCATGTTGTATTGGTCCAGCATATCAAATGCTCCCTTATATCCTGGAGGTGATCCTCAGCCTTCTTAGATTTTACTACCATGTCATCAATGTACACCTCCATGGTGTCCCCCAGTTTGTCTTTGAACATCATGTTCACCAATCTTTGGTATGTTGCACCTGCATTTTTTAAACCAAAAGGCATAGCAGTATAACAATAAATGCATGTCGGTGTCATGAAAGCATTATCCTCCTGATCCGAGGGTTCCATTTGGATCTGCTGGAAACCTGAAGAGGCATCCATGAAGGTCAACATCTCGTGGCCAGCAGTAGCATCCACCATTGAATCAATATGAGGTAGAGGAAACGGGTCTTTGGGACAAGCTTTGTTCAAGTCTGTGTAATCTACACAGACTCTCCATTTCCCGTTTTTCTTTTGTACGACAACTACATTTTCCAGCCATTTGGGAAATTTCACTTCCCTAATCATCTTGCTCTTTAATAATCTTTCAACTTCTTCCCGAATGATTGCGTTCCGTTCTGGAGCAAACTTCCTTCGTTTCTGTTGGACAGGCTTGAAAGACCTATCGATTCCGAGCTTGTGAGTTATAATAACCTTGGAAATACTTGTCATATCCTCGTGTTTCCACGCGAATGTTGACATCCTGCATTTCAAAAAGTTAGTCAATTGGTTTTCAATATCCTGAGGGATATTGCTTCCTACGAGCACCAAGATATCCAGATTATCCTGATCCAGGATAACTTTCTTCACATCCTGTTCTGAAGCATCCATGATATCCTGGCCTCGTATCTTTAATTGCTATGCTGCACTAGGCTTTGTTGAGGATTTCATTGAAGAAGAATAACACTCCTTCGCTTCCTGTTGATCACTTTCCACCTTGACTACTCCCCAAGGGGTAGGGATCTTGATACATTGATGATAGGTTGACGACACAGCTTTCATATCATGGATCCAAGGCCTACCTAATATAATATTTAGCAGGATAAGGAGTCCATGACACAAAAGCACTGCATTGAGTTGACCCCTTCAACATACACTTGCAACTTTATCTCTCCTACTGTATTATTGGCTTCTCCACTAAAGCCAACAAGCACAGTGGATTTCGAAGTAATGTCCATCGGGGATACATTCATCCTCTTCAACGTTTCCAGCTGAATTATGTTGACTGAGCTGCCATTATCCACCAGTATCCTGCGCACAAAATGGTTAGCAACATATAATGTTATTACCAGAGCTTCATGGTGAGGATCCTGGACGGTATCCCTGTCATCGCCATCAAATGTGATCACTTTGTCAGTCGTGAGGGTTGACATCCTGGTTGGCTTATCTCCCCTCTCTGCATTGGCTTCCTTCGCATGCCTTTTCACCACAGAATATGATGTGCCGCAGATGTCGGATCCTCCTGAAATAAAGTTAATTATTTTGGCATCCGCAGGAGGTGATGCCGCTCATTCAGAATCCTTCTCAGGATCCTGACCTTTATTCTTCTTTCTTCCCAGGAGATCCTTCAGATATCCCTTGCTCAAAAGATAGCTTATTTCTTTCCTTAGAGCAATGCAATCCTCGGTAACATGTCCGAAATCCTCATGGAAGGCACACTATTTGGACTTATCCTTCCAATCAGCTTTTTGTTAATTCTTCCGGGGCCATCTTGCTTTATCTCCTAAACCATGCATAGCATACATCAATTCAGGTATATTAACGGAGAAACAATATTCAGACAACTCAGGATACTCCTCAGGATCCTCGTCTTCAACATCATTCACTTTTTTGCCGTCATTTCTGCCATACGGCTTAGAGCGATATGGTTTATATGAGGATTCTGATTTCCTGTTGGTCGACTCATAGGTTGTTGACGAATTCATCCTCTCTTGCATCTTTTTGTCATCTTCCAACCGAATATATCTTGAAGCCCTGTTACGAGCTTCATCCAGATTCCTGCAGGGATTCATTACAAGATCCTGGTAAAATTGACAATCCTTTTGCAACCCCATCTTGAAAGCCTGCACAGCTGTCGCAACATCAAGATGCGGGATATCTAAGGATTCCCGGCTAAATTTGTTCACATAATCCCTCAAGGATTCTTGAGGTCCTTGAGTTATCCTGTAAAGATCACTGGTTAGTTTCTCAAAACTTCGGCTGCAAGAAAATTGACTATTAAATAAATTAACCAAATGAGCAAATGAAGTAATTGAGTGAGGAGGAACGTTTAAGAGCCATTTTAAGGCTGATCCTGTTAAGGTAGAACCAAAACCCTTGCAGAGGCATGCTTCCTTGAGATCCGGATGGATAGGGTTAATTTCCATCATTTCCCTATACTGAGCAAAATGCTCTTCAGGATCTGTAGTTCCGTCATAGAGCTTCATGTTGGGGGTTTGAAATCTTTTTGGGATTTCATCATCACAAATAGGATATGCAAACCGGGATATCCTGTGGCTGTCCTGGGACACTTCTGGAATTGGCTGGACCACCCCAGGTATACTGGATATCATGTCTTTTAATTTCTGAAGCTCCCTAGAAAATGCTGATGTCACACCTGCATCCTGCAAAGATCCAACACCGTTAGTAGCAACAGTATTATTATTATTATTATTAGATACGTTACCAGTCTGAGGATTCTGGCCATATCCTGAAGCATATCCTGAGCTTCTCACAGTTGACACCCTGACCGAAGAGGGTATCTCAGGAGTATGATTCTGGGAATGGCTAGGCACAATATTCCCCCTGTTATCTTCAGTATATACTGCAGAACTGAAGTTCAAAGCTCTGGGTTGCAAGGGAGTGACAGTATCCTCAGCAGGTCTGCTTGAGCTGGATTTCAAGAGTTGTATCTCTCTCATCAGCATCTGGTTGGTCTCCTGTTGTAGCCTCATCTGTTCCTGTACACTACCAAACAGATTTAGAATTTCTTCATTAGAGGCCAAAACAGGACCGGATCCCTGAATATTGCGAGCGGGGATAACATCCCGAGTCACATGAATTTCAGTTCCTTGAGAAGAGGCTTGCGATCTCGGAGGAGGTGGTGGAAGCACCGAACCAATTGTTGCAGAGGTTGTAGCAGACACGGTGGAAGAGCTCATGTTTGATCTCGAGGCCATTGAAAGTAGTGTAGCATAAAGTTTTGAAAATACAAAACCAAGTAACGATTTTGCAAAAGCTTTTAGTAGAAATAGCACCGCCTGCCTCACGGTGGGCGTCAAATTGTTTTGGTCAAAAATTACCGAAACGATTAAGTGATTAAATTAGTTAAGTGAGGTAGTGTGCTAAAAATGTGTGTTGAAAAATATGTTAGCTTGTTAGTTTACAAAAACAATTTCAGGATATAGCTCAGGATATTGAGCTATATCTATGATCAAACGGTGAGCAAAAAAGGTAAGGGGTGACACGAGATATACGAGGAAAGCCCTTGATCAATCTAGATCGCCGGCACAAAACCTCGGGAGCTGATAATCGCAGCTGCCTTGTTCTTCACATTGCTTCAAATGTCAGGATACAGTGCAGGATATGATGCGGATCAAGTAAGTGTTACAATGTAATTTGAATACAAGTGTAAGTGCGTAGTGATTGTTTGCAACTAGAGAGAAAGAGTGTATGTGAGATTGTGTGCCTTAATCTGATCCGATCAATCCTTTTTATAGTAAAAGAAACTAACTAACTATCATATTATTCCAGGATTCAGCGAATATTCCATATGTGAACGTTGCAGTCCACGTCTTCCGGCTTCAACGTCTATAATCCAACTGATTTTCCCGAGTCTTGAGGAGAATAAGTCCACTCGAACGTTAGAGACTTGCACCTTTTAATCTGCACATGGTTAAATTAGTCACTACCAGGATATCGTATCAGGATGTTACCAATATCCTGATCCGGTATCCTGGTTACAAAAAAACAATCAAAGCCATAATATTAGTCAGGATATATGTCCAGGAAACTACCCATAACAAGGCCGTACCGTACAATTGTAACACGTGTTGTGAATAGGTAACAGGGCTTTATTTGACTGGTTATGATATTTATATGTGAAATTTAATGAGTTGGTAAAATTAAACTTTGATAAAAATTATGTTGGCAACGGTAAGATAAACGTTAATCGCGTAACAGTTAAAATGCGAAACGAACATCGGTGACCACCCGATCAGTGTTAAAATCCTAAAAATAGTATGTTATGATTAGAATAAATATTTTAATCATATTCGTGAGGAAAAATAAATTAAAACGCTAAGAAACTGTATTTTTCGAGTTTAAGCGCGTACCGCGCGATGTAGCGCGTATACCGACAAAATACTGTCAACACAGCCTGTCAAGGCAACTAATAATCATTTTAGTAATAATTTAATGATTTTATTACTTTGAAATGATAAAAATAAATAAAAACTCATAAATCCCTATTTTTGCGATTTTAAGTGCGTACCGCGCAGCACAGCGCGCATACTGCCAAATACCGACAACGTAGCCAGTCCCGGCAAACAAAATATTGTTCAATATTATTTTGGTGAGTTTGTTTTTATAGAGTATTAAAAATAATTTAAAACGCGCTAAAACGGGTCTAAAACGCTAGATAAAATACCCTGTATCTAGTAAAATACCAGTTTAAGGCCTAATATTTATATATGTATGCATGTAACCGTATATATATGAGAGAGATGGGACAATTGGCAGATTGAGGAGCCACCTCTCCTTGGGTCTTGCCAAGTGTTGCACCTAGAGAAATCCACTAATGATTATGTCCCCATTTTTGCAATACATAATCTTTCAAATCTCAAACAAATCCCATCTCCTCCCATCTCTCAATCTCGGCCGAACACTCCCCTCTACACTTCCATTTTTGAAATTCCAAGCTTTTCTTGAATAACCAAGCTCATTTTAAGTAGTTTCCAAGTAGATTTGATGATTCAAGAAGGTTTCCAAGGCGATTCTAAGAGGAAACAAGCTCCATAACATCAAATCTTATCAAAACCCATCAATAATCTTGTAGGTATAAAATTTATGTTTAAATCTTACTCTTGATTCTTGGTAATGTTGATGATGTTGGAAGGTTTCTCTTGATTCTTGGAATATTTTACAAACTTAAAACTAAAATAAATGGGTTTTTATACAAAATATAAAATGGAACTTGAGAGTATTTTGTTATGGCCGAAAATTTTAGTGTGTGTGAATTAGAGATTTAGTTTTGATGTTAGTTGATTTTAATGATATGATATATGAAAAACTTGATGCATGCATGATCAAAGAATGCTTTATTAAAAAGTTCTATGAAGATGATGATCATATGAAGATGATGATGTTCTTGAATGTTTGAACATGAGTTAAATACATGATAGATATAATTTAGTTCATGCATGTTGATGATGATGTGATTTGAATGCATTAGATGCTTGTACTTAAGCATGCATGTGGATGAATGTTCATGAAATGATAATTTATGTATGGTATGATGAAGATAATATTTAATCAGGTTCTAAACACTAAGAATATAATTATTTGAAGTGTTAAAATGTTATAAAACTTTGTCATAAGGTTTACTAGCTTTGCATGTTATACATGAGGCTTAGAATCTTGTAAAATAGGTGAAATAATGTGTTTCGTGTATGATTTAGTAAAAATCAGTTTTGAGCAGATTGTAAACACTAAAATAAATTTATTTTAAAGTGTTTAGTGACATATAACTTTGTCACAATGTTTGCTAGCTTTACATGTTGTACTTGGTGCATTAAAGGTTGTAAAATACGTGAAATCGCATGATTTACGTGACTTAAATAAAAACTGCACTAATCTGATTATAACCACAATTTAAATCAGTAAATAACATGTATTATGTTAAAATATCAAATCGTTTCAAGTTGGGATGGTTATAGTAACGTTTAACACAAAACTATGCGTTAAAACGGTCAAAAATTGGCTTTTCGACTGGTTTTTGAAAAACTGATTTAGATCAGTAAATAAACTGATGTTTTTAGTTTAAAAAACAAGCATTTTAACTAATTTTAAGTTTACTTGTGTTTGGTTGGTCATACGTGACTTTCGACGCCTGAAAACGTTACCGAATCGCTAAAATACGCATTTTTCGATGAACACTAGTATGAGTAAATTTTGAGCGAACCTTATGTGATAAAATGTGTTAAGTGATTTAAACATGTAAATGTGATAAAATGTTAAGTGTTAACTTGATAGTGGGAAATTTAGACTATGCATGTATGCATGTACGTTTTGTGCGGTAGAAACAGTGAAAATTGTGTTAGACATGAAACTTGTTTGTTGAGCATGAAATTTGATACATATATGATATTTTAGGTATATTTGTTTTAAAAATGACAAAATAGATAAGTTAGCAATATTTCGCGTGTTTCGGTGTTAAATTATATGAATGTTTATGTATATATATTACGACCCGCAAATCGTAGATATATTGCGTATAAACGGGAAAGTTAACGGATTTACATAATAAGGGTCACCAATAAAATCATTCAAGTCGCAAAATCATAAATATATATATATATATATATATATATATATATATATTATCTATTATCTATTATCTATTATCTATTCTATTACTACTATAATAAGCATATCCAAGGGATAGGAATGGTAATTTGACAATGTGTTGAAAACACACTTAATGCACAATGTACAAGATTTAAAGCACAAGAAAACACAAACAATTTACCCTTCATCCGGATCATTATCAACCGTCCATTTTTTTCACTTTTTCACACGGATCACGATCTGGACGGTTGATCATTATCAACCTTACCATTCCCTCCTCTCTCACAACTCACACATCTCACAAACTTCACCACTTCGTCAGACCTTCTCTCTCGGGAGACTCAAGAACATCATGCCAGACCGTCCATTTTCACTTCACACGTATCATCATCATCATCCACCTTTGTCTCTCATATCTCACACTTGATTCCAAATGTTGAGCAAGTAAAGGGTGTAGCAACATCAGTCCCCATCAGTACCATCTACCATCGGATTTCATATAGATTTGTAGGTGGATATGTTCAATAGTGATGATTTGGGTTCTGATTTGTGACTGCAGGGTTTGATAAGTGGAGATTCCGGTGGTGGAAGCTTTGAAGATCGACAGTGACAAAGGCGGTTAGGGTTCCGGCGTAACTGTGGCGTACGACCAGGGTTTCAGGTCAGCGGTGGTTTGCAAAGCTAATGTTACGGGTTAGGAAAAAGTTATGGTGTTACACCATAAAGTTCATAATGATGATTGTGGCTTTGAGTTGGGGATCGGCTTTCCATAGACAAGGTAATGCAACTTTGTATCAAAGAGTATTGACTTGCAGGTTTGCAACGCTAAAAATTAATTGACGCCTTTAATGTCTACACTTAATTATTGATCAAGTTTTGAAGTTACTTTAAGAATTTTTATGTTCACTCTGTTTGGCTAGATGTGCAAACCTTTCATAAGGTACCACCATCTGTATATGAATGTCTTTTGTTATTATTATTATTTTATTTTTTTTTGCATTTAGGGAATACATTTTTATGGTGGTGTTTCAAGTGATATTGTTTATTTTGATTTTGTTCATAAAACAATGCTTCCTATTTTTGTTTAATTCTGGTTATTTGGACTTGAATCGTTGCCATGTATAGGAAAAGTTCAAGAAAATGGTGGATGTTGATAAGATAAGATTAGGTGGTTATCTGGGTTTTTTGTCAAGACGCCTCTTTGCTGTAAGTTCACTATTTTACGAAATTATATAAATTTATCTTAAATGTATGAAATTATATAAATTTATCTTAAATGTATACATTTTACATGGTCAAATACCCAGATTTATCATTTAAAGAACAAATGATAATTAATTAACTGTACCAAAAATGATTAAAAAAACCCCATCAAAATTAATGTTAAGGTTGTTGAAGGAGAAAGTTGAAACCTTGACAGTGAAATCGAAGAGGGTTTTCTTGGGTCGGGATGCTATGTATGATTGCTGGGGTTTGAGAGTTGAAATGCGCAACAAGACGACAAGATGTATATTATTGAATAGGGCTGTAAATGAACCGAACGAACATGAACAACCATTAAGGATATAACGTGTTCACGAACGGTTCATGAACATTTACCGAACGATATTTTTTGTTCGTGTTCGTTCATTAAGGAAAGGAAAATGTTCATTATGTGATTATTTGTCATTCTCATTATAAAAGAATGCTACTATTAATAACATATTGGTTTCTGATTTTTACAGATAGTCCCTGTAAACCACAAATATGTTATTCTCTCAACCAAGATAGAAATCCGTCTTGCAAAAGTTGAACCAATCCACTGGACATTTCTTGAATTTAACAAAAATGTTCTGGTTGCGAGAAGCAGCACCGTCTCAACAGGTGAGTCATGTATGCTTTGACATGGTAAGAACTTTTTCTTACGCGTCGGTTCAGGTTATGTTGACATACCCACATTTTGATGTTAATATTTCTATTTTTTATAAATATAGATACTTTATAATTTATAAATAATAATCAGATCTTTTGAATCAACTTGTTTAGGAGGTTATATGGACTAAATACACTTGTAGGGAATTTTCATACTGTTAAGATACTTTCTTTGTATTTGATTTACTTCTTGAAAATTACATTTTTGAAAACCAACGCCTTCAAAATTGGGTAAAAAGAAAAGTGTTGCATTGTGTGTTCTAAAATTATACGTTCCTTAAATACATAGGTAATCGAAGGCCTGTGCATTCTTCCCCAAAACCAACAAAAGACTAGGATCTTTTGAAACGTTAATGTTAGTGACTGATAGTGTCCTGCTTCCCAGATCTCCAAATATTGAAAAAAAAAAACTCAAAGAAGAACAAGAATTACATTATAATCACCCAATAAGCTACTCTAATAATTTAGTGAGCTCTTAGATATACTTATGCTTTTCATGATCATCACATTTCCTCATAATTCCTTCCGAGCTCCAATAAATATGAAAGTTTTTAAGCCTTAAAATCATAAATATTATTTGGTATAGGGAACTGGGATCTTAAGCAACTTATTGGGTCCGGTAACATGCCAGCAACACCTTTTGCGACAGTCGCTGCTCATGCGGTTGTTGTTCGTTTACAAGATGGCCTTGGGGTTCAACCTTTGCAACTGCGGTCATTTTAGTTTGCATCGTATGATTATTTTCCTATTAATCCTTCTTTTGATCATCTGTCATCGTTTAAAATGGATCTATCTGATAATGAAATTTTTGGCAGGTGATATACGATTACAGGCTGGGCACTAAGCAGAGGTTCGCTTATGTTAATGTGTACTGAAATTAACAGATTTTTTGCATTATACCAGATTTCTAAGTGTCAAATTACTTGTAAAATAGATCGAATTGCAAGTTTTTTTTTGTTGGTAATAGTATCATAATGTAACTTAGATTGCATATGGTAAGCTAGCGTGGTTGCATTTTGCCCCAGCCGCATTGCGCGATAACTGGCCAGGGAATTTTTTTTTCGACTTGTACATTTGGGGTTGGGTAGTTATAATATATAAATAAAATAAAATATACAAAGTAGACGGTCTATGGGTCCCTTTTATGTTAATCTGTTGGCTAAATCTCAGGGACGAAAATGGCATTTTACTCTCTAATAAAAAATGTATATATCTTTTTGTGCAGTGTTGGAATGAAGGACTCATGGGGACTTTTGAAGGCTTTGGCAGTCGCAGGTGTTATCAACGGAGTTGGAGATGTGGTCCTATGCTTATTCTTTAACTACGACATTGTGGGAGCAGCAGGGGCAACAATGGCATCTCAGGTATGCTGTATGCAAATTGGTTCAACATGCTTCAGTTAAGTTGTATTTTTTTTTCTTGTTGGGTCATGCTTTACACATACTGTAGGTTGTTGCAGGATTTATGATGATTGAATCTTTAAAAGATAAGGGGTATAATGGTTATGCCATTGCTGTTCCATCAGCTAATGAACTTCTACAAATATTCAAGCTTGCTGCTCCCGTATTTATGATGATGTCAAAGGTTAGTAATATTTTATACGTTAAAACATAACATAGAAAGTTATTACACAAAGTTGTCTAATGTTTCAGGTGGCATTATATTCGCTACTTATATACTTTGCTACATCAATGGGCACACAAACCATTGCTGCTCATCAGGTACGTTTGACTCCGACAAGTTACTATTATTCTTGGTCAAAGTATACCATAGGGTCAAATCGGAATTTGTTTAACTTTGACAAGTTACTATTATTTAAGGACCTTGTCCAAATATACTCTATGTTCACCGTAGGGGGTGAGACCCTTTCTCAAACTGCACAATCATTTATGCCGGAGCTTATATACGGTGCCAAACGAAGATTTATGCCGGAGCTTATATACGGTGCCAAACGAAGTCTTTCAAAGGTTAGCGAAGTTATTACTTATGCAGCCATTTTTAGTATGATAGTTTATAATTCGTATACGATTTTCACAAACGTTGTTGTGATGTGTCATTGTGATGATTTCCCACAGGCAAGAATGTTGTTGAAGTCACTTGTTACAATTGGTGCATCTTGCGATTTAATACTCGGTGTTGCCGGTACTATTGTTCCTTGGTTGTCTCCTAAAGTATTTTCACCTGTTGAAAATAAAATGTGACCTGAGTTGACATATTCTGTAATTAAGTCAAAATTGAACACACAGACAGTTTTCAACGCTATTCCTATCGTATACCCTGTCATGTTTGTGCGGTTTTAAGAAACAAAAGTTAGATGATAACTAACTGGTAGTTGTAATTCGCTACAGTATGAAAAAACCAATACTCAGATGCTATAACACATATAAAAACTTGGAAGTTATAACTGGGTATTTTTTGCTGGTGGCATGATGATATGGTCCGTCAGTGATCCAAATTTGCCGTTCAAAAAAAATTATATATGATTGCGTAACACATTTATAAAAGTGATACACTACTAATATGACATGCGTTTTTAAGGTCTAAGGTCAAATTTGGAATGAAAGACATAGCGCTCTGGTGCATGTTTTTGAGCGCTTTTATTACAAGTGTTTGTTTGAAAAGAGCAAGAAGCTGGCCGTTCATGTGGCAGACCCTGCCACAGGTATTACTATATTAGGCGACATTTTTCAGATATTTGATATTAAGTTTTTGAATGAATTATATACTTTGTATTCCCTTATTGTTTGTTTATGCAGAAAGCTCCGAACTGTACACATCTGTGTCCAGAAACATGGCATATTGGCCAATGCCCGTAACCAGAAAAATGCTCCAAAAAGTAAATACCAATGACAGTTATTTTTTTGCCCCACGATGAGTTTTATTCTAGGGCTTATAGGGTTAGTGATGTTATTTAATAATATGTGTTCAAGAAGGTAGTGCTTTTGACTTTTGGTAGGTCAATTTCTTGACAATTTACTTCATAATATTGGTATGAAATTTGTTGTAGCTTTAACACTAGAAAGCTTGCAGCTTTAGTACTTATTATGAAGATTTGTATGGGGCCATAAGTTTTTATAGAAAATAAAAGAAATGCATTGTAGATCTAGAGTTTTTCAGTACTCATTTTGACCATCAAAAGTCAAAATTGAAGTCATTTATGAGGTTGAATTAAATACAATTTAATTATGTAGTTAATATCCTGATATATCAGTGATACATTGGTTATCGGCCCTCTGCCAAGATATCGGTGCAAAATATCGGTATCGATAATATCCTGATATTGACCGATATTTGACCGTTATTGGACCGATATATCACCGATACTTAAAGTTGTTTTTACTCAAAAAATAATACATGTTGCTTGAAATAAGTTATGGGACAACCTTACGTCCTTATTCAGTTACCCGTTTGAGAAGTTACATTTTCAAGGCCCAATAAGCCCAAATAGTAAAATCCAAATGATAGAAAATTCTGGTTACTGTTTGGAACGTTTTGGTTCACTTCGATTTTAATTTAAATTCTAAACATTTTGGTTATGGTTTATAGAGATATCAAAAAAGTTAACAACAGTTTTTTTTTTTTTTTTTGAACGGTAAATTAAAAAAAAACTTATAAACAGTTTAGTCAGCAATTTGACTTGATATCAGTCTAAACGTAACACCCTAACTTTTACATTATTTTAAACTTGAACTAGAATGTTAAAAATATCTATTTATTTGTGAAGAACTATAAGTTGGTGATGAAAAAATTGTACATCAATCAAAATTTGTGTTGGAAATAGGGACTATTTGGGTATGAAACAAACAAATTCATGATAAAAGCAATGAATTGATAGGCTTCTAAATTTTGTTGTTTATGATCATTTTGGGGAGTTCGATTACAATGGTACATTTTGGTTATAAGAAGCTTTTATGGTCAAACGATTAGATGAATGAAATAGAGATACAAAGACAAAGGAAGATATATCTAAGAATCTAAGCCTGGATGACGATGATCAACTTGAAACACATGAATTCATATGAATAACCAAACTACCAGAAACGAGTACTGCAATTAAAAATGGTGTCCCCGCCGCATCGCGCGGGTAAGTGGCTAGTATATATATATATATAGGGAGAAGATCATGCGAGAACCACCTCTTATTGTGAGAACCGCGAGAACCAATGTGAACATACCAAAAATGCCTAAAAATAGCTAAAAATCACACAAAATTTTTTTTTTGATTTTTTTAATATTTTTTAGGTTAAAATCGCTACTTTTCGAAGCAAAAAAAAAAAAATTTTTTTTTTTTTTTAAATATTAAAAAAATCAAAAAAAAATTTTTAGATTTTTTTTAGATTTTTTTAGATTTTTTTTTAGATTTTTTTAGGTTTTTTGGGGGTTTAGTTTTTAGCATTTTAGCTTGGGGGGGGGGGGGGTGGGGTTAGGTTTTTTTTAGGTTTTTTTTAGCATTTAGCTTGGGGGGGGGGGGGTTTAGGTTTTGGGGGGGGGGGGGTTAGGTTTTTTTTTGGGGGGGGGGCGGTGGGGGGGTTTAGGTTTTTGGGGGGTGGGGGTTAGGTTTTTTTAGCTATTTTAGGTTGTGTTCACATTGGTTCTCAAGGTTCTCACAATAAGGGTGGTTCTCGCATGAGCCCCTCCCTATATATATATATATATATATATATATTAACGTGCCAACATAATAAAAAATGATAACTTTTCAAGAAAATCTCAAAGTTACGTGATAATTCTAAAAAACGGAGAAACTTAGGATTTTTGTGTGTTATGTATATTGATTTAGAGTCGTTCCTATATTAAGACGTGTACAAAATCAAACTCTGGGATTGCGATATTAAAATACGCATCCAAAGGTGAGTGTCACTTAACCCCTCTTTTTACTGCTTTGTATATATTTTGGGGGTAGAACACGTCAATAAAAGGGTTTAATAATGTTTTTGAAATAAAACATACCTTTTAATATTACCTTTTAATATAACTATATATTTTCGATGAAAATATATGAAATTTGATAAATCATACGTTTCGAAGTAAAACGTTTTTGATGAATGAATATTGAAAGTACGGTATTTCCTAAGTGAAACATGACCGTACAGTTGGGGACGAATTCTTTACTGGGTCTCAAATAATGGAGTGTCAGGGGAATTCGTACAACGACATGTATTAAATTGTCATATTAGTAGGATATATATATTGTACGTGAGGCAGACATCATATTGTCCTTCTAGAGGACCCTGCGCCCATGATGTCGTTTAATCATTTAAGTATTGCACGCGATGAATTGTTGGTAGATCTATCGGGTTGACCACCCCGTCGTGACCGGTCGCCCCGTGTCAAGTCAAACGACAAATTTAAATTCTGTTTATTGTCTAGTTTTGATTATCCCTGCATGGTTAATATATAGTTCGTATCGTCTAGCTAACATACGAGTCTGAAAATTGACGCAATAATTTAATATACAAAACCTGGGCAATATATATATTACAGTTGTCGGATTGATGAACTGATGGAAGGCCCATGGATTTTATTAAGGAAGTAAAATGGACTTTCTAAAACTTATATGGATGCTTTCAAATAAACACCTAATCAGAAAGTTTTCCTTGGATTAAAATTGTGTGTAAGTGAATATGTGAACTCACATTCCTTTGTGTTGACACTTGATTTTAACGTGTTCTACAGGTACTTGAGTTCGGCTTCGGGAAATCATGGCGTATCTTGTGTTTGAATGATGCATGTTATTTGTTGAAAATGTTGGACACCTTTTAAACTTTCTGGGACGTATGTAATAAGATCCATGAGGATCAAAGACAACTTAACTATGTAGTTGTCACACCCCGACCACGTAAAACAACAAATCGTGGCGGAATCGTCAGGGAGTGACGTAACAGAATCATTGTTTCATAACCATGGATTAAATAGTTTCGTTTTATTGAATTATTGAACTCATTGTTTTATAACAAATCAGATAAAATACAAATACTGTGTTTCAAGTTTTAAAGTCGCTAAGGCACAAGTCCATCCTATGTGTAGCATGCATCAACAATCATCACATAGCAGCACCTGAAACATATGTAAAAATAGGTACGTAAGCATAAAAAATGCCTGTGAGATACATAGGTTTTATTTAATTAGGGTTCATGACTTTGTAAGTTTCAAAGAATGTTTTTAAAAAAGTAGTCATGAACCTATAAAAATGTTTTCTTTTATGAATCATGCAAAAATCGATAAGAAATTAGATGATATAAAAGAATAATGCATAGATAAATAGGTGACCAAGTAAAATGAGTTTGTATAAAATATGTTGTTTGTAAAACAATGTTTTGATAAAAACGTTTGTAGGATATATATAAAAATATACCTTGGTTTTAAGAAAGTCGGATAAGTAATATATTAAAATATATTTCAGTTCCAAAATAGTTAGACAGATAGTATATCAAATATACTTTAGTTGTTAAAATGATAGTTTTCGGTAGTATATTATAAGTATACTTTGGTTTGTAAATAACATATCAAAACTATGCTTTGGTTTTTGTAAATAACATATCAAAACTATGCTTTGGTTTTTGTAAATAGCATATCAACTATGCTTTGGTAATTAACAAAATATATGTTGGATTTGTACATAGTATATCAAATTATACTTTGGTAAACAATATCACATATGGGAGCATATCAAACCATACTTTGGAAGTATATCAAAATATACAAAAGAAAATGTGATTTAAAATTCATTCAAACCTTAGTGTATCAAACTACACCTTAGAGACTATAGAAATACCACAAAGGCAACTTCTATTTGGATAAAATTTGGTTTCTGACATTCCATACAACAGGAATGGGTTGTCTAATCCTATAACGCTATATCATACTACCAATCGGTTTGGTGAATGTATAAAATAAGTACAACCCAACAACTAATTTTATAATCTTTGAAAAATTAGTGTTTAAACCATAGATAATCATTCAGTTTGTCAAAAGATAAGTACTAGCATGTATAATCAATTTATACTTTGAAATCATGAAAATAACAATTAAGTACACATGTTTCACCCCAAAACATTTGAAAACAGTAAAAGAGGGGACTATGTACTTGATGCGTGTGAAGTGTTATATATATTAGGTGTATATTTTAAGCCCCTTTAACACTTATTTTAGCCAAGTTTTAAATTTATAAAACACGATATTTTACTAACACTAAACACACATATGGGCAAGTGCACCCATCGTGAGCGTAGTATAGCGTTGGTAAGATACCGAGGTCGTCCAAGGACACAAGAGCTTTTAGTACCGGTTTATCCTCAACGTCTAACCAAAATAAAAAGTTTAGAAAAATGATTTAAACTAAGAAAAGTAAAAACTAACTAAAATGCTGAAAAGTAAAAATAAAAGAAAAACAGATAGACAAGATGAATCACTTGGTTCCGACTCGTAACTAGTATAACCTTTGATTATTTCCGCACTTTTGCACACATTTAAGAGATTATCTTAGTTATTGTAGTAGGCCCCTCTTTTGAAGGTGACGTTACCCTCACCCCAGTAGTCTGAGTCAGCAAGGATACAGTCCTAAAAGGGTGGATTATTGGAAGATAATTAATTAAGTTATTAATGCAAATTATGGTAGGCCCCGCTTTTGGAGGTGACGTTACCCTCGACTAAGTAGTCTGAGTCAGCAGGGATACAGTCCTAAATAGCCGGATTATAGTATTAATAGTAGTTAACTTATGAGGGGATCAAAGAGTTTGGACCCCCGCCATCCAATACCGTGAAGCATTGAAGGAGGTCCTACTAAATTTGACCCAGGTCCATTGCAGGACCTCTAAACGCTGAACAATGGCAAGACCTTTACCAAACCGTTCCCTTAACCCCCGACCAGGTAGCCAACATACCTCCATATAGACCGTGGAGATATGAATGGTGAAAATCTTTTATTTTATATAGACAGTAAAATAATGCCAAGACACCACGGACAAACGATAAGGAAAGATCACCTTCAACATAAGTAACTAGTTATTAAAGCCATTAATACAAAACCAAATAAAAAGTGCAAAAGATTAGAAATAAAAAGTATTATACTAGACACTTTGTCTTCACCAAGTGATGTAAGAGACTTAGGCAAACATGGCCTTGATTGTCAAGAACTCTTACGATCAATCTTGGATCCCGAGACGACTCACACACTCTATGATGGACAATGGATGATGGTGGTGGATGATGGTGTTGTGATGGTGGTGGGTGGTGGATGAAGTGTGAGAGAGGTGGTGTGCCAAGGGATGAGTTGAAATGAAACCAAGCACTCCTATTTATAGGCTGAACAGAAGGCTGGGCACGGCCCCGTGTCCGCTGGACACGCCCCCGTGCCTGTCTGACACTATCTCTCTTCATTAATTGTAATTCGCAATTACAATTAATGCGCCTGCTGTACTTTCGCCACGCCCCCGTGTTCACTGGACACGGCCCCGTGGTGGGCAATAGAAGCTTCTATAGGTTTGTCTTTTCTGCTGCTTCTTGGGCACGGCCCCGTGCTGGCTGAGCACGGGGCGTGTTCAGTCTTCTGCCTTCTCTATTTTGCTTGGGAAGATGCCGTTGAGGGGTCGGGCAGTCCACTTATGTTCCTTTTCTTGTATTTATGTTGGATTTAGCTGTCTTTTTGCTTCTTTTGTGAATTTGAGCTCATTTAATCCTGAAAATACAAAAGGAAGACAAAAACACTCTTTTTCCAACATTAGTACTTAAAAAGGGTTAGTTTTATGCCTCATTTGATGTAATTTATATGTTGCATTTTACACACATCAGTACTCACTTGAGAGTGCTTAGAAGTCTTGAATAACAACCAAGCAAAGCTAGAGGGGTCACGGAAATCAAACGACACCTAATATAGGTAACTACATTAATAAACCGGACCTAAATCGGAAGATCGGATAGGATGAGGTTTCGTAAACCAAATGAGTGTTGAAACTCATATGATATGGTTTAACAAAGCCTACATACTAAATCGAAACCTAACCTAAGTGCTTACGACCCATTACGACCCGTTTAGGTAGCTTACGCTACTTTAACGCGTCATTCACGTAAAATGCGTTTGGAACGCCTAACTAGTCTTATGACAAGTATTATATGCCTAAACATGTTTAAATATGTTGCATAATTAGTTAAATGACAAAAATTTGAGTTACATATGCTTAAATACCAATTTTGCATGAAAAAGGCATTTTGGTCATTTTACCTAAGGCATATAAACAACCTATCATACAACTAATTAAACTAAGTGACCATAAGGTATAACCTCGGAAGGTTATTCCTTATACATCTATGGTCACTAAACATGCTTGGTCGGATCCTAATGATCGACCAAACGGGTCAGGTTCGAAAGTGTAAGCGGTTGTTTAGACCGCTTATCTTACGACCCTATATAAGCACTAATCTAAAAGTGACGAGTTAAACATGTTAGAACATGTTTAACAATGTTTGAAAACAAGCTTGATATCAAAACAAAGGGTTTTGATACCCAAAAATAGTTTGGTTGCAAAATACGCATAAACGCGTATTTTGACCGAAACTATGACTCGTCACTAAGCCTAAATAACATGGTAATCAGTAGGTATAGTCACAAAGGACTATGACCATCGTGATTACACTCATGTTACAAAGTTCAAACGAACTTCGTGTTGACCATTGATCGGTCAAAGCAGAAAGTCAAACTCTGTTTGACTTTCGTGCTTGAAAACACATAAAAGAACGAAAAAATACTTACAAAGGGTCCAAGCTAGGAAGATATGATCTCCAAATTCTCAGGTATGAAGCTTTGAGCTTCAACTTAGAGAAAATTTAGATCAATGTGTGAATTGAAATGAAGTTGGGGTGGGTTTATATAGGTTTTCCAAAACTGTTAAGATCATTCCTCGATAAACGAGCATCAATCTGGACCGTCCAAGTGGGCACAAGGTTTTGGATTACTATGGGTGTCCCAAAACCATCAAATGGTATTGCCAATGTTACACAAAGGACCCTAAACTTCAAGTTAAATGTCGAAAATGGACCTGCTGTTGCTGAACATGATAATCTGCCAAGATGGGGTGGTGGCGTGCCGCCACCACATAGCCAATAGGCTATGGCGCGACGCCACCATGTACCAGGTCCAGAAACTTTCGAATATTGAGAGTTTTGGTCCCTGCAACTCATTTAGGCCATTTTCGATGTGTTTAAACCTCGTTAACCCATTTTCAAATCTCTAAAATAAAGTTTAAGTATAGGGAACATGAAATATGCTCAAAAACATATTGGATGTCGGTTCATTTGGTCGTACGGTTGCGTTGTTCGGTTAATTACGACGAAACACGAACGAACGCGAAAAACGACCCAAATTACGCGACGAATGGAATTTTATCATTTGAATCACTAATATAAAATATTTTAATGATTAAATAAAATTTTGGATGTCCGGATATATTCAGAACGTAAGATATGCGCGAAAATGCAAACTTATGCACTTTTTGACGCTTTTAGTCCCTGATGATCAAGTAAGTTTATTTTTGCGCACCAAACACCTCAAAGCCTATTTCTAAGATATGTAAGGGATATTTAGGGCGTATTTAACTTATGATCAAGTTCTGGAATGTTCGTTACAGTACGAATTGGCATACTTTCACAGTTTGTCGAAATTAGTCCCTGTAAGCGAATAAACTTGATTTCGACACACCAAACCTCCCAAAACTTATTTCTAAGTTATGTAAAGGTTATTTAAGGTATGTTAAGCCTATTTCACGGTTCCGGAGAGTTTTTTGCATTAAACTAATTATATTTACGCATCAGATTGCGTATAATCTTCCAGAAAGCGATTTAAAGCTCGAAATCAAACAAGAATTGATATGTGCAATTAACACACGTATTTTTACAAATCCCAAGCATGAGACACAATATTTCATTGATTTGGTATTTTTTTGGTGGTTGAAGTGACACAGGTGTCACAGTCTCCCATACTTTAGGAAATTTCATCCCGAAATTTAATTTTAGAGGAAACCTGTGAAGACAACTGTGATTGTTTCGCTTTCGAATGAATCCTTCGTACCCTAAGTAAAACTCTGGGCCACTTTTGGATTCTTAGCGAATTTGTCAACTGCCAAAGTGATGTAGTAACAAAACATGGGGTTTCGAACTACGGATAGAAGAACGTTTCCTTGTGTGTCCTCGAAATCGGTGTCGAAGATTGTAAGATAAAATGAAATTGGTCAAGGTCCAGGACTTCTAGTAACTTAAATAACGCTACGTTCGCAATGTAATAAGGAACACTTATGTATAGGAAGTACCAGCGGCGTATCCACCATGCCCCTTTCTACATTGTTCCTGTTTCGTTATTCTCATCACTAAAGGTCTTAACACATAACAAAACTTGCTGTGGTTTCTGTGCACTGAACTCCATAATTATGTATGCATCCATAATTACGTAATTCCTTGCACAGTCCGCACAGTTCATTTCATAATGCGTAGGGGAAAAATCAATCGAATAAACATGAAGTGACTTGACTAGACCACCAAAGGATCTTTTTAACTAGATCAACGAACGATCTTTTTAACTAGATCAATACATGATCTCCTTAACTAGACCGTCGTACGATCTCCTTAAATAGACCACTTAAGGGATCTTTTCAGCTATATCATCACATGATATTTCTAACCAGATTCTGAATCAATCTTTCTAACTAGACCACTCAAGGGGTACAATTATAGAATAATACTTCATAATCCAAAGGTCTTAACTATTACCTAGAAGCCCATTAAGGATTTATGGTAGTACTTTTGGATATCCTACTATGAATCCCTCATCTGGAGATATGGAAGATTCTATGAGGATTTGGATAATGAACATTTGGATTACACAAAAACACAAGACATAAAGAAATCACATAAGCACTTAATCACATAATTGTTTATCTTGGTTTACAATTTGTTATTATTTTGTTAATTTTCTTGTTAATTGTGCACACGAGTATTTAAAGCACACTAGGAATCCAATCCGTGAATTCCATTTGGCACTTTAAACATCTTCAAGAATCTAACTATGAAGATAGGAAGATCTTAATAGGAATTCGGCTTTGTTTCTTAAAAGAAACTAGTATTTAAGATTTTCGGGGAGATCATAAGTGATCATAAAAATGCCAGAACCACACGAGTAGTTTGTCTTGGTGTCGGCATCGTAGGGTTGTATCAAACATTCACACAATCGCATCAGTTTCGTAAAATAAAATTGAAACAACAAATTTTATTTATATAACAACTGAGTCGATTCAAACATCAAAAGATAACAACCAAGGAATTACAAAAGAATAATTGTTCACTGCTGCATCGTCGTTCGCGTTTGCCCTGTTTATGTTAAACACTCATCCATGCGCTGGATTTGCATTAACAAGTCTTGGGCAATTGTTTCGGTAGTGAGTAAGGTCACCACAGTTATAACATGACCCCGAAGGAAACTGTGCTTGCACAGCAACAGGATTTGCAGCAGCTTGATTTGCATAACAGTAGGTATTAATCAAATATCCCAATCGCCCACAGTGGGTACATTTGTGACACTGTTCTTGTGCCAGATGATGACGGTTGCTTTGTTGCACAAAGGTGCGGTACCAACATAGTTTTTCCTAGCACGAGGTTGTGCTGCCTGGTTTGGTGCAACCAGGTTATTCTGAGCGGTTATTGCGCAGTTTTGTGTAGCCTTGCGCTTTTTCTTCTTGGATGTCTCAGTCAGTTTATCCTTCGATTCTTCTTGCGCAGATTTGTCAGATGGTTTTGGGTCGCCCTTTCGAAAAAGCTTACCCTTCCTGATCTGGGATTCAGTCAGGTAGCAAACAATTCAATGGCGTGTCTGACGGTAGTAGGGTTGCTACCAGTAACGATATCCTGAACTAAGTCAGGAAGACCATCAATATACTTTTCAATTGCTTTCTCTACAGGCGTAACCATGGCAGGACATAACAGGCTCAGTTCTTCATAACGGTCAGTGTAGGCTCGATGTTCACCGCTGTCTTGCTTTAGATCATCAAATTCCCTTTCTAACGCCCTAAGCTCATGACGTGGACAGAACTCCTTCATCATAAGAGCTCGAAGCTCTTCCCAAGTTTGAGCAAGTGCCACATCGACACCCCTATCACGCATCACACCGTGTGTGTATGTAAGAGCACGCTTCTCGAATGCACTGGATGCAAACTTATCCTTACGCTCATTCGGACATTGCACATGTCTGAATGTGCTCTCCAAACTTTCGAACCATTGCAGGAGCGCGTTTGCTCCTTGAGACCCAGAAAACTTCAAAGGTTTAGCAGAATTGAAGGACTTGAAACTACACTGAGCATTGTTGTTGTTATTGTTGTTGTATAACTGATGGATCTGGGTTACTATGCCCGGAAGCATAGCAGCCATTTGCTGAGAGACAAGGGCTGCGACTTCTTCGTTGGTTAGAGGTTGTGCATCTCGTCGATGAGGCATTTTCTAAAAGGAACAAGGAAACACGAGAGAAAACAAGTGAAATGACATTGGGTAAGAACAGAATGCTACAACTACTGATAAAAGGCATGGATGATGGTCATTTGTTCGAACCACGAAGCAAACAAACGACACACAAAAGCTGAATCAAAGTAAATAGGTCCTCATAATGTATTGCGAAGACATGCTTTAGCCTATAAGTGGACACTCACCCCAAGAGTTCCCAGGTAAGAGTGACTGGTCCGATTATGTTGATTTCTACGAACACTCTAGCCTTAGACATAAAATTCAGGATACATGCATCCACCCTTCCAGATTGCACGTGTTCAAATTATAAGACCAAAACTTTAACGAGATTTTGAAAACTTTGAGGGTTCAAAACCTAGTAATCAATCATCCTAGAACAGATGATTGGTTTTCAAAGTGGATTTGAAATTTGTGTTCTTATTTTGGTTGTCACCTAAAGATAGGCGACGATATTGTTTTAAGACTAAACACAAGACAACTTGTGTTAGGGTCCTAGGAAGGTTATAGTCTAGGTCAAAGCATTACTAATAACCTAATTCCCAATAACCATTGGCTCTGATACCAACTTTTCTGTCACACCCCGACCACGTAAAACAACATATCGTGGCGGAAACTTCGGGGAGTGACATAACAGAATCATTGTTTCATAACCATGGATTAAATAGTTTCGTTTTATTGAATTATTGAACTCATTGTTTTATTACAAATCAGATAAAATACAAATATTGTCTTTCAAGTTTTAAAGTCGCTAAGGCACAAGTCCATCCTATGTGTAGCATGCATCAACAATCATCACATAGCAGCACCTGAAACATATGTAAAAATAGGTACGTCAGCATAAAAAAGGCCTGTGAGATATATAGGTTTTATTTAATTAGGGTTCATGACTTTGTAAGTTTAAAAGAATGTTTTTAAAAAAGTAGTCATGAACCTATAAAAATGTTTTCTTTTATAAATCATGCAAAAATCGATAAGAAATTAGATGATATAAAAGAATAATGCATAGATAAATAGGTAACCAAGTAAAACGAGTTTGTATAAAATATGTTGTTTGTGAAACAATGTTTTGATAAAAAGGTTTGTAGGATATATATATAAAAATATACCTTGGTTTTAAGAAAGTCAGATAAGTAATATATTAAAATATATTTCAGTTCCAAAATAGTTAAACAGATAGTATATCAAATATACTTTAGTTGTTAAAATAATAATTTTCGGTAGTATATCATAAGTATACTTTGGTTTTGTAAATAACATATCAAAACTATGCTTTGGTTTTTGTAAATAACATATCAAAACTATGCTTTGGTTTTTGTAAATAACATATCAACTATGCTTTGGTAATTAACAAAATATATGTTGGATTTGTACATAGTATATCAAATTATACTTTGGTAAACAATATCACGTATGGGAGCATATCAAACTATACTTTGGAAGTATATCAAAATATACAAAAGAAAATATGATTTAGAATTCATTCAAACCTTAGTGTATCAAACTACACCTTAGAGACTATAGCAATACTACAAAGGCAACTTCTGTTTGGATAAAATTTGGTTTCTGACATTCCATACAACAGGAATGGCGTGTCTAATCCTATATCGCTATATCATACTACCAATCGGTTTGGTGAATGTATAAAATAAGTACAACCAAACAACTAATTTTATAATCTTTGAAAAATTAGTGTTTAAACCATAGATAATCATTCAGTTTGTCAAAAGATAAGTACTAGCATGTATAATCAATTTATACTTTGAAATCATGAAAATAACAATTAAGTACACATGTTTCACCCCAAAACATTTGAAAACAGTAAAAGAGGGGACTATGTACTCACTTGAGAGTACTTAGAAGTCTTGAATAATAACCAAGCAAAGCTAGAGGGGTCACGTAAATCAAACGGCACCTAATATAGGTAACTACATTAATAAACCGGACTTAAATCGGAAGATCGGATAGGATGAGGTTTTGTAAACTAAATGAGTGTTAGAACTCATATGATATGTTTTAATAAAGCCTACATACTAAATCGAAACCTAACCTAAGTGCTTACGACCCATTACTGTGACAACTGTGCTCTGTAATTGATGTACTATGTAAAACAATGTTAATTATTAATAAAAAAATGTTTTTGGTGTTATTATGTGTGTATTTATGTTTGGTGATTTGACGATTTGATTCAATTCCGATTTCAAGCTTTCAATCACTTTCTGGAAAGTTATACGCAAACTGATGCGCGAACGTAATCAGTTTAACGCGACAAACACTCCGGAATAGTGACATAGGCTTAACATACCTTAAATAACCTTTACACAACTTAGAAATAAGTTTTAAAGGGTTTGGTATGGCAAAAACAAGTTTATACGCTTAAAGGGACTATTTGTATCAACTTGCAAAAGTCTGCCATTTCGTAAGGCAACGTACAGTCCGGAACTTGATCATAAGCTAAGAATACCATAAATAACCTAAAAATAGCTTAGAAATAAGCTTTGAGGGGTTCGGTGTGCGAAAACATGCTTATTTGATCTTACAGGGACTAAAAGTGTCAAAAACGATGTAAGTTTACATTTACGCACATATCTTACGTTCTGACCACATTTGGACATCCAAAATTTTTGTAGACACTAAAATATTTTTATTTTAGTGATCGGCATGCAAAAATACCATTCGTCGCTTAATTTGGATCGTTTTCACGTCCGTTTGAGTTTCGTCGTAATTTGACGAATAACGTGACCGTACGACCAGATGAGTTGACATCCGAGAGTTTTCCGAGCATATTTTGAGTCCTCTAAACTTTAAAGACCTTGCAGAGCCTTGAAAATAGCTTAACGGGTGTTAAAAGTGCCAAAAATGGGCTCAAACAAGTGCAGGGACCTAGGCTGTAAATATTGAAAGTTTGCTAATCTGCAGGGACTTGGCTGGCCGCGTTAGGCCTGTGTCTCCCCTTACGTGGGCCGCCTAAAAACACCCAGCACCAGAAAATCATTTTTAGCATTCTGTTGCAGCTTTAGGGGCTGTTTATGTAAATTTCTTGGTGTGTTAACCAAGTTAACACCTCTCCAAGGCTTTGAACCTGCATCAAACACTTGTATGGTTGAGATTATTGCTTGGAGGTTACATAAACATGTGTCATAATCTTGTTCTTCATCAACTAGTATAAATAGGCATGCCATTTCATTCATTCTCTTCACCCTTGATCTGAATTCTCTAAGTTGAAGTTGCAATACTTCATACCTGAGATTTTAAGATCAAGTTCTCCCTAGCAAGGACCCTTTGTAAGCTTCCTTCGTTCTTTTATCGCTTTCCTAGCGAGAAAGTCAAACGGTATTTGACTTTCTCTTTGACCACGAGTTGGTCAACACGAAGTTCATTTGAACTTTGCAACGTGAGCGTAATCACGATGGTTATAGTCCTTAGAGACTATGCCTATTGATTACCACGTTGACTAGGCGTAGTGACGAGTCGTAGTTTCGGTCAAAATACGCATTTAAGCGTATTTTGCAACCGAACTACTCTTGGTATAAAACACTTTGTTTTGATATCAAAAACCTGTTTTCTAATTTAGTTAAACATGTTCCAACATGTTTAGCTCGTCACTTTTAGTTTAGTGCTTGTTTAGAGTCGTAAAGTCAAGCGGTCTAAACCACCGCTTAGACTTTCAAACTCGACCCGTTTGGTCGATCATTAGGATCCAACCAAGCATGTTTAGTGGCCATAGTTGCATAGGGAATAACCTTCTATACCTCATGGTCACCTAGTTTAAGTAGTTGTATGATAGGTAGTTTATATGCCTTAGGTAAATGACCAAAATGCCCTTTTCATGCATAATTGGATTTTAAGCATATGTAACCTAAACATTTGTCACTTAACTGATTATGCAACATAATTAAACATGTTAGGGCATATAATACTTGTCATAGGACTAGTTAGACGTCTCGAACGCGCATTTGCGCGAACGACGCGTTAAAGTAGCGTAAGCTACCTTAATGGGTCGTAACGGGTCGAAAGCACTTAGGTTAGGTTCCGATTTAGAATGTAGGCTTTGTTAAACCATATCACATGAGTTCCAACACTCATTTGGTTTATAAGACCTCATTCTATCTAATCGTCCGATTTAGGTGACGATGTATTTAATAGTGATCTGATTACTAGGTACTACTTGAATTTCCTTGGTTTGCCTAAGCTTCGCTAAGTTCTTTAGATCAAGGATACCCTTCTATTCAATGTGAGTACATAGTTCCCCAATTTTACTGTTTTCGATTGTTTTGGGGTGATTCATATGTATTAAAATGATTTCGATATTTTAAATGATGGTTTCAAAAACGATTAAGATGGTTTATATTAAACTAATAACGATTTTGATAAAGTGAACAAACTTGTTGGTTGTAGTTACATAACGAATGACATTCATTAACATTGATCAAGCCGACCAGTATTAGGTTATGGTACCATAGGATCTGATAAATCTCGTTATCAGACTACACCCATGGTTATGTGTGGGGGTTATGTAGGTAACGACCGAATCTGATGATTGTTAACTTACCCTTTGGTGGTTTGCTAATGCGAGAAACGAGATAGTCGAGTCACGAAGGTTTGAATGTTATTAGCGAGACGACCATATGTAGTTTCACAATTAAAACGAGTTAAACGATTTTGGGACGAGATTAAACGATTTGACACGACTTAAACGAGATAAACGAATTGGATAAACGATTGGTTTTGGGTAGTGATTAGATAATGGGATGGGTGTAGCATGATAAAAGCATGGTGGATACGCCGCTGGTACATCTTATATATAAGTGCTTTTATCATATTACATTTCGTGTCATTATTTAGTTCACTTGGGAAACGATTTTGAAACGATGTCATACAACGAGGTTTTCAAAATGATATAAACCATACGAGTTTTATTAACGAGTTTTTACGAGATGTTTTATGATTTGGTTTACTAAAACAAATGTTTTTGGGTTAAGAATCATGGCTACAAGATTTTATAAACTATAACCAACTTGATTTGAGTTGGTTAATCATGTTGCAATACACTTTTCAAAATGAGGTTTGTATTTTGACTCTTGTAGTCTAACGAGGTACTGCAACATATAAACGAGCCATGAATCCGATACTCTCATAAAACCTATGTGCTCGCCAGCATTTCTTTGCTGACTATGTTTTTACATATGTTTCAGGTGATGTTGATTGATGTTGATTGCTAGGAAGCAAGTTCACTTAGGATCTGGACGTGGCTTTAGTGACTTAAAAACAATAATAGATAATATGTAACATGTTTGTTTGGTTTAAGACAATGTAATTTATTCAATAAATCAATAAAACGAAACATTTGATTACCATGGTTGTGGAACAATAATTCTGTTGCAACACTCCCCGACGTTTCCGTCGCGGTTTCATTGTTTTAACGCGGTCGGGGTGTGACAGAAGAGTTGGTATCAGAGCCAATGGTTATAGGGAATTAGGTTATTAGTAATGCTTTGACCTAGACTATAACTTTCTAGGATCCCAACCCAAGTTTACTTGTGTTTAGATTTTAAATCAATACCGTTACCTATCCTTAGGTGATAACCACAAAGAGAAACACAATAATAAATCCGCTTCGACAATTAATCATCTATCCTTGGATGATTGATTAATAGGTTTTGAACCCTCTCAATTTTCAAAATCTCGTCAAAGTTTGGGTCTAAATAATGTGAACACATGAAAACTGGAAGAGTGAATGCCTGTACCCTGAGTTTTCTGTCTAAGGCTAGAGTGTTCGTACAAATCCGCAGTATCGGACCAGTCACTCTTACCTGGGAACTCTTGGGGTGAGTGTTCACTTATAGGCAAGCATGTCTTCAGCGATACATTATATTGACCCATTTACTTTGATTAGTCACTGCGTGTCGTTTGTTTGTTCGAGGTAACAAACGAATGATCGCCTTCCTTGTGTTTTGTCAATGTTTTCAATACCTCTTTTGTTTTCCCAAATTGTCAACCTCACTCGTTTCTCATGTTTCCTTATTAGATAATGCCTCCTCGACGTGATGCTCAACCTTTTAATGCTGAGGAAGTCGCAGCCCTTGTCGCACAACAAATGGCTGCAGTGCTTCTAGGCGTAGTGACCCAGATCCATCAATTATATAACAACAACAATAACAATAATAATGCACAATGTAGATTCAAGAATTTCAATTCTGCTAAGCCGTTGAAGTTTTCTGGGTCGCAAGGAGCAACCGTGCTCCTGCAGTGGTTCGAAAGTCTGGAAAGCACATTCAGATATGTGCAGTGTCCGAATGAGCGTAAGGTTGAGTTTGCATCTAGTGTGTTCGAGAAGCGTGCTCTTACATGGTGGAATGGAGTGATGCGCGATAGGGGTGCCGATGTGGCGATGGCACAAATGTGGGAAGAGCTCCGAGCTCTCATGATGAGAGAGTTCTATCCCCATCACGAAATTCGAGCTTTAGAACGAGAATTTGATGATTTGAAACAAGACGAGGGAGAACACCGTGCTTATACGGATCGATATGAGGAGCTCAGTTTGTTGTGTCGTATGATGGTTACCCCGTTGGAGAAGGCAATTGAGAGGTATATCGATGGATTACCCGATTCTGTGCAAGATATTATGACTGGCAGTAATCCTAGCACTATCCGTCAAGCGATTGAATTGGCTGCTACTCTGACCAAATCTCGGGTCAGAAAGGGTAAATTGACCCGTAAGGGTGATAAAAAGAAGTCATCCGATTCTGCTCAAGAAAAGGGTAAAGGTAAGGGTAAGAAGCAGGGTGAGTCTTCTAAAAAGTCGAGGAAGCGCAAGGCTTCCCAGAACTTTGCAGTTACTGCACAGAACCCTTAGAACCCACCAGCCCTACCTCCCACGAAGAAGCAATATGCTGGCACCGCACCTCACTGTACACGATGCAACGGTCATCATGTTGCCCAACAGGCTTGCAAATAGTGTACTACGTGTGGTAGACTAGGGCATCTGGCCAACATTTGCCGTTTTGGCCAGAATCAAGCTGCTCAGGTTCCAGCACAAGCTCAAGGGAATGCTGCAAGATTCCCACTTGGTTCGTGTTTTCATTGATGAGAAATGGGTCATTTCCGCAACAATTGCCCGAGGTTGGTAAATGCAAATGCGAATCCGAATGCAATCGCGAATGTGAATCCCGTGTGACACCTGGGTCACTGCGACCATCAAACAAATACCAAACCAATGAAATATTGTATTTCATACTTGGGATTTGTACAAATATGTGTATCATTTGCACATATCAATTCTTGTTCGATTTCGGGCTCTAAATCGCTTTCTGGAAGGTTATACGCGCACCGATGCGTAAATATAACCAGTTTAATGCAACAAACACTACGGAACAGTGAAATAGGCTTAACATACCCTAAATAACCTTTACATAACTTAGAAATAAGTTTTGAAGGCTTTGGTATGTCAAAATCAAGTTTAATCGCTTACAAGGACTAAATTCAACAAACTGCGAAAGTATGCCGATTTGAACTGTAACAGACATTCCGGAACATGACCATAAGTTAAACATACCATAAATACCCTTTACATCGCTTAGAAATGGGCTTTGAGGGATTCGGGGTGCTAAAATAAACTTTTGGCTCATTCAAGGACTAAAAGTGTCAAAAGGTGCATAAGTTTGCACTTTCGCTCATAACTTACGTTCTGAATACATCCGGACATCCAAAAATTTATGTAAGCATTATAATATTATGCTTTTGTGTTTGGCTTGTCAAAATTCCATTCGTCGCGCATTTTGGACCATTTTTGCGTCCGTTACGACTTCCGTCGTAATTAACCGAACATCGTAACCGTACGGCCAAACGAACCGACATCCGAGATATTTTCAAGCATATTTCATGTTCCCTATGTCTTAACATCATATTGGGGCTTGAAATTGGGTTTGACGGGTGTCAGAAGTGCCGTTACGCAACGAAACAAGGTGCAGGGACCAAAAGTGTAATTCTGCCAAAGTTGATGGCTTATGGACCGTAAGCCATCACCCTTACGGTCCGTAAGCAGGGGCCAGATGCAGAAACTCATTTTTGACTGCTGTTAACATCCTTTCAATCCCCCAAAGGCCAATGCCACATGTCAATCTCTGGTGGTGGGGGCAAAATGAGTTACCATAACATTCCAACACATGTACGGATGAGATTCGATCACGTTATTCGATAAACGATCCTAACGGTTGTCCATTTACTATAAATACCCAACCCCATTCAACTCAAAACCCACAAATCTGATCTAAATTCTCTAAGTTGAAGCCATTGCTTCATACCTGAGCTATTTGATCAATATTTACTAGCGGGGACCCTTTGTAAGTGTTCCTTCGTTCTTTTATCGCTTTTCGAGTCAGAAAGTCAAACTATGTTTGACTTTCTGCGTTGACCAGTTTATGGTCAACACGAAGTTCGTTTGAACTTCATAACGTGAGCGTAATCACGATGGTTATAGTCCCTAGTGACTATACCTACTGATTACCACGTTATCTTGGCTTAGTGACGAGTCGTAGTTTCGGCCAAAATGCGTGTTATTGCGTATTTTGTAACCAAACTACTCTTGGGTATCAAAACCGTTTGTTTTGATACCAAACCTGTTTTCTAAACTTAGTTAAGCATGTTTTAACATGCTTAGCTCGTCACTTTTAGTTTAGTTATATAGGGTCGTAAGGTAAGCGATCTAAACAATCGCTTATACTTTCGAACCCGACCCATTTGGTCGATCATTAGGATCCGACCAAACACATTAGGTGACCATAGTATATAGGGAATAACCTTCTGAGGTTATACCTTATGGTCGCTTCGTTTAAGTAGTTGTATGATAGGTAGTTTATATGCCTTATGTAAATTACCAAAATGCCCTTTTTACGCCAAAATTCATATTAAGCACATGTAACATAACTTTTGATATCTAAACTGATTTGGCAACACTATTAGACATGTTAAGGCATATTTTACTTATCATAGGGCTAGTTAGGCGTTCCAAACGCGTTTTACGCGAACGACGCGTTAAAGTAGCATAAGCTACCTAAAACGGGTCGTAATGAGTCGTAAGCACTTAGGTTAGGTTTCATTTTAGTATGTGGGCTTTGTTAAACCATATTACACGAGTCTCCATACTCGTTTGGTTTACGAACCCTCATTCTATCCGATCTTCCGAATTAGGTCCGGTATATTAACATAGTTACCTATATTAGGTGCCGTTTGATATCCGTGATCTCTAGCATTGTTTGGTTGTTACTCAAGGACTACTAAGCAACCTCAAGTGAGTACATAGACCCCTCTTTTACTGTTTTCCAAACATTTTGGGGTGAAACACATGTGCCTACTTGTTACTTTCATGCTTTCCTGTTTTCACATCATATACTTGCTATGTTCATTAGTACATTTATAGTACATGATTTCATTGTGTTTATGCTATGTATACCCATTGTGTGCGTACTTAGTACATTGTTTTACATTACATTTTATGCTATGTATGCCCATTGTGTGCATACTTAGTACATTGTTTTACATTACATTTTATGCTATGTATGCCCATTGTGTGCGTACTTAGTACATTGTTTTACATTACATTTTATGCTATGTATGCCCATTGTGTGTGTACTTAGTACATTGTTTTACATTACATTTTATGCTATGTATGCCCATTGTGTGCATACTTAGTACATTTGTTATTCATCACATGCTTACATTTTGGTATGACATTTGGTTTGTTCAAATGAGACAATGTACATTCATTAACATTAGCTACGCCGCTCGTTAGTAGGTAATGGTACCATAGGACTTGACAACTCCCATTCCTGAAATCCCGGGTTTGTTTGGATTGGAAGGAATGACCGAATCCGAATACATTTCTAGGTGGACCTTAGACTTTGTGCTAGGGTTTATTCTACTGTCGCAAGGCTTGGATGTATGAATTTTTTACAATACCGCATAGATGTTTATATCAGTATAGCATGCATTTATTACACAAAACATAACTTTGATTTAAACCATGTTTTACTTCAATACCTTGTTTTTGTGCATTTTTACATATGGTTTAGTTGATATATTTCACTTACCATACATAAACATTTTGACATTGATATACACAATTCATGATTTACATTAGACATAAACATTTAGACATTAATATACACAATTCATGATTTACATTAGACATGGTTTTCACACAAACATTTTGACATTTGATTTTACATAAACATTTTACTTTGGTGGTTTGGTTTGAGTAAGTGATTTAAGTAACGAGGCGTGTGTAATATGATACAAGCATGGTGGATATGCCGCTGGTACTTCCTATATATAAGTGCTTGTATGGTATTACATATCGTAGCGTTATTTGAATCATTTCAATTTAGACATATAACATTTTATACAAATAACATACTTTTCACAAGACATTGTTTTACAAAACAACTTATCTTATACAAACTCATTTTACTTGGTTATTTATTTAACCATACTTTATTCTCTTATTTATACATATCATCTGATTTTATCACTTTTCAAATGATTTACAAGACAAAGCAAATTACAAGGTTCATGACTAAACATTTTCTTAAACATAAGTCATGAATTCTATTTTCACAAAACCTATGTATCTCACAGGCATTTTTATGTTGACGTACCTATTTTCACATGTGTTTCAGGATATGATGCATAGGATTTATCAAGATACACTTAGGCGGACTTGGGCCTTAGTGACAATAAAAGATGCAAGACTAGTTATTTATGTTATATTTCTTTGATTGTCAAGACATTGTAACTCTTTTAATCAATAAAACAATATTTCAATTTCCATGTGTTATGAAACAATGATTCTGTTACAACACTCCCCGACGTTTCCGCCACGATTTGATGTTCCACGTGGTCGGGGTGTGACAGAAAAGTTGGTATCAGAGCTCATGGTTATAGGGAATTAGGTTATTAGTAATGCTTTGACCTAATCTATAACCTTCCTAGGACCCTAACGCGAGTTTACTTGCGTTTAGTCATAAAACAATACCGTCACCTATCCTTAGGCGATGACATCAACAAGAACACAAATTACAAAACCGCTTTGAAAACTAATCATCTGTTCTAGGATCATTGATTACTAGGTTTTGAACCCTCTGTTATAAGGTTTTGAACCCCTTTGAGTTTTCAAATCTCGTCAAAGTTTGGGTCTTATAATGTGAACACGTGCAAACTGGAAGAGTGAATGCCTGTACCCTGAGTTTTCTGTCAAAGGCTAGAATGTTCGTACAAATCCGCAGTATCGGACCAGTCACTCTTACCTGGGAACTCTTGGGGTGAGTGTTCACTTATAGGCGAGCATGTCTTCAGTGATACATTAATATGATCCGTTTACTTTGATTTGTCACCGTCTCATTTGTTTGCCTTAGGTAACAAACAAATGATCACAAATTCTTATTCATTGCCATTCTGCATTGTTTATCCGATGACGTTTCACTTGTTTCTTCCTATATCTTTCATTTTCTTCTAGAATGTCTCTTCCTCTCAGCAACGGTCAAATGTCCGAGCGAACAACCAAATTTGCCCAGCGAATAGGCAAAGTGATTCTGAAGACTGTGGATTTAGGCATTGCCATGTATCTTATGCTACTGTGGAACAGCCAAAACCTAGCCTAAGTGCTTACGACCCATTACGACCCGTCTAGGTAGCTTATGCTACTTTAACGCGTCGTTCGCGTAAAACGCGTTCGCCTAACTAGTCCTATGACAAGTATTATATGCCTAACATGTTTAATTATGTTACAAAATTAGTTAAGTGATGAAAGTTTAGGTTACATATGCTTAATTACCAATTACACATGAAAAGGGTATTTTGGTAATTTACCTAAGGCATATAAACTACCTATCATACAACTACTTAACGAAGCGACCATAAGTTATAACCTCGGAAGGTTATTCCCTATATACTATGGTCACCTAATGTGTTTGGTCGGATCCTAATGATCGACCAAACGGGTCGGGTTCGAAAGTATAAGCGATTGTTTAGATCGCTTACCTTACGACCCTATATAAGCACTAAACTAAAAGTGACGAGCTAAGCATGTTAAAACATGCTTAACTAAAAGTGAAGAGACATTCTGGAGGAAAAGAAGGATATAGGAGGAAACAAATGAAGTGTTATCGGTAAATAAAACAAAATGACAACGCATAGAAATTGCGATCATTTGTTTGTTACCTAAGGCAAACAAATGAGACGGTGACTAATCAAAGTAAGCGGGTCATATTAATGTATCGCGAAGACATGCTTTAGCCTATAAGTGGACACTCACCCCAAGAGTTCCCAGGTAAGAGTGACTGGTCCGATTATGTGGATTTGTACGAACACTCTAGCCTTAGACAGAAAACTCAGAGTACAGGCATCCACTATTCCAGATTGCACGTGTTCACACTATAAGACCCAAACTTTGACGAGGTTTTGAAAATTCAAAGGGGTTCAAAACCTAGTAATCAATCATCCTAGAACCGATGATTAGTTTTCAAAGTGGTTTTGAAATTCATGTTCTTGTTGTGGTTATCACCTAAGAATAGGTGACGGTATTGTTTTATGTCTAAACGCAAGTAAACTCGCGTTAGGGTCCTAGGAAGGTTATAGACTAGGTCAAAGCGTTACTAATAACCTAATTCCCTATAACCATGAGCTCTGATACCAACTTTTCTGTCACACCCCGACCACGTAAAACAACAAAACGTGGCGGAAACGTCGGGGAGTGTTGTAACAGAATCATTGTTTCATAACACATGGAAATTGAAATATTGTTTTACTGATTAAAAGAGTTACAATGTCTTGACAATCAAAGAAATATAACATAAATAACTAGTCTTGCATCTTTTATTGTCACTAAGGCCCAAGTCCGCCTAAGTGTATCTTGATAAATCCTATGCATCATATCCTGAAACACATGTGAAAATAGGTACGTCAGCATAAAAATGCCTGTGAGATACATAGGTTTTGTGAAAATAGAATTCATGACTTATGTTTAAGAAAATGTTTAGTCATGAACCTTGTAATTTGCTTTGTCTTGTAAATCATTTGAAAAGTGATAAATAAACCAAATGATATATATGTATAAAAGAATAATACATGGTTAAGTAAATAACCAGGTAAAATGAGTTTATATCAGATAAGTTGTTTGTAAAACAATGTATTGTGAAAAGTATGTTATTTGTATAAAATGTTATATGTCTAAATTGAAATGATTCAAATAACGCTACGATATGTAATACCATACAAGCACTTATATATAGGAAGTACCAGCGGCGTATCCACCATGCTTGTATCATATCACACACGCCTCGTTACTTAAATCACTTACTCAAACCAAACCATCAAAGTAGAATGTTTATGTATAATCAAATGTCAAAATGTTTGTATGAAAACCATGTCAAATGTCTATGTCTAATGTAAATCATGAATTGTGTATATCAATGTCAAAAGGTTTATGTCTAATGTAAATCATGAATTGTGTATATCAATGTCAAAATGTTTATGTCTAATGTAAATCATGAATTGTGTATATCAATGTAAAAATGTTTATGCCTAATCTAAATCATGAATTGTGTATATCAATGTCAAAATGTTTATGTCTAATGTAAATCACGAATTGTGTATATCAATGTCAAAATGTTTATGTCTAATGCAAATCATATAATGTGTATCCAAAATATCATGTATGGTAAGTGAAATATATCAACTAAACCATATGTAAAATGCACAAAAACAAGGTATTGAAGTAAAACATGGTTTAAATCAAAGTTATGTTTTGTGGAACAAATGCATGCTATACTGATATAAACATCTATGTGGTATTGTGAAATGCATACATCCAAGCCTTGTGACTGTGGTGATAGACCCCTAAACGAATTTAAAGGTCTATCTGTGTTATGTTTATCGAATTCGGTTATTCCTTCCACCCAAACAAACCTAGGGTTCAGGAATGGGAGTTGTCAAGTCCTATGGTACCATTACCTACTAACGAGCGGCGTAGCTAATGTTAATGAATGTATATTGTCCCATTTAAACAACCCAAATGTCATACCAAAATGTAAGCATGTGATGAATAACAAATGTACTAAGTATGCAACAAATGAACATACATAGCATGTGATGTGATGTAAAACAATGTACTAAGTATGCACACAATGGACATACATAGCATAAAATGTAATGTAAAACGATGTACTAAGTATGCACACAATGGACATACGTAGCATAAACACAATGAAATCATGTACTATAAGTGTACTATTGAACATAACAAGCATATGATATGAAAACATGAAAAGCACAAAAGTAACGAGTAGGCACATGTGTTTCACCCCAAAATGTTTGGAAAACAGTAAAAGAGGGGTCTATGTACTCACTTGAGATTGCTCAATAGTCCTAGGATAACCACCAAGCAATGCTAGAAGATCATGGAATCAAACGGTACCTTAATATAGGTAACTACATTAATAAACCGGACCTAAATCGAAGGATCAGATAGAATGAGGGCTCGTAAACCAAATGAGTATGGGAACTCATGTAATATGGTTTAACAAAGCCTGCATACTACAATGAAACCTAGCCTAAGTGCTTACGACCCATTACGACCCATCTAGGTAGCTTATGCTACTTTAACGCGTCGTTCGCGTAAAACGTGTTCGCCTAACTAGTCCTATGAAAAGTATTATATGCCTAACATGTTTAATTATGTTAAAAAATCAGTTAAGTGATGAAAGTTTAGGTTACACATGCTTAATTACCAATTACACATGAAAAGGGTATTTTGGTAATTTACCTAAGACATATAAACTACCTATCATACAACTACTTAACGAAGCGACCATAAGGTATAACCTCGGAAGGTTATTCCCTATATACTATGGTCACCTAATGTGTTTGGTCGGATCCTAATGATCGACCAAACGGGTCGGGTTCGAAAGTATAAGCGATTGTTTAGATCGCTTACCTTACGTCCCTATATAATCACTAAACTAAAAGTGACGAGCTAAGCATGTTAAAACATGCTTAACTAAGTTTAGAAAATAGGTTTGGTATCAAAACAAACGGTTTTGATACCCAAGAGTATTTTGGTTACAAAATACGTGTAAATGCGCATTTTGGCCGAAACTACGACTCGTCACTAAGCCTAGATAACGTGGTAATCAGTAGGTATAGCCACAAGAGACTATAACCATCGTGATTACGCTCACGTTATGAAGTTCAACCGAACTTCGTGTTGACCATAAACTGGTCAACGTAGAAAGTCAAACATAGTTTGACTTTCGGACCCGAAAAGCGATAAAAGAACGAAGGAACACTTACAAAGGGTCCCCGCTAGTAAATCTTGATCGAATAGCTCAGGTATGAAGCAATGGCTTCAACTTAGAGCTTTTAGATCAGATTTGTGGGTTTTTGGAAAGAATGGAGGTGGGTATTTATAGGAATTGGACAACCGTTAGGATCGTTTCTTGAAAACTGGGTTTTAATCTCATCCCTACACTTGTTGGAATGTTATGGAACATCAATTGGCCCCCCATGATCAGGTAGCAACATGTGGAATTGAGATTATGAGTGGTTAACAGCTGTTAACAGCTGGTTTAGAACATTCTGATGTGCTAGGGACCCCTTACGGACCGTAAGGGTGATGGCTTACGGTCCGTAAGCCATCAACTATGCTGAAATGACAGTTTCAGTCCCTGCACCTTGTTTCGTTACGTAACGGCACTTCTAACACCCGTCAAACCCAATTTCAAGCTCCAAAATGATGTTAAGACATAGGGAACATGAAATATGCTTGAAAACATCATGGATGTCGGTTCGTTTGGCCGTACGATTGTGTTGTTCGGTTAATTACGACGGGAGTCGTAACGAACGCAAAAACGATCCAAATTAAGCGACGAATGGATTTTTGACAAGCCAAACACTAAAGTATAATATTATAATGCTTACATAAATTTTTGGAGGTCCGGGTGTATTCAGAACGTAAGATATGCGCGAAAGTGCAAACTTGTGCACTTTTTGACGCTTTTAGCCCCTATTGATCAATAAAGTTTATTTTAGCATACCAAACCCCTCAAAGCCTATTTCTAAGCTATCTAAAGGATATTTAGGGTATGTTTAACTTATGATCAAGTTCCAGAATATCTGTTACAGTTCAAATTGGCATACTTTCGCAGTTTGTCAACTTTAGTCCCTGTAAGCGATTAAACTTGATTTTGTCATACCAAAGCCTTCAAAACTTATTTCTAAGTTATGTAAAGGTTATTTAAGGTATGTGAAGCCTATTTCACTATTCCGGAGTGTTCGTTGCATTAAACTGGTTATATTTACGCATCAGTGCGCGTATAACCTTCCAGAAAGCGATTTAGAGCCCGAAATCGAACAAGAATTGATATGTGCAAATGATACACATATTTGTACAAATCCCAAGTATGAAACACAATATTTCATTGGTTTGGTATTTTTTTGATGGTCGCAGTGACCCAGGTGTCACATAAGCTTCATTCTGTTCGAACTCTATTTGATCTTCAATCTCCTGTCCTTCAAGCTCAACGATCTTGTGTGACCAAAAGCATATTGAAATATGAGCTACCACGTCAAATTGAGCTTAAACTCAAAGCAAAGGACGATGGTTTACTCTCTTTCAAGGATCGTTTGTGGATTCCGAAACAAGACGATCTTCGCACTTTAGTGATGGACGAATCTCATAAGTCTCGATATTCTATCCATCCTGGTACTGATAAAATGTACAAGGATATTCGTACTCAGTATTGGTGGTCTGGTATGAAGAAGGATATTGCCTTGTATGTATCAAAATGCCTCTCTTGTCTCAAAGTCAAGGCTGAACATCAACGACCATCTGGTTTGCTTGTACAACCAGAGATACCGGTTTGGAAGTGGGAGAACATTGCGATGGATCTCATCACTAAATTACCGCGTACATCTAAAGGTCACGATGCTATTTGGGTTGTTATCAATCGTTTAACGAAGTCAGCTCATTTTATTCCGATTCGAGAGGATCTATCTGCTGATAAACTTGAAAAGATTTATGTTGATGAGATTGTCTCGACATGGTGTTCCTTTGGACATTATATCTAATCGTGATGCTCATTTTTCATCTCTTTTTTGGAAGACAATGCAATCTACTATGGGAACCCAACTAAATCTAAGCACTGCTTATCATCCCCAAACAGATGGACAATCTGAGATGACGATTCAAACTTTGGAGGATATTGTGACACCTTGTAACTTCAACCATCAAACAAATATCAAACCAATGAAATATTATATTTCATAGTAGGGATTTGTATAAATATGTGTATCGTTTGCACATATCAATTCTTGTTCAATTTCAAACTCTACATCGCTTTCTGGAGAGTTTTACGCAAACTGGTGCGTAAACGTAATCAGTTTAACGAAAAAAACACTCCGGAACATCAATATATTATTAACATACCTTAAATAACCTTTACATAACTTAGAAATAAGTTTTGAAGGCTTTGGTATGGCAAAATCAAGTTTATTCGCTTACAGGGACTAAATTCGACAAACTGCAAAAGTATGCTGATTCGTACTGTAACAAACATTCCGGAACATGACCATAAGTTAAACATACCCTAAATATCCTTCACATAGCTTAGAAATAGGCTTTGAGGGGTTCGGTGTGCAAAAATAAACTTTTTTGTCATTCAGGGACTAAAAGCGTCTAAAAGTGCATAAGTTTGCATTTTCGCGCATAACTTACGTTCTGAATACATCCGGACTTCCAAAAATTTATGTAATCATTAAAATCCATTCGTCGCGTAATTTGGATCATTTTTCGCGTTCGTTCGTGTTTCGTCGTAATTAACCGAATATCGCGATCATATGACCAAACGAACCGACATTCGACATATTTTGAGCATGTTTCATGTCCACAATGTTTAGGCATCATTGTAGAGCATTGAAAATGGCTTAACAGGCTTTAAACGTGTCAAAATGAGGCTTAAACACATGCAGGGACTGAAACTGCAACTTTTGAAACTGTTTTGCAGATCTGAAGTTCAGGCCGGCCACGTAAGGCCTTCTCTGATTCTTACGCCGGTCGCCTAAAACTGGCAGATGTGCAGAAACTTGAAAACAGCTTGTTCCAGCTGTTCCACACACTTGCAAATGGTTTTTATGCATTCTAGGGGCTGTTTTGGAGTGCCCAAGGTATTACAAAACAGGGGGCACACTTGGACGGCCTAGATCGAAGCATTTTTTTCAAGAAACGATCATAACGGTGTTGGTTTTCCTATAAATACCCCACCCATTTGCTTCAAACTCACACTTGATTTTGAAATTTCTCTAAGTTGATGTGTTTATCACTTCATACCTGAGAATATTTGGAATCAAACCTCCATTCTTGGACCCGTTGTAAGTATTCTTTCGTTCTTTTACGCGTTTTTAGCGTGAAAGTCGAACTTTGTTTGACTTCCTGCATTCACCTGTTTATGGTCAACACGAAGTTCGTTTGAACTTCATAACATGAGCGTAATCATGATGGTTTTAGTCTCTTATGACTATACCTACTGATTACCACGTTATCTAGGCATAGTGGCGAGTCGTAGTTTCGGCCAAAATGCGTATTCTTAAGTATTTTGTAACCAAACTACTTTTAGGTTTCAAAACCGTTTGTTTTGATACCAAACCTATTTTCAAACTTCGTTAAACATGTTTTAGCATGTTTAGCTCGTCACTTTAGGTTTAGTGCTTATGTAGGGTCGTAAGGTAAGCGATCTAAACAATCGCTTATACTTTCGAACCCGACCCGTTTGGTCCATCATTAGGCTCCGACCAAACACATTAGGTGACCATAGTTGTATAGGGAATAACCTTCCGAGGTTATACCTTATGGTCACTTCGTGTAGTTAGTTGTATGATAGGTAGTATATATGCCTTAGGAAAATTACCAAAATGCCCTTTTTACGCCAAAATTCATTTTAAGCATATGTAACATAACTTTTGATATCTAAACTGATCTGGCAACATTATTAGACATGATAAGGCATATTTTACTTATCATAGGACTAGTTAGGCGGTCCGAACGCGTTTTACGCGAACGACGCATTAAAGTAGCATAAGCTACCTAAACGGGTCGTAAGCACTTAGGTTAGGTTTCGCTTTAGTATGTAGGCTTTGTTAAACCATATCATATGAGTTCCAATACTCATTTGGTTTACGAGACCTCATCCTATCCGATCTTCCGATTTAGGTCCGATTTATTTACTTAGTTACCTGTATTAGGTGCCGTTTGATTCCGTGATCCCTCTAGCTTTACTTGGTTGTTGTACAAGACTTCTAAGCATTCTCAGGTGAGTACATAGTCCCCTCTTTTACTATTTTCAAATGTTTTGGGGTGAAGCATGTGTGCCTATTTGTTATGTTCATGATTTCAAAGTATAATTGATTATACGTATTAATACATATCTTTTGACAAACTGAATGATTATTTATTGTTTAAACACTAATTTTTCCAAAGATTATAAAATTAAATTGTTGGATAGTATTATTTTATGTTCACCAACCGATTGGTAGTATGATATAGCGCTATAGGATTTGACACCCCATTCCTGTTGTCATGGAATGTCAGAAACCGATATTTTATCCAAAGAGAGATTGCCTTTGTGGTATTTCTATAGTCTCAAAGGTATATTTTGATGAACTCAGGTTTGTTTGAATTCTTAAATCACATTATTATTGTATATTTTATTATACTCCCAAAAGTATAATTTGATATGCTCTCATATGTGATATTGTACAAAACAACAATATATTTTATTAATTACCAAAGCATATTTTGATATGTTAGTTATAAAACCAAAACATAGTTTAATATGTTATTCATAAAACCAAAGTATATCTTTGATATACTACTGAAAAGTATTATTTTGACGACTAAAGTATATTTAATATACTATTTGTTTAACGATTTTGGAACTGAAATATATTTTAATATATTACTTATTCGACTCTCTTAAAACCAAAGTACATTTTTATATATATACTATAGACCTTTTTATCAAAATTACTTAATTATTTATTTATATCATCTGATTTTCTTATTACTTGTTATATGATTTATAAAAGAAAATATTTTAAGGTTCATGACTATTTTTGATTAAATAATTTCCCTTAAACTTACAAGTCATGAATCCTATTAAAATAAAACCTATGTTACTCACAGGCATTTTTATGCTGACGTACCTATTTTTACACTTGTTTCAGGTGCTGTTATGTGATGACTGATGACTACTACACATAGGATGGACTCATGCCTTAGCGACTTTAAAACTTGAAAATAATATTTGTATTTATCTGATTTGTAAATAAACAATGAGTTCAATAATTCAATAAAACAAAATTATTTAATCCATGGTTGTGAAACAATGATTCTGTTACGACACTCCCCGACGTTTCCGCCACGATTTGTTGTTTTACGTGGTTGGGGTGTGACAGAAAAGTTGGTATCAAAGCCAATGGTTATAGGGAATTAGGTTATTAGTAATGCTTGACCTAGACTATAACCTTCCTAGGACCCTAACACAAGTTATCTTGTGTTTAGTTTTAAAACAACACCGTCGCCTATCTTTAGGTGACAACCACAACAAGAACACAACTTTCGAATCCGCTTTGAAAACTAATCATCTGTTCTAGGATGATTGATCACTAGGTTTTGAACCTTCTAAGTTTTCAAAATCTCGTCAAAGTTTGGGTCTAAATAATGTGAACACGTGCAAACTGGAAGGGTGGGTGCCTGTACCCTGAGTCTTCTGTCTAAGGCTAGAGTGTTCGTACAAATCCGCAGTATCAGACCAGTCACTCTTACCTGGGAACTCTTGGGGTGAGTGTCCACTTATAGGCGAGCATGTCTTCGCAATACATTATGAGGACCTATTCACTTTGATTCAGCTTTTGTGTGTTGTTTGTTTGCTTTGTGGTAACAAACAAATGACCACCATCTTTGCTTTTGTTAATTTTGTTTCATCTCATTCTTTTCATCTAATCATCTCACCCGTTTTCCTTCATGTTTCCTCTTTTAGAATGCCTCCTCGACGCGAAAATCCGCTACCAAATGCCAAAATGGCACAACATATGGCTGCTATACTCCCAGATATTATTGCTCAAGTGAACCAAGCTAACAATAACCAGAATGCTCTATGCAATTTCAAAAGTTTCAATTCGGCTAACCCACTCAAGTTTAGTGGTTCTGAAGGAGCAACTGGGCTCCTACAGTGGTTCGAGAGCATTGAGAGTACGTTTCGTCACGTTCAATGTCCTGAAAATCGGAAAGTCGAGTTTGCTTCCAGTGTGTTTCAGAAGAGGGCTCTTACATGGTGGAACGGGGTTATGAGAGACCGTGGTGCTGAGGTTGCATTAGCACAGACTTGGGCTGAGCTTAGGGCTCTTATGATGAGGGAGTTTTGTCCTCGTCATGAATTGAGAGCTTTAGAAAAGGAATTTGACGACCTAAAGCAAGATAGTGGTGAACATCGAGCCTATACTGACCGTTATGAAGAATTGAGCCTGTTTTGTTCTGCCATGGTTACGCCTGTGGAGAAGGCGATTGAAAAGTACATTGATGGTCTTCCTGACTTAGTTCAGGATATTGTTACTGGCAGCAACCCTACTACTATCAGACAGGCCATTGAATTGTCTGCCACCCTGATTGAATCCCATATCAGGAAGGGTAAGCTTTTTCGAAAAGGCGATCCAAGACCATCTGATAAGACTGCTCAAGAAGAACCCAAAGATAAACAGGCTGAGACACCCAAAAAGAAGAAGTGCAAGGCTTCTCAAAATTGTGCCATAACTGTTCAGAACAATCAGGTTGCACCAAACCAGCCAGCACAACCTCGTCAAAGGCAAAATTATGTTGGTACCGCATCTTTGTGCAATAAATGAAACCGTCATCATTTGGAGCAAGTGCAGTGTCATAAATGTACCCATTGTGGGCGATTGGGGCATTTGATCAACACCTGCCGTTATGCCAACCAAAACCAAGCTGGTGCCAATCCTGCTGCTGTTCAAGCATGGTTTCCACCTGGGTCGTGTTATAACTGTGGTGATCTTACTCACTACAGAAACAATTTCCCAAGACTTGTTAACGCAAATCCAGCGCGTGGACGAGTGTTTAACATCAATGAGGCGAATGCGGGCAACGATGCAACAGTGAACAATTAGTCTTTTGAAATTCCCTGGTCGTTATCTTTTGACGTTTAAGACAATTCGGTTGTTATATAAATAAAATTTGCCATTTCAATTTTTATTTTGCGAAACTGATTCGATTGTGTGAATGTTTGATATAACCCTTCGATGCCGACTCAAAGACAAACTACTCATGTGGTTCTGTCATTTTTATGATCATTTGTGATCTCTCCAAAAATTTTAAATACTCGTTTCTTTTTAAGAAAACAAAGATGAATTCCAATTAAGATCTTTCTACCTTCATAATTAGATTCTTGTAAATGTTTAAAGTGCCAAACGGAATTCACGGATTAGATTCTTGGTGTGCTTTGAATACCTGTATGCTCAATTAACAAGAAAAATAACAAAATGAAGATCAATTTAAACAAATTATGTGATTATGTGTTTATATGTTTTCTTTTATGTTTTATGTTTTGTGTAATCCGAATAATCATTTTCCAAATCCTCATAGAATTCTTCCATATCTCTATATGAGGGATTCATAGTAAGATATCCAAAGGTACTACCTTAAATCCTTAATGGGCTTCTACGTTGTAGTTAAGTCCCTTGGATTATGAAGTACTAATCAATAATTGGACCCTTTGAGTGGTCTAGATAAACAGATTAATTTAAAATCTGGTTAGGAATATCTTGTGATGAAATAATTGAAAAGATCCCTTAAGTGGTCTATTTAAGGAGATCGTACAACGGTCTAGTTAAGGAGATCATGTGTTGATCTAGTTAAAAAGATCGTTCATTGATCTAGTTAAAAAGATCCTCTGGTGATCTAATCAAGTCACATTATGTTTATTCGATTGATTTTTCCCCTACACATTATGAAATGAACTGTGCGGATTGTGCAAGAATTACGTAATTATGGATGCATACATAATTATGGAATTCAGTGCACAGAAACCACAGCAAGTTTCGTCATGTGTTAAGACCTATAGTGACAAGAATAATGATACGGGAACAATGTAGAAAGGACATGGTGGATACGCCGCTGATACTTCCGATATATAAGTGTTCCTTATTACATTGCGAACGTAGCGTTATTTAAGTTACTAGAAGTCCTGGACCTTGACCAATGTCATTTTATCTTACACTCTCCGACTCTGATTTGAGCACACACAAGTTTCCTATGATAAGTCTTCATAAGAAACGTTCTTCTGTCCGTAGTTCGAAACTCCATGTTTTGTTACTACAAGGACTTCACTTTGAGAGTTGACAATTTCGCTAAGAATCCTAACATGGCCCAAAGTTTTACTTAGGGTTCGAGGGATTTATTCGAAAGCAAAACCTTCACAGTTGTCTTCACAAGTTTCCTCGAAAATTAAATTTCGGGACGAAATTTCCTAAAGTAGGGGAGACTATGACACCTGTGTCACTTCAACCATCAAAAAAATACCAAACCAATGAAATATTATATTTCATACTTGGGATTTGTATAAATATGTGTATCGTTTGCACATATCAATTCTTGTTCAATTTCAAACTCTACATCGCTTTCTAGAGAGTTTTAGGCAAACTGGTGCGTAAACATAATCAGTTTAACGCAACAAACACTCCAGATCATCAATATATGCTTAACATATCTTAAATAACCTTTACTTAACTTAGAAATAAGTTTTGAAGGCTTTGGTATGGCAAAATCAAGTTTATTCGCTTATAGGGACTAAATTCGACAAACTACAAAAGTATGCCGATTCGTACTGTAACAAACATTCCGGAACATGAAAATAAGTTAAACATACCCTAAATATCCTTCACATAGCTTAGAAATAGGTTTTGAGGGGTTCGGTGTGCAAAAATAAACTTTTTGGTCATTCAGGGACTAAAGGCGTCAAAAAGTGCATAAGTTTGCATTTTCGCGCATAACTTAAGTTCTGAATACATCCGGACATCCAAAAATTTATGTAATCATTAAAATCCATTCATCGAGTAATTTGGATCGTTTTTCGCGTTCGTTCATGTTTCGTCGTAATTAACCAAATATCGCGATCATACGACCAAACGAACCGACATCCGACATATTTTTGAGCATGTTTCATGTCCACAATCGCTAGGCATCATTGTAGAGCCTTGAAAATGGCTTAACGGGCTTTAAACGTGTCAAAATGAGGCTTAAAAACATGCAGGGACTGAAACTGCAACTTTTGAAACTGTTTTGCTGAGCTGAAGTTCAGGCCGGCCACGTAAGGCCTTCTCTGATTCTTACGCTGGCTGCCTAAAACTGCCAGATGTGTAGAAACTTGAAAACAGCTTGTTCCAGCTGTTCCACACACTTGCAAATGGTTTTTATGCATTCTAGGGGCTGTTTTGGAGTGCCCAAGGAATTACAAAACAGGGGGCACACTTGGACGGCCTAGATCAAAGCACGTTTTTCAAGAAACGATCCTAACGGTCTTGATTTTCCTATAAATACCCCACCCATTTGCTTCAAACTCACACTTGATTTTGAAATTTCTCTAAGTTGATGTGTTTACCACTTCATACCTGAGAATATTTGGAATCATACCTCCATTCTTGGACCCGTTGTAAGTATTCTTTCGTTCTTTTACGCGTTTTTAGCGTGAAAGTCAAACTTTGTTTGACTTTATGCATTGACCAGTTTATGGTCAACATGAAGTTCATTTGAACTTCATAACGTGAGCGTAATCACGATGGTTTTCGTCTCTTATGACTATACCTACTGGTTACCACGTTATCTAGGCATAGTAGCGAGTCGTAGTTTCGGCCAAAATGCGTATTCTTACGTATTTTGTAACCAAACTACTTTTAGGTATCAAAACCGTTTGTTTTGATACCAAACCTGTTTTCAAACTTCGTTAAACATGTTTTAACATGTTTAGCTCGTCACTTTAGGTTTAGTGCTTATGTAGGGTCGTAAGGTAAGCGATCTAAACAATCGCTTATACTTTCGAACCCGACCCGTTTGGTCGATCATTAGGATCCGAACAAACCCATTAGGTGACCATAGTTGTATAGGGAATAACCTTCCGAGGTTATACCTTATGGTCACTTCGTGTAGTTAGTTGTTTGATAGGTAGTATATATGCCTTAGGAAATTGCCAAAATGCCCTTTTTATGCCAAAATTCATTTTAAGCATATGTAACATAACTTTTGATATCTAAACTGATTTGGCAACATTATTAGACATGATAAGGAATATTTTACTTATCATAGGACTAGTTAGGCGGTCCGAACGCGTTTTACGCGAACGACGCGTTAAAGTAGCATAAGCTACCTAAACGGGTCGTAATGGGTCGTAAGCACTTAGGTTAGGTTTCGCTTTAGTATGTAGGCTTTGTTAAACCATATCATATGAGTTCCAATACTCATTTGGTTTACGAGACCTCATCTTATCTGATCTTCCGATTTAGGTCCGATTTATTTACTTAGTTACCTATATTAGGTACCGTTTGATTCCGTGATCCCTCTAGCTTTACTTGGTTGTTGTACAAGACTTCTAAGCATTCTCAAGTGAGTACATAGTCTCCTCTTTTACTATTTTCAAATGTTTTGGGGTGAAGCATGTGTACCTATTTGTTATGTTCATGATTTCAAAGTATAATTGATTATACGTATTAATACATATCTTTTGACAAACTGAATGATTATTTATTGTTTAAACACTAATTTTTCCAATGATTATAAAATTAAATTGTTGGATAGTACTTATTTTATGTTCACCAACCGATTGGTAGTATGATATAGCGCTATAGGATTTGACACCCCATTCCTGTTGTCATGGAATGTCAGAAACCGATATTTTATCCAAATAGAGATTGCCTTTGTAGTATTTCCATAGTCTCAAAGGTGTATTTTGATGCACTCAGGTTTGGTTGAATTCTTAAATTACATTATTATTGTATATTTTATTATACTCCCAAAAGTATAATTTGATATGCTCTCATATGTGATATTGTACAAAATAACAATATATTTTATTAACTACCAAAGCATATTTTGATATGTTAGTTATAAAACCAAAACATAGTTTAATATACTATTCATAAAACCAAAGTATATCTTTGAAATACTACTGAAAAGTATTATTTTGACGACTAAAGTATATTTAGTATACTATTTGTTTAACGATTTTGGAACTGATATATATTTTAATATATTACTTATTCGACTCTCTTAAAACCAAAGTATATTTTTATATATATACTATAGACCTTTTTATCAAAAATATTATTTTACAAACAATATATTTTATACAAACTCATTTTACTTAATTATTTATTTATATCATCTGATTTTCTTATTACTTGTTATATGATTTATAAAAGAAAATATTTTAAGGTTCATGACTATTTTTTATTAAATATTTTTCCTTAAACTTACAAGTCATGAATCCTATTAAAATAAAACCTATGTTACTCACAGGCATTTTTATGCTGACGTACCTATTTTTACACATGTTTCAGGTGCTGTTATGTGATGATTGATGAATGCTACACATAGGATGGACTCATGCCTTAGCAACTTTAAAACTTGAAAGATAATATTTGTATTTATCTGATTTGTAAATAAACAATGAGTTCAATAATTCAATAAAACAAAATTATTTAATCCATGGTTGTGAAACAATGATTCTGTTACGACACTCTCCGACGTTTCCGCCATGATTTGTTGTTTTACGTGGTCGGGGTGTGACAGATATGCTTAGAGCATGCGTGATAGACTTTGGTGGTAATTGGGGTTCTCATCTTCCATTGATTGAGTTCTCTTACAACAATAGTTATCATGCTAGCATCAATATGGCACCATTCGAAGCTCTCTACGGTCGAAAATGTCGTTCACCTGTCTGTTGAAATAAGATCGGTGAAGCTCAGCTTACTGGACCTGAGCTCATTCTGGAAACAACAGACAAAATCAAGAAAATTCGCGATAATCTTGTGACAGCTAGAAGCCGTCAAAAGAGTTATGCGGATATGCGACGCAAGCCCTTAGAATTTCAACTCGGAGACCATGTCCTACTCAAGGTGTCACCTTGGAAGGGAGTGGTGAGATTTGGAAAGAAAGGAAAACTTGGACCACGATATGTTGGACAATTTAAGATTGTTAAAAGAGTTGGAAAGGTTGCCTATCGACTAGAGCTACCTCCAGAGCTTAGAAATATTCATATGACTTTTCACGTGTCCAATTTGCGAAAGTGTTTAGCTGACGCTGATCTTCACATTCCACTCGACGAAATCCAAATCGATGAAACGATGCACTTTGTTGAGAAACCTGTGGAGATAACGGACCGTACATTCAAACAGTTAAAGAACAAACGGATTCGTTTGGTCAAGGTTCGCTGGGAATCCAAACGTGGCCCAGAGTTTACTTGGGAACGTGAGGACCAAATGAAGGCGAAATATCCACAATTGTTCTCACAAGTTTCCTCTAGTTAAAATTTCGGGACGAAATTTCCTATAGTAGGGGAGACTGTGATGACTGTGCTCTGTAATTGATGTACAATGTAAAACAATGTCAATTATTAATAAAACAATGTGTTTTGGTGTTATTATGTGTGTATTTATGTTTGGTGATTTGATGATTTGATTCGATTCTGATTTCAAGCTTTAAATCGCTTTCTGGAAAGTTATACGCAAACTGATGCGCGAACGTAATTAGTTTAACGTGAAAAACACTCCGTAATAGTGACATAGGCTTAACATACCTTAAATAACCTTTACATAACTTAGAAATAAGTTTTAAATGGTTTGGTACGGCAAAAACAAGTTTATACGCTTACAGGGACTGTTTGCGTCAACTTGCAAAAGTCTGCCGTTTCGTAAGTCAACGTATAGTCTGGAACTTGATCATAAGCTAAACATTCCATAAATAACCTAAACATAGCTTAGAAATAAGCTTTGATGTAACATCTGTGCTTGTAATCATTGTGAACAGTTCAGTTATCAATAAAACAATGTTATTTGATCCCAATGTTTGTTTAGTTGTGTTTTACATTTTTCATGTTTTGACTTTTATGTAATTTCAAACTCTATATCACTTTCTGGAGAGTTGTATGCAAATTGGTGTGTAAAAGTACTCAGTTTAACGCGACAAATACTCCGGAACATCAACATATACTTAACATACCTTAAATAACCCTTACATAATTTAGAAATAAGTTTTGAAGGCTTTGGTATGGCAAAAACAAGTTAATTCGCTTACAGTGACTAAACTTGACAAACCCAAAACTTTGTAACGGTTAATTATGCTCACTAGAATGCATGATACAAATTTCATAAAGTTTCGTTATCGTACGAGAAAGTTATGATCAAATCCGTGTACAAGCGGTTAAAGCGTCAACGTTGAAGTTTAGGACCTTTCGGGTAACAATAAAGTTAACCGAGGACTTAACAAAGTGGGTAAATATCTTGAAGCCCTTATATGTCAAATTAGGGGGTTCAAATTGCAAGAAATAAGCTTAATTGACCTTTCGAAAGGCCAAGGGGCAAGTTGCAACAACTTAAACCTTTTAAACCTGAAAACAAGGTCAAGGCGGGCCGCGTAAGAGTAGTCATGATCTTACGCGGGCCGCGTCAGACCCCCAGTTGCATAAAAAACTGGCAGCAGCCTGTTTTCACGCATATTCGACCTTTAAACGATTTTCCTCATCTTGGATGGCCCCTAAACGACTCATAGACACTTAGGGACACTTGTTAGTAAGTTGTGGTCACTTGTAGACTTGTGTGTCAAGAATTTGTGGTGTTGAAATCACTATAAAAGGCCAATGAGTTGCAAGCTTTCTTCACACCTTCACTTCTGCATTTCTGGAGCACAAGTCTTCTCTCAAGTGATCCCTGGTCGTTCATAGGACTCTTGTAAGTTTGCCTAACCTTCCTTAGTTTAGTTTTTGCTTAGTTATAGCTTAAAAGTCAAACCGTCGTAATTAACGGTTGACTTTAAGATTAATCACTAATGGTCCAGTGATTAGTCGAATCAAAAGTAGTTATAAGTTGGTAATTATGTGGGTAATAAACCCTTAAAAGGGTCCCCCCTGATTCCCACTCTAACTAGGTCAAATGTCGGGTCAAACTTGCTAATAAAAAGTCAACAGGATACTTAAATTCTAATTTATGCATAATTAGCAATGTATAACATATACAACCTGTTTGATCATCATTATAACTTGGTAATTAGTGTAAGAACATGTCTAAACATGTTTAACCCGACAATTTCCTGTTTAGACCCGGTTCGGAACCGAAAGTTGCATAGTTTGACTTTTGCTTTGACTTTCAGTTCTGACCCGTTTAGGCATGTTTTAGAAATGCCTCAGAGCCTTAATTGGACTAGGTTACATACTAGTATAACCCTCTGTGATTATACACCTTGGTTCATTAGTTATCCAATTAATATGCATGTTTCCGTTAAATGCTCATATGTTGACCATTATGCCCTTTTTACCTTAAAACGTGATTTTTGAAAATGTAAAAGAGTAGAAACCTTTGTTACTGATATATAAACTTGTACCCAAAATTTGAGATCAATTGGTGGTGTAGATTGAGAGTTATGCTCATTAGCGCAAAATGAAAGCTTTATGTTAATTAAACGGCGTAATTAGCGTATAGCCTATTTAAGCCTACTTTTTGATATCAAACTTATTACCCACTGATGTAATATATTATTTTGGGATTTTTGAAGATTTTTAATTAATTTTAGGCTGAGCATAACTTATAGTCGTAGGCTTAATCCGGTAATTGTCGGTTTTGCCCTTACGGGCCATAAAATGAGTTTTACATACCTAATCGACTCCAAACCTTTTGATACTGATCTTAAATGATAAATAAATTATTTTAAGCCTTCTGGAATAATAAAAATATCAGCTTTATGTATACAACCCGGAAACGGCTCCTAATCGCCTTTCTAAGCGTTTTTAACGCATAGTATGTACTAGGACTATTTTAGACATACAAGGGTTGATACCTACTGATATTTTAGGTAAATTATAATGTTTTAACAGTAAGCAAAAGTTGTTTAACTCAGACTTCAGTTTTGAGCTTCACGGCTTATGTGAAATTACCAAAATGCCCTTACGGTGCATAGTTTGTGTTTAAATACGTTTCGGGCATAATGAAAGACATCTTACTGATGTCACAACATATTTAAAGCATATTAACTTAGGAAACATGTATATGGCTCTTACGGATACCCGTTACGCTTATTACGCCTTCGGTTCGGTTTATATAACTAGTTTACATAAATTAGCTGAAGCGGGTCAAACCTTATCGGTTTTATCTAGAATTCCAGAATGTGTATGAAATACCCATATTAAACAAGTCTTCAAACTTGTCGGGTCTAAATCACATTCTATCCGATCTTCCGATTTAGGTCCGGTTTATTAATGTAGTTACCTATATTAGGTGCCGTTTGATATCCGTGATCTCTAGCATTGTTTGGTTGTCACTCAAGGACTACTGAGCAATCTCAAGTGAGTACATAGACCCCTCTTTTACTATTTTCCAAACTGTTTTGGGGTGAAACACATGTGCCTACTTGTTACTTTCGTGCTTTCCTGTTTTCACATCATATACTTGTTATGTTCGTTAGTACATTATAGTACTCGTTTTACATTACATTTTATGCTATGTATGTCCATTGTGTGCATACTTAGTACATTGTTTTACATTACATTCCTGCTTTGTATGTTAACTTAGCATATACATTCCTGCTTTGTATGTTAACTTAGCATATTTAGTACATTGTTTTCATATGACTTGTATACAATTGCTATAACATTTGGTTTGCACAAACGAGACTATTATACGTTCATTAACATTAGCTACGCCGCTCGGTAGTAAGTACTGGTACCATAGGACTTGACAAATCCCATTCCTGACATCTCGGGTTTGTTTGGATGTAAGGAATGACTGAATCCGAAAACATTTCTTTTGATAACCTTGACTAAAAGGGTTATCCGACTGTCTCAAGGCTTGAATGTATGCGTTAACTTACCACATAAATGTTTGTATCAATGTAACAAGCATTACTTTGCAAAACATAACTTTTTGATATATTCAAAATACTTTGTTTTGTACATTTCTACATTTGGTTTATGTGACAATACTTTACTTACAATACATAACATTTGTTACACATTTCTTGACTACTTTTGGACTATAAACATTGGACATGGTTTATACAAAGACTTTTGACAATTGGTGTAAACATAGACATTATACATTGTTGGTTGGTTTAAGTGACTTAAGTAACTAGATGTGAGTAATATGATACAAGCATGGTGGATACGCCGCTGGTACATCCTATATATAAGTGTTTGTATTATATTACATATCATAGCGTTATTTAAATCATTCATTTTGGACTTATACATTTTTACACAAGTAACATGTTTTTACAAGACTTTGGTTTACAATACAGTTTATTTTATACAACTCATTTTACTTGGTTATTCATTTAACCATACATTATTCTTTTATTTATACATATCATCTGATCTTACCGCTTTTTAAATGATTTACAAAACAAAACAATTTACAAGGTTCATGACTAAATTTTATTAAACATTTTTCTTAAACTTAAGTCATGAATCCAATTTTCACAAACCTATGTATCTCACAGACATTTTTATGCTGACGTACCTATTTTCACATGTGTTTTCAGGAGCTTTTGCATCGGATGATGATCGTGACACTAGGGCGGACCTGTGCCTTAGAGACATAAAATGAAGATAGGACTAGTTTAATTATGTTCTGAACTCTTTGATTTCTGTTTAAGACAATGTAACTCTTATGTTGATAAATAAAATACAACTTTGAATACCATGGTTATGAAACAATTAATTCTGTTACAACACTCCCCGATGTTTTCCGCCACGTTTTGTATGTTATACGTGGTCGGGGTGTGACAGAAGAGTTGGTATCAGAGCCAATGGTTATAGGGAATTAGGTTATTAGTAATTCTTTGACCTAGACTATAACCTTTCTAGGACTCCAACGCAAGTAGTCTTGCGTTTAGATTTTAAAACATGCACTTCACCTATCCTTAGGTGATAACCACGACGAGAACATCGATTCCGAATCTGCTTTGAAAATCAATCATCTGTTCTAGGATGATTGATTACTAGGTTTTGAACCCTCTATTGTAAGGTTTTGAACCCTCTGTTATATGGTTTTGAACCCCTTTGAGTTTTCAAAATCTCGTCAAAGTTTTAGGTTCTAAATAGTGTGAACACGTGCAGACTGGAAGATTGAATGCCTGTACCCTGGGTTTTCTGTCTAAGGCTAGAGTGTTCGTACAAATCCACATAATCGGACCAGTCACTCTTACCTGGGAACTCTTGGGGTGAGTGTTCACTTATAGGCGAGCATGTCTTCACGATACATTATTTTTCACCCATTTACTTTGATTAGTCACTGTGTGTCGTTTGTTTGCTTTGTGATGCGGACGAATGACCACCATCTTTGCTTTTGTTGATTTTGTTTCGTCTCATTCTCTTCATCCAATCATCTCACTCGTTTCCTTTCATGTTTCCTCTTTTAGAATGCCTCCTCGACGCGAAAACCAGATAGCGACTGCCGAACTGGCAGAAATCATTGCGCAGCAGATGGCTGCTCAATTCCCAAACCTCTTTGCTCAATGGAACCAAGCCAACAACAACAACAATGCTCCATGAAAATACAAGGATTTTAACTCGGCTAAACCACTCAAGTTTAGTGGTTCTGAAGGAGCGACTGGGCTTCTTCAATGGTTTGAGAGCATTGAGAATACTTTTCGCCACGTGCAGTGTCCTGACAATCGCAAGGTCGAGTTTTCTTCGAGTGTGTTTCAGAAGAGGGCTCTCACATGGTGGAACGGGGTTATGAGAGACCGTGGTGCAGAAGTTTCTCTAGCACAGACATGGGCTGAACTTAGGGCCCTTATGATGAGGGAGTTCTGTCCTCGTCATGAACAACGAGCTTTGGAGAAAGAGTTTGATAACTTGAAACAAGACAGTGGCGAGCACAGGGCGTATACTGATAGGTTTGAGGAGTTGAGTCTGCTTTGCCCAACAATGGTTACCCCACTCGACAAGGCTATCGAAAGGTACATCGATGGTCTACCTGACTCAGTACAAGACATCATTACTGGTAGTAACCCTACCACACTCCATCAGGCGATCGAGTTAGCAGCGACATTGACTGAGTCGCAGGTTCGAAAGGGAAAGCTGTATAAAAAGGGTGACAAGGGCAAGAAGCAGGCGTCTGACAATGGGGGATGGTAAGAAAGGTGAAAACAAGAAGGGAAAGAATTCGGGTTCCGCAAGAGGGTCTAGGAAGCGAAAGGCTTCCCAAAACTATGCCGTTACTGCACAGGCTCAAGCTGCACCAAATCAGCCTGCACAACCACTAGCCAAGAAGCCATATCTTGGCACTGCACCTTTGTGCAACAGGTGTAACGACCATCACCTACCACATCTCCAATGTCGTCATTGCACCAACTATGGAAGAATTGGTCATCTTGCTGCCACCTGCCGCATTCCTGCTAATCAGAACCAGGCAGTTCAGAACCAAGCCCAACAAGTTGCTCAGCCCCTTGCTCAGCAACAAGGTCAAGCTGCACGACCTCATTTTCCTCCTGGTTCGTGCTACAATTGTGGGGATCTGACCCACTACAGAAACCGGTGCCCAAGGCTAGCCAACCAGAATCAGAATCCAAATCAGAATCAGGCTCAGGCTCGAGGTCGAGTCTTCAACATGAATGCACAAGAGGCACAAGCAGACAATGAAGTGGTGAACGGTACGTTCTTTATTAATAATCAGCCTGCATCTGTTCTTTTTGATTCGGGTGCCGACAAAAGTTTTGTGTCATTGTCTTTTGAGCCAATGCTTCGAGTGTCTAGAACGAAACTAGGTAAACCTTTGACAGTAGAAGTTGCTAGTGGTGAACCCATTGTTCTTGATTCTGTTCTCCACAACTGCCAGTTGAACCTTAACGACCATCTTTTTCCTATTGACCTCATGCCTATGCAACTTGGAAGCTTCGACGTTACTGTGGGTATGGATTGGTTAGCCAAGCATCGCGCAGAGGTAGTTTGTTTTGAGAAGATTATTCGTGTGCCGCTTTCGACAGGCGAGATCCTACAGGTTCATGGTGAGAAACCTGCCGGTGGTCTCAAACTCATGTCTTGTTTTAAAGCTCGGAAGTACCTGCGAAAGAATTATGTGGCCTTCTTGGCACATGTCACAGCAGATAAAGGCAAAGGTAAATCTATTCAAGATATTCCTGTTGTTCGGGATTATTCTGAAGTTTTCCCTGAAGAGTTACCTGGTCTACCCCCAGCACGCCAAGTCGAGTTCCGTATCGATCTCGTACCTGGTGCAAATCCCATTGCTAGAGCTCCATATCGTCTTGCACCGTCTGAGATGCAAGAGTTGTCTAAGCAGCTTCAGGAGCTCTCTGACAAAGGCTTTATCCGTCCTAGCTTTTCACCTTGGGGTGCTCCCGTTCTTTTTGTCAAGAAGAAGGATGGATCTTTTATGATGTGTATCGATTATCGTGAGCTTAACAAGCTTACCATCAAGATTCGATATCCCCTACCTCGCATCGATGATCTCTTTGATCAGTTACAGGGCGCTTCTTATTTTTCGAAGATTGATCTGCGTTCCGGGTATCATCAACTTCGTGTACATGAAGAAGATATTCCCAAGACAGCATTCCGCACTCGTTATGGGCATTATGAATTCACAGTCATGCCATTCGGTTTGACTAATGCTCCTGCTGTTTTCATGGACTTAATGAATAGGGTCTGCAAACCTTATTTGGATCAGTTCGTCATTGTTTTTATTGACGACATCTTGATTTATTCTAAGACGCGAGCTGATCACGAGCAACACCTTCGTCTTACTTTGGAACTCCTAAAGAAAGAGCAACTTTTCGCCAAATTCTCCAAGTGTGAATTATGGCTTAAAGAAGTTCAATTCTTAGGACATATTCTCAACAAACAAGGTATTCATGTAGATCCCTCCAAGATCAGTGCGATTAAGGATTGGGATATGCCTACTACTCCTACTGAAGTTCGTTCTTTTCTTGGTCTGGCGGGTTTTACCGCCGCTTCATTGAGAACTTCTCGAAGATTGCAGTTCCTCTAACTGCTCTAACTCAGAAGAATAAACCCTTTGATTGGGGATTCAAGCAAGAGGAAGCTTTTCAACACTTGAAACAGAAGCTTTGCGACGCGCCTGTTCTGACTTTGCCTGAGGGCAATGATGATTTCGTCGTTTATTGCGATGCATCTAAATTGGGTCTTGGCTGTGTTCTGATGCAAAGGAACAAAGTCATAGCATATGCATCGAGGCAGTTGAAGATACATGAGAAGAACTACACCACTCATGATCTTGAGTTGGGTGCAGTTGTCTTCGCTCTTAAGATCTGGAGACACTATTTGTACGGTACAAAATGTGTGGTTTTCATGGACCACAAAAGTCTTCAGCATATCTTCAATCAGAAAGAACTCAACATGAGGCAACGACGTTGGGTCGAGCTTTTAAACGACTATGACTGTGAAATTCGCTACCATCCTGGTAAGGCGAATGTCGTAGCCGATGCATTGAGTCGTAAGGAACGTACTAAGCTTCATTGTGTACGTGTTCAATCTGTTATTCAAGCTCGATCCGATATCCTAGCACGCATTTCTCAGGCTCAACAATCTTGTGTTTCATAAGGTTTGATGGATAAGGAATTTCCTTATCACATAACACCTGCTCTTGAACTAAAGGACAATGGATCGTATTACTTCATGGACCGTTTGTGGGTCCCAAGCCAAGATGATCTTCGTACCTTGCTTATGGATGAAGCCCATAAGTCGCGTTATTCTGTTCATCCTGGCTCAGATAAAATGTATAAGGATCTTCGTATTCAATATTGGTGGCCTGGTATGAAGAAAGACATTGCCTTATATGTATCAAAATGCCTTACTTGTCTTAAGGTTAAGGCCGAACATCAACGTCCTTCTGGTTTATTGGTGCAACCAGAGATCCCAGTTTGGAAATGGGAAAACATTACTGTGGATCTCATTACTAAACTTCCGCGCACAAAGAAAGGTCATGATGCCATCTGGGTAGTCGTTGATCGTCTTACCAAGTCAGCGCATTTCTTGCCAATCCGTGAGGATTTTTCTGCTGACAAACTTGCTAAAATCTATGTGGATGAAATTGTAGCTCGGCATGGTGTTCCTTTGAACATCATTTCTGACAGAGATGCTCGTTTCACTTCTCATTTTTGGAGAACCATGCAATCTGCTATGGGGACCCAACTTAATTTGAGCACAGCTTATCATCCGCAAACGGATGGTCAATCTGAAAGAACAATCCAGACTCTGGAGGATATGCTTAGAGCTTGTGTGATCGACTTTGGTGGTAGTTGGGATTCACATCTTCCGTTAATTGAATTCTCCTACAACAACAGTTATCACACCAGCATCAACATGGCTCCTTTCGAGGCTCTATATGGTCGAAAATGTCGTTCACCAGTCTGCTGGAATGAGATCGGCGAGGCTCAGCTTACTGGACCTGCCCTCATTTTAGAGACAACTGACAAGATTAAGAAAGTTCGTGATAACCTTCAGACAGCTAGAAGCCGTCAAAAGAGTTACGCGGACCCAAAACGCAAGCCCTTGGAATTTCAAGTCGGTGATCGAGTATTACTTAAGGTCTCACCTTGGAAAGGTGTGATCAGATTTGGAAAGAAAGGAAAACTTGCACCTAGATACGTTGGACCATTCAAGATCATCGAAAGAATCGGTAAGGTAGCCTACAGACTTGAGTTACCTCCTGAACTTGGAAATGTTCATCCAACTTTTCACGTGTCGAATCACAAGAGGTGTTTAGCTGATGAAAACCTCCACATACCACTTGACGAAATTCGTGTTGACAAAACACTGAAATTTGTTGAGAAGCCAGTGGAAATCATGGAATGTGAAGTCAAGTGGCTTAAACGCAAGCGCATTCCTTTGGTCAAGGTTCGCTGGGAAGCTAAACGTGGACCCGAGTTTACTTGGGAACGCGAAGATCAAATGAAGGCGAAATATCCGCATCTTTTTCCACGAGTTTCCTCTAAATAAATTTCGGGACGAAATTTTCACAAGTAGGGGAGACTGTAACATATGTGCTTGTAATCATTGTGAACAGTTCAGTTATCAATAAAACAATGTTATTTGATCCCAATGTTTAGTTGTGTTTTACATTTTTCATGTTTTGACTTTTATGTAATTTCAAACTCTATATCACTTTCTGGAGAGTTGTACGCAAATTGGTGCGTAAACGTACTCAGTTTAACGCGAAAAATACTCCGGAACATCAACATATACTTAACATACCTTAAATAACCCTTACATAACTTAGAAATAAGTTTTGAAGGCTTTGGTATGGCAAAAACAAGTTAATTCGCTTACAGGACTAAACTTGACAAACCCAAAACTTTGTAACGGTTAATTATGCTCACTAGAATGCATGATACAAATTTCATAAAGTTTCGTTATCGTACGAGAAAGTTATGATCAAATCCGTGTACAAGGGGTTAAAGCGTCAACGTTGAAGTTTAGGACCTTTCGGGTAACAATAAAGTTAACCGAGGACTTAACAAAGTGGGTAAATATCTTGAAGCCCTTATATGTCAAATTAGGGGGTTCAAATTGCAAGAAATAAGCTTAATTGACCTTTCAAAAGGCCAAGGGACAAGTTGCAACAACTTAAACCTTTTAAACCTGAAAACGAGGTCAAGGCGGGCCGCGTAAGAGTAGTCATGATCTTACGCGGGCCGCGTCAGACCCCCAGTTGCAGAAAAAACTGGCAGCAGCCTGTTTTCACGCATATTCGACCTTTAAACGATTTTCCTCATCTTGGATGGCCCCTAAACGACTCCTAGACACTTAGGGACACTTGTTAGTAAGTTGTGGTCACTTGTAGACTTGTGTGTCAACAATTTGTGGTGTTGAAATCACTATAAAAGGCCAATGAGTTGCAAGCTTTCTTCACACCTTCACTTCTGCATTTCTGGAGCATTTCTGGAGCATTTCTGGAGCACAAGTCTTCTCTCAAGTGATCCCTGGTCGTTCATAGGACTCTTGTAAGTTTGCCTAACCTTCCTTAGTTTAGTTTTTGCTTAGTTATAGCTTAAAAGTCAAACCGTCGTAATTAACGGTTGACTTTAAGATTAATCACTAATGGTCCAGTGATTAGTCGAATCAAAAGTAGTTATAAGTTGGTAATTATGTGGGTAATAAACCCTTAAAAGGGTCCCCCCTGATTCCCACTCTAACTAGGTCAAATGTCGGGTCAAACTTGCTAATAAAAAGTCAACAGGATACTTAAATTCTAATTTATGCATAATTAGCAATGTAAAACATATACAACCTGTTTGATCATCATTATAACTTGGTAATTAGTGTAAGAACATGTCTAAACATGTTTAACCCGACAATTTCCTGTTTAGACCCGGTTCGGAACCGAAAGTCGCATAGTTTGACTTTTGCTTTGACTTTCAGTTCTGACCCGTTTAGGCATGTTTTAGAAATGCCTCAGAGCCTTAATTGGACTAGGTTACATACTAGTATAACCCTCTGTGATTATACACCTTGGTTCATTAGTTATCCAATTAATATGCATGTTTCCGTTAAATGCTCATATGTTGACCATTATGCCCTTTTTACCTTAAAACGTGATTTTTGAAAATGTAAAAGAGTAGAAACCTTTGTTACTGATATATAAACTTGTACCCAAAATTTGAGATCAATTGGTGGTGTAGATTGAGAGTTATGCTCATTAGCGCAAAATGAAAGCTTTATGTTAATTAAACGGCGTAATTAGCGTATAGCCTATTTAAGCCTACTTTTTGATATCAAACTTATTACCCACTGATGTAATATATTATTTTGGGATTTTTGAAGATTTTTAATTAATTTTAGGCTGAGCATAACTTATAGTCGTAGGCTTAATCCGGTAATTGTCGGTTTTGCCCTTACGGGCCATAAAATGAGTTTTACATACCTAATCGACTCCAAACCTTTTGATACTGATCTTAAATGATAAATAAATTATTTTAAGCCTTCTGGAATAATAAAAATATCAGCTTTATGTATATAACCCGGAAACGGCTCCTAATCGCCTTTCTAAGCGTTTTTAACGCATAGTATGTACTAGGACTATTTTAGACATACAAGGGTTGATACCTACTGATATTTTAGGTAAATTAAAATGTTTTAACAGTAAGCAAAAGTTGTTTAACTCAGACTTCAGTTTTGAGCTTCACGGCTTATGTGAAATTACCAAAATGCCCTTACGGTGCATAGTTTGTGTTTAAATACGTTTCGGGCATAATGAAAGACATATTACTGATGTCACAACATATTTAAAGCATATTCACTTAGGAAACATGTATATGGCTCTTACAGATACCCGTTACGCTTATTACGCGTTCGGTTCGGTTTATATAACTAGTTTACATAAATTCGCCGAAGCGGGTCAAACCTTATCGGTTTTATCTAGAATTCCAGAATGTGTATGAAATACCCATATTAAAAAAGTCTTCAAACTTTTCGGGTCTAAATCACATTCTATCCGATCTTTCGATTTAGGTCCGGTTTATTAATGTAGTTACCTATATTAGGTGCCGTTTGATATCCGTGATCTCTAGCATTGTTTGGTTGTCACTCAAGGACTACTGAGCAATCTCAAGTGAGTACATAGACCCCTCTTTTACTGTTTTCCAAACTGTTTTGGGGTGAAACACATGTGCCTACTTGTTACTTTCGTGCTTTCCTGTTTTCACATCATATACTTGTTATGTTTGTTAGTACATTATAGTACTCGTTTTACATTACATTTTATGCTATGTATGTCCATTGTATGCATACTTAGTACATTTTTTTACATTACATTCCTGCTTTGTATGTTAACTTAGCATATTTAGTACATTGTTTTCATATGACTTGTATACAATTGCTATAACATTTGGTTTGCACAAACGAGACTATTATACGTTCATTAACATTAGCTACGCCGCTCGGTAGTAAGTACTGGTACCATAGGACTTGACAAATCCCATTCATGACATCTCGGGTTTGTTTGGATGTTAGGAATGACTGAATCCGAAAACATTTCTTTTGATAACCTTGACTAAAAGGGTTATCCGACTGTCTCAAGGCTTGAATGTATGCGTTAACTTACCACATAAATGTTTGTATCAATGTAACATGCATTACTTTGCAAAACATAACTTTTTGATATATTCAAAATACTTTGTTTTGTACATTTCTACATTTGGTTTATGTGACAATACTTTACTTACAATACATAACATTTGTTACACATTTCTTGACTACTTTTGGACTATAAACATTGGACATGGTTTATACAAAGACTTTTGACAATTGGTGTAAACATAGACATTATACATTGTTGGTTGGTTTAAGTGACTTAAGTAACGAGATGTGAGTAATATGATACAAGCATGGTGGATACGCCGCTGGTACATCCTATATATAAGTGTTTGTATTATATTACATATCATAGCGTTATTTAAATCATTCATTTTGGACTTATACATTTTTACACAAGTAACATGTTTTTACAAGACTTTGGTTTACAATACAGTTTATTTTATACAACTCATTTTACTTGGTTATTCATTTAACCATACATTATTCTTTTATTTATACATATCATCTGATCTTACCGCTTTTTAAATGATTTACAAAACAAAACAATTTACAAGGTTCATGACTAAATTTTATTAAACATTTTTCTTAAACTTAAGTCATGAATCCAATTTTCACAAACCTATGTATCTCACTGGCATTTTTATGCTGACGTACCTATTTTCACATGTGTTTTCAGGAGCTTTTGCATCGGATGATGATCGTGACACTAGGGCGGACCTGTGCCTTAGAGACATAAAATGAAGATAGGACTAGTTTAATTATGTTCTGAACTCTTTGATTTCTGTTTAAGACAATGTAACTCTTATGTTGATAAATAAAATACAACTTTGAATACCATGGTTATGAAACAATTAATTCTGTTACAACACTCCCCGACGTTTTCCGCCACGTTTTGTATGTTATACGTGGTCGGGGTGTGACATTTGAGGGGTTCGGTGTGCGAAAACATGCTTATTTGATCTTATAGGGACTAAAAGTGTCAAAAACGATGTAAGTTTGCATTTACGGGCATATGTTACGTTCTGACCACATCTGGACATCTAAAATTTTTGTAGACACTAAAATATTTTTATTTTAGTGATCGGCATGCAAAAATACCGTTCGTCGCTTAATTTGGATCGTTTTCGCGTTCGTTTGAGTTTCACCGTAATTTGACGAATAACGTGACCGTACGACCAAACAAGCCGACATCTGAGAGTTTTCCAAGCATATTTTGAGTCCTCTAAACTTTAAGGACCTTGTAGAACCTTGAAAATGGCTTAACGGGTGTTAAAAGTGCCAAAAATGGGCTCAAACAAGTGCAGGGACCTAGGCTGTAAATATTGAAAGTTTGCTGATCTGCAGGGACTACGCTGGCTGGGTAAGGCTGTGTCTCCCCTTACGTGGGCTGCCTAAAAACACCCAGCACCAAAAAATCATTTTTAGCATTTTGTTGCAACTTCAGGGGCTGTTTATGTAAATTTCTTGGTGTGTTAACCAAGTTAACACCTCTCCAAGGCTTTGAACCTGCATCAAACACTTGTATGGTTGAGATTATTGCTTGGAGGTTACCTAAACAAGTGTCATGATCTTGTTCTTCATCAACTAGTATAAATAGGCATGCCATTTCATTCATTCTCTTCACCCTTGATCTGAATTCTCTAAGTTGAAGTTGCAATACTTCATACCTGAGATTTTAAGATCAAGGTATAAATAGATACTTCTAACTAGTATAAATAGGTGCCTTGGTCATTTCATTTGTAAGTGTGTGTCATTCCGGTAGCGAAGCTCTGCCGAAGTATCTCCAGCTTGTAAATCGTCATCAAATCAATACAAGAGATAGATTAAGTGATTCTAGTGTGTATCAAGCTGAAATAACTATGATACGTCTGTTTCCGCCTTTCATATTGGACGAGATCTCTTCTGAATGGCTCGTTTGGTCGTGCAAACAATCCTACAAGTGGTATCAGAGCTCAGGAGCAAGATTTCTTACCATTTTCAGCTTGATTTCATCAAAAATTCTGATTTCTACTCATTCTTCTTCACATTTTTCAAAATTAACTAAGATTTTGCTGATAAAATGGCTTGATTTTCACATATAACATGCGAAACACTGTTTTAACAAACCCTTGAAAGAATTAGATCTAAAATCGAACTAAAACGTGATCAATTTTTCAAAAACATGGCCGATTGTATGACATCAGCATCAATTCATACGGTTTGAGTCACAGGTCGTGTGAAAGTTCATTCCATTTCGCACGAATTGGTTAAAGGCTTCTCAGATCATGTGAAATTGCTTCCCAATTCGCACGAATTGGTTAATAGTTTCATCAGTTCACTTGAAACAGTACATCAGATCTCTATTTCACACGAATTGGTAATTCAGAGCATCATTTCGCTTGAAACAGTACATCAGATCTCCATTTCTCACGAATTGGTTATCAGATCGTTTGAATTTGCATCCAATTCGCACGAGCTGAGCTTTCATTTCGCACCAAGTGTCCAATTCGCTTGAAAAGGCCATTTCGTTTGGAAATTATCTCAATTCACACGAACTGATTATCCAGTTCGCATAAGATTGTCATTTCGTGTGAAACTTAGGATCCAATTCATTTGAAATACCTCAGTTCGCATCAAAGGCAGTTCGTATCAGATCCAATTCGTTTGAATCTTGACCAGATCGTGTAAAACATCATCAGTTTGTTTGAAAGTCCGAGTTTGTAAAATTTTCAAAACCAAATCATGGAAAACGAATTCTGCAATGCATTTGCTACCCCGATCACTATGACTCAGAATGCGATGTTAGAAAATGAAACGGGCACCATGCAAAAACTGCCTAAGCTTATGAGTATTGAGGAGTATAGTGGATGGGCGGAACGTTTTGAAAATTGGGTTCAAGCAAATTACTTAGATGCATAGGAATGTATTGAATATCATATATTAGACCGGTTAAGGACAACAGAGAGAAGGCTGATATTAAAGATCTAAGTGTTGATGAGAAAAAGAATTACAAAAGTGAAAAGATGATGGTTAGTCTCTTGCAGCAAGCGATTAAGGAAGAAATCTTGATTTTACTACAACACAACGGAAGTGCACATTCAATATGGAAAGAACTAAAATCGAAGTTTGTTGGAAGTAAAACAAAATGTCGCTTTTGAAGAAAGCATTTGATCTATTTCGTGGATTAAAAACTAAAAACACCAAGCAGATTATAGAAACATATTGCAATTTGGTGATGAACATGAAGAGATTGAATATCACGAAAGATAATGAAGAATGGATTGAAAAGTTGGCCGATGCATTGCCGTAAGATGTTTGGGGCACGTATCTTATGATGTTGAAAAATAAATCTGAATTTGACAATCTAACGCTGAGCACGTTTATTGAACAACTCGAAGCTCAAGAAATAGAACAACGAAAAATAGCGAGAATGAAGGACTTTGATGGTGAACAAGACATTGGTCTGTATTACAAAGGAGGTATTAGTGATAAAACCCACATTGCACCAAAGATTGAAACTGCTTTCAATGCAAAAAGTTCTTCTGGAGGATCATCTCAAGGATCAAATAGCAAAACTGGATTCTCATCATATCCATCATTCGATCCAAATTTTTCAGCAACCAAGAATGGCAAAGTACTACAATGCAACATTGCACTAAATCTTGGGAATGATCAAAATTACTCTGAAGAAGTAGCCAAAAGTCATATGTCTTTGTTGGTGACTGTGTTAGAATCTTATGGGAGTTTAGTTGCAGGAATGATCAAAAATCCAATGTTGACAAAAGAGGATTACGATCAGATTGATGCTGAGGAGATGGAGTTAATGGATATAAAGTGGTGTTTAGCGAGCGTGTTGAGAAGAGCTGAGAAGTTTAAACAAATCACTGGAAGAGATGACTTTCGTGATGCAAATGTTTCTACTTTAGGATTTGATAAATCTAAAGTTACTTGTTTTCGTTGCAGGGAAAAAGGGCATTTCAAGCGAGAATGCACAAACCGCGAAGCAAGTGGAGCTCAAAATCCTTTCGGAAACAATGACTATTATCGGAAAGTGATTTATCATCAAGTTGCTCAACAGCCGTGTCAACAACAATCGCCACAAAATTCACATGCAAGGAAGGAGATTGAAGAACCAAAGAAAGCTTATCTAGTTAATCATGATGATGAAATATCGCCAAAAGGATTTAGCTGGGACAAATATATTTCAGCTGAGAGTAAAGCATGTCTGACAGATCAAGATGATGAAAGACTTCCGAAAGGTTTCAGTTGGGATGATTATTATCCTAACAGAACTTCAGATCATAAAGCTTTTGTTGCTCAAATTAAGGAAGATAGTGTTGATGATTACTATGCAGGAAGAATGAAAGAGCACTTAAAATATCTAGCCGAGAGAGATGCAAATGTTCGAGTGATAAAGAAGAAGGTTAAAAAACAAGATGATAGTGATGATGATAATTCGTATTATGCAGAAAGAATGAAAGAGCACTTAAAATTTCTAGCCGAGAGAGATAACAAAGATGATGAAGATGTCCGAGTGATAAAGAAGCAGGTCAAAGAAATTCCAGCTTTCAAGATTGAAATGGAAGCTGATGCAGAAAAGGTGTCTGAGAAATGTGAAAACTGTGAGACTATGAAAAAGCACAACAACGAGTTGATTCATAACATGAACAGACTGAAAGAATCGTATGATGTCTTAAACAAAGCTATGAATCAATATAATGAGTCAAGCAGTGAACAAGCAACAGCCATGAAGACACTTCAAGGAGCGTATATTACAAAGCAGAAAGTCGTCAATTATTACATTGAGATATGTGCTGAGCTTGAACAGAAATTGGAAACTCAGAGGATAGAAACTGAGAGAGTAAACAGGTTATTGAAAAGTTACTCATGTTCTTCTTATGTGATTGACAGGATTTATCCTACAATGGAAGGCATGAAAGCGTTTGAAGAAGTGCTGTCTGAAGAAAAGAATTCTGGTAAGAAACAAAGTGTCAATTATACAAAGTGTCCACCCCCGCTTGAAAATGGATATTCTCCAAGAAATCCTAATTCAGAAAGAGTAAAAAACGTAACCAACTTAAAGTGGGAATCTGAATCTTCAGATTACTTGCCAGACAACATCGATGTCACATTCACATCGTCTGACACTGATCATGAGTCTGAGTTAATTAAGAAAGTGGTCGATCAGGTGTTGGATAAAGATGAAACGGAGGAGTCAAAGTCAGAGTCAAAGTCTGAGTCTGAGACTTCGAGTTTGTCAGTCAACAGTTCAAAATCACCGGTTAAAAGGGTTTACAATAAAGATTTTCTGTTATCACAAAATAATTTGAATGACGAAACATTCAAAGTAGCATATACTTTGAATGATTCTGACAAATTGTATTCTGATGAAGAATTTCCAATAAGAGATGTTAAAACTGAAATAATCAACAAGGTTTTCAAACTAATAGAAATTAATATTTCTGAAATAAAAGATGTAAATCTTTCTGAAAAACCTAAAAAGTACACCTCAAGAGTTCAACAAAGGTTAAACAAGAAAAAGGGTTACAGTTCTGGTTCGGATTTTCAAAAGAAACCAAACCATAACGGTAATTTCAAAAAGAAAGGTTTAGGTTTTATTCCACCAGAAAATAATAAAAATGAGAAAACTTATAAACCAAAAACTGTATTTGTTTCAGGATCAAGTTCAGAAGAAGAGGAAAAGAGCTCATTCTGGAAGCAATCGAACAAAGAATTCCTTGCTAAGAAGCAAGAAGGAATGAAGAATGAAGCTGTTCAGAAAAAGGAGACGAGAACCTGTTTTCAATGCAAAACAGTTGGTCACATTGCTAGGAACTGTCCAAAGGCAATCCAAACAAAACAGGGAGTATCTAATAAACTCAAAGAAAAAGTTGTTGAGAAAACCAAACCACCAACCAAAAAATTTAAAGTTTTTGAAAATTCAATATTTGAGGTTGGTGAGTGTTCAAAAGGTTTTTACAAAAGAAAGGTGATCTTAACAATCAAAAGTGGGTTGTTAAGAAATCAGATGATAGTTCTGGCGATGAATCTGACTCGTCAAAGTCAAAGGAGCCACAAGTTGAGCTAAAAAGTGAAAATTCAGTTCCGCCAATGGATGATGTCAACATTCCACCATTGCGGACTGAAAATTTTAAACAAAAAGTTGGCAAAGTTGAATTTCAAATCAATTCTTTCTTGAAAAGAAAGAATTTGATGTTGAAAAAGCTTTTAACCCCAAAGTGAAGCATATTTTTAGAAAAATGATTGATGGAAAGGTAAAAGGGGTAAAGGAATTTTTTGAATTGAAAAGGAGTAAACCAGATGAAGATGGTTCACCCATGTTCGTATCGTCATGGGATAGAACCTATCAAGAGTAAAATCCAGACTTGCCGGAGCTCCCAAGTTGGTAATCGTGGAGCATGAATCGGCATTTTTCTCAAAATTGAAAATTGTCATATTTCAATTTACAAGTGATATTGTTGATAAGTGAACCTACAAGTGGTTGAAAAAGGGGTTTTCACTTACAAGTGGTTAATCAAGGTCATTAAGTTGAACTTTATTTAACTTTCATACAATTGGTTGAAAAAGAAAAACAATGTGATGAATCCCCGATCTTACAAGTGGTGTATGAAATCAACAAAACTAATTTTCTGGAAAAACCATTTTGATTAAAACAAACTTAAGTGTTTTGATATCATAATGGGAAAATAGTTTGTTGTCAGGGGGAGTTCTGATTGTTTATGCCAAGTGGATGGCGAATTGAAGCAATTCACATCGGTTTGTCAAATTTTCTTTAAATGGTTTTGAATTTTAGGGGGAGTAAGAAATTTCAGAAAATCCAAAAACATTAGAAAATTTGAAAAAGTTAAAAACATGATAAAAATCAAAAATGAGTTTTGTTGTAAAAAAAAGGAAATGATAGTACATCAGTAGACAATCACAGTACAGTAAAGAATTGGAAAGTTAAAATGTGATAAACGGTCTCACTGATGATATGCTAGTAGGTTTTCGCACGCTTATTAGTTTGTTGTCGAGATATAAACCTAAATATCAATACTTAGTTATTTCGTGGGGAACATCTCTCGGATATATAGGTAACCCCTGAAATCTTGTTTGAAGGGCTTTCTATTTCTGACATACTAGGTCTTTGTGCGTGATGATATCTGGGGTATTATACCAGGACTTCTGATTTTGCGGGAGCAATAGCCTAGTCCTCGTATAATACTTTACACAACTTTAATCTCAAAGCCCACCCTCAGCATAAAAAATGATGAAACATTGAAAAATGCTAATCATGTGCTGTTGAAGAAAAGATTCTCTAAAGGGAACACACCTAAAGTCGAACCATCATCTCTCTGATTTTGCGGAAGCAATATCCTGGGCTATCATGGTCTCGAATTTAACCCTTTACAGATATCATTAAGTACATTCACCTGTAAGACTGAATATAGGAGTCTGGATACGGGAGTATATTCTGAGGTGGGACACGCGAATAAGTTTAAGTCCTTAAAACATTAATCCGTATCTCGAAACAGTTGAACTTTGTGTGAAAATTTAAGTGGATCAGTGTACTGACAATCTAAGTGAATCGTTTAGAACTTAAAGTGTTTAAAGCTCAACGGTGCTAGTGATTTGTCTTAAAAAACTGATATGATCCTCTTACACAAACTCACAAAAATATTGTCTGTACATATTTCTTTACTGCATTTCATTAAAAACAAAGACCAAAAAAGAATGTGTTTTAGCATAAATTTTGAAAAATCAAAAAGATTTTATTTCATCTTATTTTCGACATCTGATGTTGAAAAGCTGTTTTTCAAAATTCCAAGTGCTAGACATGATGGACAATAGGTTTGGGAGAGTTTGTTTAGAAATAAGAAAAATGGTATTCTTACTAGTGGTCATCAGAGATTATAAATTGTTGATACAATATCTACAAGTGGTCTATAAATTTGTCAAATTTTAAAATTTGTGAAATTTATTTTGAGGTAGAGTTTGTGCAGGTAGAAGCAGCCAGGTTTCGATTCCTGTGGACTTTCAGCATAAGGATATGCAGACTTAAGCCAGGTTCCAGATCATGTTGCTATGGAGAGCAAGGAAACAGTCCTGAATCTGTGAAAGCTGCAAAGTGTGATGAGCAAAGTTTGAGCCAGGTTTCAATTCTAGAACGAGAGCAATTCCAGACTGCGATCCCAGCTTATCGGAAGGGCGAGTCTGAAGACATAAGAGCCAGGTTTGAATCCTGTTGTCCACGCAAGCTGCTGATACTGAAGAACTTAAGGAATCAAGAGATCTGATCAAGAGAAGATAGAGTCAGGTTGAGATTCTAGAAGAGAAAGAGATTGAGGATGCTTATATTGTCAGATACTTTGAAAGAGAAAGAAGACTGATAAAGACCGAAGACTTAGAAGACTCGACACCGAAGACTTCGTCAACATCCAATGGGGAGTCTGTTGGTGCATATGTCTGTCGACTTGTCTTGTATCGATTCTTGTATTAGAATTGAAAGATCTAGACACATAGAATGAGAAAAACAAGAAACATGTAGGATGGAGCCATTTCGCACGAAATGGTAAGGCCAGTTCGCACGAAATGCCATTTCGTGTGAATTGGGCATGTCCATTCCATGCGAAATGGGTAGCCTATAAATAGGTGCCTTGGTCATTTCATTTGTAAGTGTGTGTCATTCCGGTAGCGAAGCTCTGCCGAAGTATCTCCAGCTTGTAAATCGTCATCAAATCAATACAAGTGATAAATTAAGTGATTCTAGTGTGTATACAACTGAAATAACTCTGATACGTTTGATTCCGCCTCTCGTATTGGACGAGATCTCTTCTGAACGACTCGTTTGGTCGTGCAAACGATCCTACATTCTCCCTAGCAAGGACCCTTTGTAAGCTTCCTTCGTTCTTTTATCGCTTTCCTAGCGAGAAAGTCAAACAGTGTTTGACTTTCTACTTTGACCACGAGTTGGTCAACACGAAGTTCATTTGAACTTCGCAACGTGAGCATAATCACGATAGTTATAGTCCTTAGAGACTATACCTACTGATTACCACGTTGACTAGGCGTACTGACGAGTCGTAGTTTCGGTCAAAATAAGCATTTAAGCGTATTTTGCAACCGAACTACTCTTGGTATCAAAACACTTTGTTTTGATATCAAAAACCTATTTTCTAATTTAGTTAAACATGTTCCAACATGTTTAGCTCATCACTTTTAGTTTAGTGCTTGTTTAGAGTCGTAAAGTCAAGCGGTCTAAACCACCGCTTAGACTTTCGAACTCGACCCGTTTGGTCGATCATTAGGATCCGACCAAGCATGTTTAGTGACCATAGTTGCATAGGTAATAACCTTCCGAGGTTATACCTTATGGTCACCTAGTTTAAGTAGTTGTATGATAGGTAGTTTATATGCCTTAGGTAAATGACCAAAATGCCCTTTTCATGCATAATTGGATTTTAAGCATATGTAACCTAAACATTTGTCACTTAACTGATTATGCAACATAATTAAACATGTTAGGGAATATAATACTTGTCATAGGACTAGTTAGACGTCTCGAATGTGCATTTGCGTGAACGACGCGTTAACGTAGCGTAAGCTACCTTAATGGGTCGTAACGGGTCGAAAGCACTTAGGTTAGGTTCCGATTTAGAATGTAGGCTTTGTTAAACCATATCACATGAGTTCCAACACTCCTTTGGTTTACACGACCTCATTCTATCCAATCGTCTGATTTAGGTGTCGATGTATTTATTAGTGATCCGATTACTATGTACTACTTGAATTTCCTTGGTTTGCCTGAGCTTCACTAAGTTCTTTAGATCAAGGATACCCTTCTATTCAATGTGAGTACATAGTTCCCCAATTTTACTGTTTTTGATTGTTTTGGGGTGATTGTATTAAAACGATTTCGATATTTTGAACGATGGTTTCAAAAACGATTAAGATGGTTTATATTAAACTAATAACGATTTTGATAAAGTGAACGAACTTGTTGGTTATAGTTACATAACGAATGACATTCATTAACATTGATCAAGCCGACCAGTATTAGGTTATGGTACCATATGATCTGACAAATCCCGTTATCAGACTACACCCATGGTTATGTGTGGGGGTTATGTAGGTAACGACCAAATCTGATGATTGTTAACTTACCCTTTGGTGTTTTGTTAATGCGAGAAACGAGATAGTCGAGTCATGAAGGTTTGAATGTTATTAGCGAGACGACCATAAGTAGTTTCACAATTAAAACGAGTTAAACGATTTTGGGACGAGATTAAATGATTTGACATGACTTAAACGAGATAAACAAATTGGATAAACGATTGGTTTTGGGTAGTGATTAGATAATGGGACGGGTGTAGCATGATAAAAGCATGGTAGATACGCCGCTGGTACATCTTATATATAAGTGCTTTTATCATATTACATTTCGTGTCATTATTTAGTTCACTTGGGAAACGATTTTGAAACGATGTTATACAACGAGGTTTTCGAAATGATATAAACCATACGAGTTTTATTAACGAGTTTTTATGAGATGTTTTACGATTTGGTTTACTAAAACAAATGTTTTTGGGTTAAGAATCATGGCTACGAGATTTTATAAACTATAACCAACTTGATTTGAGTTGGTTAATCATGTTGCAATACACTTTTCGAAATGAGGTTTATATTTTAACTCTTGTAGTCTAACGAGGTACTGCAACATATAAACGAGCCATGAATCCAATACTCTCATAAAACCTATGTGCTCGCCAGCATTTCTTTGCTGACTATGTTTTTACATATGTTTCAGGTGATGTTGCTTGATGTTGATTGCTAGGAAGCAAGTTCACTTAGGATCTGGACGTGGCTTTAGTGACTTAAAAACAATAATAGACAATATGTAAATGTTTGTTTGGTTTAAGACAATGTAATTTATTCAATAAATCAATAAAACGAAACATTTGATTACCATGGTTGTGGAACAATAATTCTGTGGCAACACTCCCCGACGTTTCCGCCGCGGTTTCGTTGTTTTAACGCGGTCGGGGTGTGACAATTATGACCCGTTTAGGTAGCTTACGCTACTTTAATGCGTCATTCACGTAAAACGCGTTCGGAACGCCTAACTAGTCCTATGACAAGTATTATATGCCTAAACATGTTTAACTATGTTGCATAATTAGTTAAGTGACAAAAGTTTGAGGTACATATGCTTAAATACCAATTAAGCATGAAAAGGGCATTTTGGTCATTTTACCTAAGGCATATAAACAACCTATCATACAACTAATTAAACTAAGTGACCACAAGGTATAACCTCGGAAGGTTATTCCCTATACATCTATGGTCACTAAACATGCTTGGTCTGATCCTAATGATCGACCAAATGGGTCGGGTTCGAAAGTCTAAGCGGTTGTTTAGACCGCTTATCTTACGACCCTATATAAGCACTAATCTAAAAGTGACGAGTTAAACATGTTAGAACATGTTTAACAAAGTTTGAAAACAAGTTTGATATCAAAACAAAGGGTTTTGATACCCAAAAATAGTTTGGTTGCAAAATACGCATAAACACGTATTTTGACAGAAACTATGACTCGTCACTAAGCCTAAATAACATGGTAATCAGTAGGTATAGTCACAAAGGACTATGACCATCGTGATTACACTCATGTTACGAAGTTTAAACGAACTTCGTGTTGACCATTGACCGGTCAAAGCAGAAAGTCAAACTCTGTTTGACTTTCGTGCTTGAAAACGCATAAAAGAACGAAAGAATACTTACAAAGGGTCCAAGCTAGGAAGATATGATCTATAAATTCTCAGGTATAAAGCTTTGAGCTTCAACTTAGAGAAAATTTAGATCAATATGTGAATTGAAATGAAGTTGGGGTGGGTTTATATAGGATTTCCAAAGCCGTTAAGATCGTTCCTCGATAAACGAGCATCAATCTGGACCGTCCAAGTGGGCACAAGGTTTTGGATTACTATCGGTGTCACACCCCCAAATTCCACACGCTGAGTATCACCGCAGGGAGTGTGACATGACCAGGATCTACCCACCAATCACATTGAACTCGTAATTATAAATAAATAAAACTTTCATTTATTATTGATAGAAGTATTACAAAACATTATTTAACATTCAGCGGAAGCATAATACAATAATTAAGAAATTCATAAACCAAGTGTGTGAAAGCCATTAGATTCATCTCGCGTTTCCATGTATCTCGACCCATGACCATTCCAGCATCCCAGACAGCAAGTTCCAACAATATGCACCCAAAGGCCTGCAAGGCATGTAACAACGAGTCAACAACAAAGTTGAGCGAGTTCACAGTTGGTGTTCATTTTAAAGTTGTTCAAAACCATGAGTTCGTTTGTAAACCATAAGTTAATCCGTTTCCTTGTTTCCCAAACCATGTCCATAACCAGTGGGGGCTTCCCCATGTGAACCACTAGACCGTTACCATATCGACAACTGACGAAAGTAAGTTGTGCCCTACGTCAATGTCTATCATCATTGACTAAGTGCCCAGATCCATTAGTACATGCTCGTCCTACCGGCACGGTATGAGGCTTGTCAACCCTAATAGCGCCATCAACTAATGACCTGCTCGCCATTGGCCCGGCGATTAAGTCGATATAAAAATAAGGGACTTCATGATAGAGTTTTGTCTAGTAAGTTTAAGGTTGTTGTCCTACCCAAGGAGGACGAACGTACGTATTCTACCCAAGGAGAATACGCAGGATTAATACTGGCATCCTACCCATGGAGGATGGCGGTACATATCCTACCCAAGGAGGTTATGCAGGTTCCGTTTTAGTTCTTTAACCCACTCCCAACCACCGGGAATCCCATGCCTTAGAAAGAGTGTGAACTCACCTTGGTTTGCTCGGTAAGACTAGATACATTACCCGTTCCCAGTTGGTCTACCAAACCCTATCATGGTTACCATGAGTAATCAGTTTCGTAAACATATAGATCACATACCCAATGCACACATTGCACCATTAGCACACTAGCAATGCATGTAATATAATACTAATCATGAAAATTAAATATGCGCCTAACAGTTCATAACCATCACATAACAAGCATTCAGATTTCATACATGTTTAAAACACAGTTCTTATTCACGAGACCGGTTTACGTTCACGCTGTTCACGTACGTTCATAGTGTGTATTCCTTTGCAAGAATCATCGCATAACTGATAATAATCATTCATAACACACATAACAGGTAAGTTCACTAGTCACAAACATGTTTCATGATAGTACTTAACATCTAAGCGAGCTACTCATCATAAGTAAGTCAAGTTTCCTTAATCATAGTTAACATTATTAACAGGCAGTTAAGGCCACCTGGTATACTCTAACACCTATAGGCGTTAATCCTAGTTGGCATCCATTAACACATGTTAAACCGCTCCTGAAGGGTGTTAAGAGGCATTAAAAGCTTCACATGTTAAAAGTTAACTAGGAGAGAGATGGAGGGAAATCAAGCATTGCAAAATTTGCACACACACAACAACATGCTATATATATGTATTTTAATTAATTTAAGGGGTGTTAATGGGGTTAAACCATTTCCTTGGTGTGAGGTGAAGTGAAAGAGGGTCAAGTAGGTGATGTGGTGCCTACGTGTAGTTAAGGGGCGTGAAAGTATACCCCATAGCCTAATAGTCATTCCATAACAAAATTAACTTCACAATTTAATGCACTAGGAACATGAAATCAATGGCCGACAAAAAGTAATGTGTACAGTAGTTCTCCACATGCAACCTTGATAAATTCTTATGATAAACACAAATGTAATTTGACTGCTAAAGACATATGATTGGCCGATCATTGAGTTGTCACATGGACATGCGTTTGTTTCACGTGAATGGCTGCCATAACTTTCTTAATTATGATATCAATTAATGATTTCACATGCAATTACTTTAAAGGGTTCGTTAATGATATAAGGGTTCATGAAGATCAAAGGTTCGCCAACACTAACAAACATAACCATTCCCTGTTCCTGCTACTGCCCGTACGACGAAACCCTAATCATGGCGGCTTTAACTTTAACACTAAATCACCACCAATAGTGACCATCTAATTAAATTGATAACCATCTTGCATGCCAATCTCATCCTTCATGTAAACAGGTTTTTAACAAGATACAGCATCACAGCATTATATATATGCACCTAGTACCCTTGATGATCAATAAACATTGTTATTAGAATAACCATATTTTACAACTCTTTGTAATCATCGGCCTAAGTTGCCTATTAACAGCAATACATGCAGCCCTAAACAAGTTAACATCAGTGAAGACATACATCGAACCAGATAAATCAAATCACTCTTTAATTACCTATACACATCGATAACACCCAACACATATAAACATAAATGAAACAGGGATGATTATACTAACCAGACGATCAAAACGTGAAGATATAAGTAGTTAACACACAAGAAGGGGTTGCGATGATCTCCTTCTTGTCGCCGTTCACAACATAATAGTGCTTGGAGTGTTTTTTTTTGTTACCAAATAACCAGAACCTCGTATAAGATGCATGCGTCCATGAGTTGGGCTTAGCTTGGACTTAGGGTGTGTGTGGGCCATGTATGGTTCACTTAACAAGAAAAGGGGATTTGGCCCAGGTTAAAAGTGTTTAGTCTACATGGCTCGGTTTTCAAAGGTTTAGGTTACATGTTACTCTAGTGACTCACATGCATTCTATAAAATAGGGTAGTCAAAATGGCCAAACAAGTTTACTCGTCAAGATGTGCACAAAACTACGATGTATGATGACAGATAAAACACAGTGATACAAGTTACGATACAATACGAATTACGACAACACTTAGCGAAACGAATAACGAGTAAGGACCTTGAAAACTCGGGTTGTCACAAGGGGTGTCCCAAAACCGTCAAATGGTATTGCAAATGTTACAAAAAGGACCCTAAACTTCAAGTTAAATGTCGAAAATGGACCTGCTGTTGCTGAACATGATAATCTGCCAAGATGGAGTGGTGGCGTGCCACCACCACATAGCCATTAGGCTGTGGCGCAACACCACCATGTACCAGGTCCAGAAACTTTCGAATATTGACAGTTTTGGTCCCTGCAACTCATTTAGGCCATTTCGATGCGTTTAAACCCCGTTAACCCATTTTCAAGGCTCTACAATGAAGTTTAATTATAGGTAACATGAAATATTCTCAAAAACATCTCGAATTTCGGTTTGTTTGTTCGTACGGTTGCGTTGTTCGGTTAATTACGACGAAACACGAACGGACGCGAAAAACGATACAAATTACGCGACGAATGGAATTTTATCATTCCCATCACTAAAATAAAATATTTTAATGATTACATAAATTTTTGGATGTCCGGATATAATCAGAACGTAAGATACACGCGAAAATGCAAACTTATGCACTTTTTGACGCTTTTAGTCCCTGATGATCAAGTAAGTTTATTTTTGCGCACCAAACATCTCAAAGCCTATTTCTAAGCTATGTAAGGGATATTTAGGGCGTATTTAACTTATGATCAAGTTCCGGAATGTTCGTTACAGTACGAATCGGCATACTTTCGTAGTTTGTCAAAATTAGTCCCTGTAAGCGAATAAACTTGATTTCGACACACCAAACCTCCCAAAACTTATTTCTAAGTTATGTAAAAGGTATTTAAGGTATGTTAAGCCTATGTCACAGTTCCGGAGAGTTTGTTGCATTAAAGTGATTATATTTACGCATCAGATCGCGTATAATCTTTCGGAAAGCGATTTAAAGCTCGAAATCGAACAAGAATTGATATGTGCGATTAACACACATATTTTTACAAATCCCAAGAATGAGACACAATATTTCATTGATTTGGTATTTGTTTGGTGGTTGAAGTGACACAGGTGTCACAGTAGTCATGTCGTAAAACGTAACGTTTAAATAATTTATGTTTAAAATAAATTAAAATGTCCAACAATTAAATGCATCGATCAACAAGATATAAATGGGCACCAACTTCCGTCACCACTACATTTTATATTCTGCTGCGACACTTTTGGGGTGTGACAGAAGTTGGTATCACAGCCAATGGTTGTTAGCGAACTAGATGTTTTCGGAGGAAAACACTAGACTTCAACCGAAGAATTTTGAGATTTAAAGTCCAAAATTCTCGAAGCCAAGAAGTTTAACTAAACATTGAAATTTTTTTTATCATGTATGAAAGCCCTTATGTGTTTATGTGCATACGTGATTTTCTGTTTATTTAGGCCTTATGTGTTACTATTCACGTTGATCACACACACTTACTTTGTACGGATTACGATATGTCACGTCTCGGCCTATAGAGCCATTAGTAGTCCTGCTCATTGATACTATCGAGCCTACACTTGAGATTCTTTCGCCCGTCGTTACGGAATCATTTGTTCTGCTACTCGAGTCACATGTTTTGCTACACCTCTTTTACTCTACACTCATCGTAGGAAGAGGACTCGACCCATTAGAGAGATCGCATCGACCTCGAGAGTTGAGACAGCGTCCGCTTTGAAGAAGCAGAAGGAGATTTGGGTCAATCGCTCTCATTGTGATCGTCAGTTCGCCATGTTATGCGGAGACTTGGAGACGACGAAGGGCAAGATGAAAGACTTAAAGGGACAGATGGACTGTTATGATGAGCTAGAAGAGCTTGATAGAAATATGTTGGACTTCCAGGGATTGAAGCGTTAGTGGTTGGTTGTTTCTGTTGTTTGTTTTGTATGACTCATTTGATGAACCTTATTTATGGCTTGCATGCCAAATTTTCAGATATTTTGGAAGAAATTTCATATAGACTTGTTGTGGGTGTTGATGTAGACACGCCGAATTCTGATTAGTCTTTGTACTAAAAACAAGCTTTGTAATTTCTGATATAAATATCGAATGGGTTTCTTTTGGTTTAAAAATTATTCCTATTATTATGTGGATATTATACATGCGCAATGTTTGGTCCATTAACATATAATGATTGAATTATTTTTGGTTATCGTCTTATGTGATTATTATTGTTGTAAATAATAAAAACGACGAAATGCCGCCAAAAGCGAGATAGGGTTCTGGACTACCTATTACCCTAGAAGAGTTGGCACAACTCATAGCCCAACACGTTAATACTGCCATGGAACAGCGCGATGCTAACCAAAATAATGGCCAGGAACATGGGCGTGATGCTCATGGGCATGGTTTTGGTGGGACCCAGATCGAAAACCCTTCAGGTGATATTATGATCGGAAAGTTTTAGTAGTTCCTGTGTTATGATATAATCGGAGCGTATTCCTGATTTTCATTAACCTTGTGAACAGTACCTATCTGATGTACACATAAAACAATCCAGGGTTGTAACCCAAGATCATTTACTGGTACCCTATGCAATGACGTGGCAACGGTATGCGTGATGTCGGGCAGTCATAGCGGGTCGACTATTCAAATAATTCCGCATTCCGAGCCTAGATCTGGGGGTGGGTTCGCGGATTGGAGAAGCGTGTGTAGTTAACCCTAGAGAGTCGGGAAAGGATAATGCCAGGGATGGCAGGAGTAGTTTTGAGAAGAAGACTCACGAGGATGAGCGGAGAAAGTGCGCCAGATGTGGTTGGACTAGACAATATGACTCGCGAGTACTATGCCAAGAGTACCTTGGATGGAGTTACGCTCAGAGAATGCTACGAGTGTGGTGAGCAAGGACATTTCGAGAGAAATTGTCGAAAAAAGAAGGGTCAGGATGCCAGGGGTAGAGCGTTCGTGCTAAATGCTAGGAAAGCACGAGACGATCTTGCTGTTGTTATAGGCATGTTTCGAATCAAAAACCAATCTATGTTCATGCTTTTAATACCAAAGCTGACTTGAGTTTTGTTCGAGAAACTTTGAACCATTTTTGTAATCACTAACAAGTAAGCTTGGGATAAAGTGCACGATAGAACTAGCAGTTGGTAAGTTGATAGAAACTAGTAAGGCCGTTTTCGGTTGTCGTATTTAGTTGGGTGATCGTAGTTCTAGTGTTGGTTTATTTCCAGTGGAGCTGGGGAGCTTTGACGTAGATGCGAGGATGGATTGATTATCCGAGAACGAAGTGGGGACTATCGATTGAAGAAGCTAGATAGGATATCTCACCCTGATGACAGCAGAGAAGTGATAATTTTTCACGGAAACCGATCGAGCGTCGAGTGTTGATGGTTGAGAGTCATCAGTGTTTTGAGGATGCTCAAGTTGTTGTGAAAAGGCTATCCTGCGTTCCTTGTTAACGTGGTAGGATATGAAGGCCGAATGTAGGAACAACGGAGAGATTTCTATCAATCGCAATTATCCGGAAGCCTTCCTAAAAAGACTTACCTGGATCTCCCCTGCCAGATGGATCGAATTTCGAATCGATCTGGCCCACGGTGCTGCACTCAATTGCATAATCTCCTTATAGATTAAGCACCGCCTAAAATAGATAGAAATGACGAGATAGTTTTAAGAGTTTTTGGACAAAGGTTTCATTTGAATGAGCTTTTTGCCTTAAGATGCATCTGCTTTGTTGGGAGGAAGAAGGATGGATTCTTCAGAATATGTGACGATTTTTGAAAGCTGAAAAAGTTGATTTTCAAGAATCGGTACCCCTTTTACCGAAGAATGACAATTTGTTCAATCAGGCTACCGGGAGTCAGCTGCTACACGAGGATCGATCTATGACTGGGGTATTATAAGTAGAAGGTTGCTACAAAGAAATTTTGAGGACTGCTTTTCGAACGTGACACGGTCATTACGAGATATTAGTCATGCCCATTGATTTAATTAATGTGCCATTTAAATTCACAAATCTCATGAATAGGGTATGGAAACCCTAATCGGGTAAGCTCGTGATAACAGTCATCGACGACATGTTTGTCTATACACGAACCAAGGAGAATCATGAGTAACATTTGAAGTTAACTATGGAGTTGGTGAATGATGAGGAGCACCAAAGACCCCGTCGGGAGTAAGATGATCTATATGACTAGCTAGGTGCTACCGAAAATTTATTAAGAATTTCCCTAAATTAGTCAGCCTTCGACACTAATTACCCCGAAAAGGGAAAAGGGGAATTGATTGGGCAGAAAAGTGAGAGGAAGCTTTTCAAACCCTTGTAAGAAGAACTGGGAGCGTGTGCGATGGATTTTGAAGAAAGTTAGGATACTCACATGCCCGTGGCAGAGTTATCCTACAATAATAGATAACATGCTAGTATTTAGGTTGCTCGGTTTGAAACTTTGCATGGATGGAAGTTTTGATCGTCCCTTCTTAGAGCTAACGTGACAAAGGACAATTAACCAGACCTTAGCTTATCTAGGAATCCAGCGACAGGATTTTCCTGGATCGAGGGAAGGTTAAAAGTTGCCAATTGATCAACAGAAGGATTACATGGACAATTGAAGGAACTATTGCGATTCCAGATTGAAGATTTGGTTATTTAAAGGAGTTATCTTACAGAGATGCTATTAGGTTTAGTAGAGAGAAGAAAAGCTGAGCCATATTGACTTTGTCCTTTCGAGAGCCCATCTTGAGTTGGATCAGTCGCTTATAGGCTCAAGCTACCATAAGGATGGAATAGTGTACATGATGTAATGTTTGGGTTCAGTTGAGAAAGTGTATAGTGGCACTGATTTTGTTTATTTTAGAGATTATTTAGGAGATAAACGGAAGTTTATCAAAGTACCGTAGAAGGAGTACGTGTAGCTAGAAGAGTTACGTTGATAACCAGGAGGCGATTACAACATTCTAATCGTGTATATGATTTATTGATTTGGGGATTTTTGGATATCTGAAATGAATGCAAGAAGGAAGGAAGACGAGTTTATGAGATTTGATTCTTTAGAGCCCATCTCGAGTTGGATCAATCAGGTGTAAATTCAGACCATCATAGATACGGGGTAATGTATATGTAAATACATGTATGTAGAACCCGAATTGGTGGAATTTTGACTTAATCTTCTTGATTAAGTGCTTGTAAATGTTGAACCTTGGAAAAGGTGGAGAGCGTTGAGATGTGAGATTAGGAATAAAGAGTGTATGTAATATAGGTCTACGAAGATTCCTTGTAAGAATCAAAGTGTCTCACGGAAACTATAAGACTATATTCATTAAACCTGTTTTTGCTATTTCCACCTAGCGCAAAAACAAAACCTGTAGAGTAAAAATTTCGGGGACGAAATTTCCTAAACAGGGGGAGACTGTGACATCCACTGTACAATTGTAACACGTGTTGTGAATAGGTAACAGGGCTGTATTTGACTGGCTATGATATTTATATGTTAAATTTAATGAGTTGGTAAAATTAAACTTTGATAAAAATTATGTTGGCAACGGTAAGATAAACGCTAATCGCGTAACGGTTAAAATGCGAAACGAACGTCGGTGACCACCCGATCAGTGTTAAAATCCTAAAAATAGTATGTTATGATTATAATAAATATTTTAATCATATTCGTGAGGAAAAATAAACTAAAACGCTAAGAAACTCTATTTTTCGAGTTTAAGCGCGTACCGCGCGATGTAACGCGTATACCGACAAAATACTGTCAACATAGCCTGTCAAGGCAACTGATAATCATTTTAGTAATAATTTAATGATTTTATTACTTTAGAATGATAAAAATAAATAAAAACACATAAATCCCTATTTTTGCGATTATAAGTGCGTACCGCGCAACACAGCGCGCATACTGCCAAATACCGACAACGTAGCCAGTCCCGGTAAAAAAAATGTTGTTCATTATTATTTTGGTGAGTTTGTTTTAATAGAGTGTTAAAAGTAATTTAAAACGCACTAAAACGGGTCGAAAATGCTAGATAAAATACCCGGTATCTAGTAAAATACAAGTTTAAGGCCTAATTTTTATATATGTATGCATGTAACCGTATATATATATATATATATAAATATATGAGAGAGATGGGACAATTGGCGGATTGAGGAGCCACCTCTCCTTGGGTCTTGCCAAGTGTTGCACCTAGAGACATCCACTAATGATTATGTCCCCATTTTTGCATTACATAATCTTTCAAATCTCAAACAAATCCCACCTCCTCCCATCTCTTAATCTCGGCCGAACATTCCCCTCTACACTTCCATTTTTCAAATCCCAAGCTTTTCTTGAATAACCAAGCTCATTTTAAGTAGTTTCCAAGTAGATTTGATGATTCAAGAAGGTTTCCAAGGCGATTCTAAGAGGAAACAAGCTCCATAACATCAAATCTTATTAAAACCCATCAATAATCTTGTAGGTATAAAATTTATGTTTAAATCATACTCTTGATTCTTGGTAATGTTCTTGATGTTGGAAGGTTTCTCTTTATAATGTTTATAAAATTTATGTTTAAATCAATAATCTAGTGCGGAATTTCGGGACGAAATTCCAAATCAACGGGGGGATGATGTGACACCCCGGGAAAACCAGTAAACCACACAACTTAACTAGCTTCCTTAGTAACCGCATGCTAAATTTCGGGACGAAATTTCTTTCAAGTTAGGGATAATGTGACAACCCGAGCTTCCAAGATTCCACCATTTCATTAATTGCACGTTAATTGTTAAGTTGTTTGTTTATACGACTTGTTTGTTTTGTAACCATACACGTTTGTAATATGTTAAATCGTATCGTGATTGTTATGTTATATGTTTAGTGATTTAAACTAGTAACTTGTTAACCTGTGGAGAAGTTGAAATTTTAAAATGTTGCACCCTGAACAACCTCGACGAAACATGAGTTTCGCCGCTAACCATCTTAACGAAACCAAGGGTGTGTTTGGTCACACACACCTCGACGAAACAGGTGTTTCGCCAGCCCAAGTTTCCCCGAAGCCCAGTAAGGGCCCAACGCGTTACAACTACATATTTAATGAGGTATGGTTACGTAAAAGTCTGAGTGATCAGTTTTAAACCCTAGAGTTCCCCTCTGTACGACGGCAACCATCATCTCTTACAATCCTTCCTCTCGAATTCTTGTTGGATCACCTAGTAACCGGTTAGTGCATAAATAAAATTGTCTGATTCAACTTTACATCATTCTAGGTTGCATGATACTTTGATAGGATTTGTTGATTGTCACTGAACAATGATTGATAAATATGATTTCATGGCTTGTGTTGATGATTGATGATCCAGAAGGGTATAAATGAGTAGATGGTTATGACGGTTTCGTAGGTCGAGATTTGATTGCTTATTGATGAATTGGTTGATAGTTAGGGTTTGATGTTCTGTCATAATACCTATGAAACTAGATCTGATAATTGTGATTTTATTCGCTTATGTCCACTGCTTATAATCTGATGGTATCATTTGTTAATTATGTGTTATAGTGTTGGTACGTATCAATGATCTGGCAAGATATGATCTGCGGTTAGGACTATTGATGATGATTAACTGTTATATTGCAATTAGGGTTTTCTGTGTTTGTTGAAACTGATAATATGGTCGACGAAACTCTTGGGAGTTTCTCCACCTGGATGTCGACGAAACAGGTGGGGTTTCGTCATGATCTAGCCGACGAAACAAGTGGGAGTTTCGTCGCTTTGGGGATTTCGACGTAGGACTTGAGCTTGTAAACTGTTCACAATTTAGAACGTGCATGCTACTGAATGGCTATGGATGGATTTTTATTAATGATGCAATTAAGACTAAGGAAGTATGAAATTTCCTACAGAACTTACAAGTGAACTGTGGATATATGTGAGCCTGATTAACTGATTAAGTGCTATGTGGTTTAATGAGATTGTACAACTGTTATGTGAGTATTGTTCTAAATGCACAGTGTGACTGTAAACTAAATCGTGTACGATGTGAATCTAAACTGAATGCATATGCATGTTCACCATAGGCTTTGACTGACTTAATTTGGAAACGAGTAATTTATTCAAACCGCGCAAACCAAGGTGAGTTCACACTTCTAAGGCATGGGATTCCCGGTGGGTTGGGAATGGGATTGAATAACTATGGCAAAACTTGTACATTTACCACTACTATACTACTTACCACCGTCCTCGGATTGGGAAGGACGCCAGCGCTAAACCTACGTACTCGCTACGTACCACTGTCCTCGGATTGGGAAGGGCACTTACATAAAACCTACGTAATCTCATACTTACCATTGTCCTCGGATTGGGAAGGGCACTTACGTTAAACCTATGTAATCTCATGCTTATCACTGTCCTCGGATTGGGAAGGACACCTATAGATACAACTAGTCTAGTAATATACAACATGGGAAGCCCCCACTAAATATCGTAAAGATTTGGGAAACAAGGATACTGGGTAACACATGATTATGAAACAAACTTACGATTTCTGAAACGAACTCAATAGCTGAACAAACAACTGTGAACTCGCTCAACTTTGTTGTTGACTCGTTGTTACATGCCTTGCAGGTCGATAGGTACTCATGGAGCTTGCACAGGGAGGCGCGGTCGTTGTGGGACATGGACAGTGGGCGCCATGTTAAAAACATTCTAACATTTCGAATTTAATACTTATGTTGGGTTTTCATATATATGCTTCCGCTAAACACTTAGCTATGTTTTGTTTTGAACACCTTTCCTATTGTGGGATTGAATTTTATTTATTACTTACAATGTTCAATATGATTGGTGGCTTGATCCTGGTCAGTCACGCCTCCAAGCGGTGATACTCCGCGTGTGGATTTTGGAGGTGTGACAGATTGGTATCAGAGCCATTGGTTATAGTGAACTTGGTTTTAAAAAGGGGAAAACTTTTGGATAAAACCAGACTATAACCAGAACAGTGCTCAACGATCCACAACGACGCTTCGCTCCACGTGCAAGACTCAACACTGTAGGTGATATGATTTATGTTTATATTGCCTACTTGCTAGTTACATAGAACTTTGCTCGTGGTATGTTTAGATAAACGTAACAACTATTGTTTGAAAACACTTGTGTGCTTACTCTCTTCTGTCATCGCATTTTCGTGAACCTTTCTCACCCATGTTTCCTTTGATATGAAGATCATGAGTGGACGCGTTAACCTAACTCAAGCCCAGTTGACGGCTTTGATTAACCAACAAGTTGCTGCGGCACTTGCAGCCGCTCAAGCAGGAGGTATACCCTGCAGTCGCAACTCACTCTAGGATCTTTAGATCCTACCCTCATAAACCAACTCTTGTGTTTAACCTTGTCCTGTTCTTATACACAACAGGTCAGAACGCTCAGCCACCTGTATGCACATTCAAGACGTTCATGGACTATCGTCCTAGTACTTTCAGTGGCACTGAAGGAGCCGTAGGACTCCTCCACTAGTTCGAGAAGCTCGAATCGGTCTTCGAAATGTGTGAATGCCCTGAGGCTCGTAGGGTGAAGTATGCCACTGGTACTCTCGAAGACGTTGCATTAACTTGGTGGAACGCGCAAGTTCAAATGTTAAGGCTGGCAGCTGCTAATGCCACCCCATGGAACGACTTCAAGGAATTGATCAAGCGAGAATACTGTAATCGTGATGACATCCACAAGCTGGAAGTGGAGTTCTTTAATCTGAAGATGACGGGGTCAGAGATAGAGGCGTATACGAAGCGATCCAATGAACTGGCAGTGTTATGTCCAACTATGGTGGATCCTCCCATCAAGCGTATCGAGCTGTACCTCAAAGGCTTAGTACCAGAGATTCAAAGCCATGTGACTGCATCTAACCTTGCTACCATCCAGGATGTTACTCATCTTGCTCATCGTCTTACAGACCAGGCAGTGGAACAGAACAAGCTGCCTAAGCGGATAAGTGCTACTGCTACTACTACTTCTGCAATTCCCAGTGACAACAAACGAAAATGGGATGGAGCCTCCAGCAAGGTTTCGACTACAGTTCAGTCCCAGGCGCAGCAGCGAAAGATTGATGACTACCAGAGTCCTGGTCAGCAATCTTCTGGTAGTCAAGGGCAGGGTGGATATCGAGGAAACCACCCAAAGTGCAACAAATGTAACAGGCACCATAGTGGTCAGTGCAACAAGGGACGTTGTCAGAGGTGTCTCAAGATGGGTCATGAAGCGAAGGATTCTAGAAGCTCACGGCCTACAAATCAGAATCGTCAGCAGCAACAGCAAGCACCGCAGAATCAGCAACAGCAACAGGGCAACAGGGGATGCTATCATTGTGGCGCTGAAGGTCACTTCAAGAGACACTGCCCATAGTTAAATCAGAATCAGAATCAGAACTACAACCAAGGAAACGGGAACAATAATGGGGGCAACAATGGGGGAAACAATAATGACAACGGTGCCAGGGGTCGAGTGTTCGTGCTGGGTCAGGGGGACGCAAGGAATGATCCTAACGTAGTGATGGGTAAGTTCCTTCTCAACGACTTTTATGTTACTGTTTTATTTGATTCGGGTGCCGATACCAGTTATGTGTCTCTAAAAGTTAGTCAAATGCTCAGGCGCACACCAACACTTATGAACACCAAGCACATAGTAGAGTTAGCAAACGGTAAAATCCTAGAGGCCACACATATAATTAAGGGTTGTAATCTAGTTTTAGCGGGTCAGACCTTCTCCATCAATCTTATTCCTATAGTTCTGGGTAGTTTCGACATCGTCATTGGGATGGATTGGTTATCCCAATAGCAAGCAGAGATCCTATGCAAAGAGAAGATTGTTCCTATTCCCCATTCTAGTAAAGAAACTCTCGAAATTCAAGGCGACAAGAGTGGTGCTGTGGTGGGCATCATCTCCTTTCTTAAGGCCCAGAAGTGTTTGCGAAAGGGCGACACCGCTATTTTAGCACTTGTTACTGACTCATCAATGAAAGAGAAGAGAATAGAGGATATACTAGTAGTACGTGATTTTCCTCAAGTGTTCCCTGAAGATTTACATGGGCTACCGCCTCATCGCCAGGTCGAATTCCAAATCGAGCTAGCTCCTGGAGCAGCGCCCATAGCTCGAGCACCTTATCGCTTAGCTCCAACCGAACTAGAAGAACTGTCCAAACAGTTGCAAGAACTCTTGAATAAGGGTTTCATTCGTCCTAGCTCTTCGCCTTGGGGAGCACCAGTATTATTTGTGAAGAAGAAAGACAGTACCTTCAGGATGTGTATCGATTACCGTGAACTCAACAAGGTGACTGTAAAGAATCGCTATCCTCTTCCACGCATTGATGACTTGTTCGATCAGCTGCAAGGATCGAGCTACTATTCGAAGATTGACCCGAGGGCAGGATACCATCAACAGAGAGTCCGAGACGAGGACATCTCTAAGACAGCGTTCAGGACTCGGTATGGACATTACGAGTTTCTGGTAATGCCTTTTGGATTGACTAACGCACCCGCAGTCTTCATGGATCTTATGAACAGAGTGTGCAAGCCTTACCTGGATAAGTTTGTTATAGTATTCATCGACGACATTCTGATCTACTCTAAGAGTCGGGAGGAACACAAGCAACATCTGCGGATTATTATGGAACTACTTCGAACAGAGCAACTTTATGCTAAGTTTTCGAAATGCGACTTCTGGCTTCGTGAAGTCCATTTCCTAGGCCATGTGGTAAACAAGGATGGGATTCATGTTGATCCATCCAAGGTAGACTCAATCAAGAACTGGCCTGCACCGCGTACACCAACAGAAATCCGCCAATTCTTGGGTTTGGCGGGCTACTACAGAAGGTTCATCAAAGACTTCTCGAAGATTGCACAGCCGCTTACTCTACTGACTCAGAAGGGGGTCACCTATCGTTGGGGTGATGCTCAAGAATCAGCATTCCAACATTTGAAGAGTAGACTTTGTAGCGCACCTATCCTCTCATTGCCTGAGGGCACAGACGATTTTGTGGTTTATTGCGACGCGTCAATCCAGGGACTTGGTTGTGTGTTGATGCAACGTGACAAGGTAATAGCCTACGCATCACGCCAACTTAAAGTTCATGAAAGAAATTACACAACACACGACGTGGAGCTGGGAGCTGTTATTTTCGCACTTAAGATATGGAGACATTACCTGTACAGTACCAAGTGCACCATCTACACCGATCACAGGAGTCTCGAGCATATCTTCAAGCAAAAGGAGTTGAACATGCGACAACGTCGATGGGTCGAGCTATTGAATGATTACGAATGTGCCATCAAGTACCATCCGGGCAAAGCCAATGTTGTGGCCGACGCCCTAAGTAGAAAGGATACTACACCTAAGCGTGTGAGAGCATTACAACTCACCATTCAATCGGGTCTTTCTTCCCAGATACGAGATGCTCAGGTAGAAGCATTAAAACCAGAAAATGTCAGGGCTGAAGCCTTACGCGGCTCAAGGCAGCAGTTAGAACAAAAGGAAGACGACGCCTACTACTTAACAGGACGCATCTGGGTCCCACTCTATGGCAATTTACGAGAACTTGTAAGGGATGAAGCACATAAGTCTCGTTACTCGGTACATCCTGGATCAGATAAGATGTACCACGATCTCAGAACTACGTATTGGTGGCCTAGCATAAAAGCTCACATAGCAACTTACGTTAGTAAGTGTTTGACTTGTGCGAGAGTCAAGACTAAATATCAGAAACCATCGGGCCTACTCCAACAACCAGAAATACCACAATGGAAATGGGAGCATATTTCCATGGATTTCGTTACAGGCCTGCCTAGATCTCAATGTGGAAATGATACTATTTGGGTGATCGTGGATCGACTCACAAAGTCTGCACACCTTTTGGCTATCAAAGAAACGAATAAGTTCTCCACCTTAGCAGATGTTTACCTTAAGGAAGTTGTCTCGAGGCACGGGGTGCCAACCTCTATTATATCCGATCGTGATGCGCGTTTTACTTCTGAACTGTGGCAAGTAATGCATAAGTCCTTTGGCTCACGCTTAGACATGAGCACCGCTTATAATCCGCAGACGGATGGGCAGTCTGAACGCGCCATCCAAACCCTTGAAGACATGCTTAGGGCATGTGTGATTGATTTTGGCAACGGCTGGGAAAAGCATCTCCCGTTGGTGGAGTTTTTGTATAATAACAGTTACCACACTAGCATCCAAGCCACTCCGTTTGAGGCATTGTACGGGCGTAAATGCCGATCACCTCTTTATTGGGCAGAGGTGAGTGATAGCCAGATCACGGGTCCAGAACTTGTAGTAGACACAACGGAAAGGATTGCTCAGATACGGCAACGAATGGAGGCAGCTCGTGATCGTCAGAAAAGCTACGCAGATAAGCGTAGGAAACAACTCAAGTTCCTGGTTGGGGATCGAGTGCTACTCAAAGTCTCACCTTGGAAAGGTGTAGTCCGTTTTGGCAAACGAGGTAAGCTCAATCCGCGATATGTCGGACCGTTCGAAATCATTGAGAAAATAGGCAAGGTGGCCTACAAACTGAACCTACCAGCAGAACTTAGGGGAGTTCACAACGTTTTTCACGTGTCAAATCTGAAGAAGTGTCTGTCAGATGAGACCCTCGTAGTTCCTTTGAAGGAGCTCACTATTGACGATCAGTTATGATTTGTCTAGGAACCAGTTGAAATCACAGACCGGGATGTTAAGGTTCTCAAGCACACCTGAATACCTCTTGTTCGAGTTCGTTGGAACTCCCGTCGTGGCCCAGAGTTCACCTGGGAACGAGAAGACCAAATGAAACTCAAGTATCCCCAGTTGTTCGGCATCAATGCAACTACTACTGAGGCTGAAGCTACTGCGGAATTTCGGGACGAAATTCCAAGTCAACGGGGGGATGATGTGACACCCCGGGAAAACCAGTAAACCACACAACTTAACTAGCTTCCTCAGTAACCGCATGCTAAATTTCAGGACGAAATTTCTTTCAAGTTGGGGATAATGTGACAACCCGAGCTTCCAAGATTCCACCATTTCATTAATTGCACGTTAATTGTTAAGTTGTTTGTTTATACGACTTGTTTGTTTTGTAACCATACACGTTTGTAATATGTTAAATCGTATCATGATAATTATGCTATATGTTTAGTGATTTAACCTGGTAACTTGTTAACCTGTGGAGAAGTTGAAATTTTAAAATGTTGCACTCTGAACAACCTCGACGAAACATGAGTTTCGCCGCTAACCATCTCGACGAAACCAAGGGTGTGTTTCGTCACACACACCTCGACGAAACAGGTGTTTCGCCGGCCCAAGTTTCCCCGAAGCCCAGTAAGGGCCCAATGCGTTACAACTACATATTTAACGAGGTAGGGTTACGTAAAACTCTGAGTGATCAGTTTTAAACCCTAGAGTTCCCCTCTGTACGACGGCAACCATCATCTCTTACCTTCCTTCCTCTAGAATTCTTGTTGGATCACCTAGTAACCGGTTAGTGCATAAATAAAATTGTCTGATTCAACTTTACATCATTCTAGGTTGCATGATACTTTGATAGGATTTGTTGATTGTCACTGAACAATGATTGATAAATATGATTTCATGGCTTGTGTTGATGATTGATGATCCAGAAGGGTATAAATGAGTAGATGGTTATGACGGTTTCGTAGGTCGAGATTTGATTGCTTGTTGATGAATTGGTTGATAGTTAGGGTTTGATGTTCTGTCATAATACCTATGAAACTAGATCTGATAATTGTGATTTTATTCGCTTATCTGCACTGCTTATATTCTGATGGTATCATTTGTTAATTATGTGTTATAGTGTTGGTACGTATCAATGATCTGGCAAGATATGATCTGCGGTTAGGACTATTGATGATGATAAACTGTTATATTGCAATTAGGGTTTTCTATGTTTGTTGAAACTGATAATATGGTCGATGAAACTCTTGGGAGTTTCTCCACCTGGATGTCGACGAAACAGGTGGGGTTTCGTCATGATCTAGCCGACGAAACAAGTGGGAGTGTCGTCGCTTTGGGGATTTCGCTATAGGACTTGAGCTTGTAAACTGTTCACAATTTAGAACGTGCATGCTACTGATTGGCTATGGATGGATTTTTATTAATGATGTAATTAAGACTAAGGAAGTATGAAATTTCCTACAGAACTTACAAGTGAACTGTGGATATATGTGAGCCTGATTAACTGATTAAGTGCTATGTGGTTTAATGAGATTGTACAACTGTTATGTGAGTATTGTTCTAAATGCACAGTGTAACTGTAAACTAAATCGTGTATGATGTGAATCTAAACTGAATGCATATGCATGTTCACCATAGGCTTTGACTGACTTAATTTGGAAACAAGTAATTTATTTAAACCGAGCAAACCAAGGTGAGTTCACACTTCTAAGGCATGGGATTCCCGGTGGGTTGGGAATGGGATTGAATAACTACGACAGAACTTGTACATTTACCACTACTAGACTACTTACCATCGTCCTCGGATTGGGAAGGACGCCAGCGCTAAACCTACGTACTCGCTACATACCACTATCCTCGGATTGGGAAGGGCACTTACGTAAAACCTACGTAATCTCATACTTACCACTGTCCTCGGATTGGGAAGGGCACTTACGTAAAACCTACGTAATCTCATGCTTATCACTGTCCTTGGATTAGGAAGGACACCTATAGATACAACTAGTCTAGTAATATACAACATGGGAAGCCCCCACTAAATATCGTAAAGATTTGGGAAACAAGGATACTGGGTAACACATGATTATGAAACAAACTTACGATTTATGAAACGAACTCAATAGCTGAACAAAAAACTGTGAACTCGCTCAACTTTGTTGCTGACTCGTTGTTACATGCCTTGCAGGTCGATAGGTACTCATGGAGCTTGCACAGGGAGGCGCGGTCGTTGTGGGACATGGACAGTGGGCGCCATGTTAAAAACATTATAACATTTCGAATTTAATACTTATGTTGGGTTTTCACATTTATGCTTCCGCTAAACACTTAGCTATGTTTTGTTTTGAACACCTTTCATATTGTGGGATTGAATTTTATTTATTACTTACAATGTTCAATATGATTGGTGGCTTGATCCTGGTCAGTCACGCCTCCAAGCGGTGATACTCCGCGTGTGGATTTTGGGGGTGTGACAACCCCGTCGGGAGTATGATGATCTATATGACTAGCTAGGTGCTACCGAAAATTTATTAAGAATTTCCCTAAATTAGTGCAGCCTTCGACACTAATAACCTCGAAAAGGGAAAAGGGGAATTGATTGGGCAGAAAAGTGAGAGGAAGCTTTTCAAACCCTTGTAAGAAGAACTGGGAGCGTGTGCGATAGATTTTGAAGAAAGTTAGGATACTCACATGCCCATGGCAGAGTTATCCTACAATAATAGATAACATGCTAGTATTTAGGTTGCTCGGTTTGAAACTTTGCGTGGATGGAAGTTTTGATCGTCCCTTCTTAGAGCTAACGTGACAAAGGATAATTAACCAGACCTTAGCTTATCTAGGAATCCAGCGACAGGATTTGCCTGGATCGAGGGAAGGTTAAAAGTTGCCAATTGATCAATAGAAGGATTACATGGACAATTGAAGGAACTATTGTGATTCCAGATGGAAGATTTGGTTATTTAAAGGAGTTATCTTACAGAGATGCTATTAGGTTTAGCAGAGAGAAGAAAAGCTGAGCCACATTGACTTGGTCCTTTCGAGAGCCCATCTTGAGTTGGATCAGTCGCTTATAGGCTCAAGCTACCATAAGGATGGAATAGTGTACATGATGTATTGTTTGGGTTCAGTTGAGAAAGTGTATAGTGGCAATGATTTTGTTTATTTTAGAGATTATTTAGGAGATAAACGGAAGTTTATCAAAGTACCGTAGAAGGAGTATGTGTAGCTAGAAGAGTTATGTTGATAACCGGGAGGCGATTACAACATTCTAATCGTGTATGCGATTTATTGATTTGGGGATTTTTGGATATCTGAAATGAATGCAAGAAGGAAGGAAGACGAGTTTATGAGATTTGATTCTTTCGAGAGCCCATCTCGAGTTGGATCAATCAGGTGTAAATTCAGACTATCATAGATACGGGGTAATGTATATGTAAATATACGTATGTAGAACCCGAATTGGTGGAATTTTGACTTAATCTTCTTGATTAAGTGCTTGTAAATGTTGAACCTTGGAAAAGGTGGAGAGCGTTGAGATGTGAGATTCGGAATTAAGAGTGTATGTAATATAGGTCTACGAAGATTCCTTGTAAGAATCAAAGTGTCTCGCAGAAACTATAAGACTATATTCATTAAACCTGTTTTTGCTATTTCCACCTAGTGCAAAAACAAAACCTGTAGAGTAAAAATTTCGGGGACGAAATTTCCTAAACAGGGGGAGACTGTGACACCCACTGTACAATTGTAACACGTGTTGTGAATAGGTAACAGGGCTGTATTTGATTGGTTATGATATTTATATGTGAAATTTAATGAGTTGGTAAAATTAAACTTTGATAAAAATTATGTTGGCAACGGTAAGATAAACGCTAATCGCGTAACGGTTAAAATGCGAAACGAACGTCGGTGACCAGCCGATCAGTGTTAAAATCCTAAAAATAGTATGTTATGATTATAATAAATATTTTAATCATATTCGTGAGGAAAAATAAACTAAAACGCTAAGAAACTCTATTTTTCGAGTTTAAGCGCGTACCGCGCGATGTAACGCGTATACCGACAAAATACTGTCAACACAGCCTGTCAAGGCAACTGATAATCATTTTAGTAATAATTTAATGATTTTATTACTTTAGAATGATAAAAATAAATAAAAACGCATAAATCCCTATTTTTGCGATTTTAAGTGCGTATCGCGCAGCATAGCGCGCATACTGCCAAATACCGACAACGTAGCCAGTCCCGGTAAACAAAATATTGTTCATTATTATTTTGGTGAGTTTGTTTTAATATAGTGTTGAAAGTAATTTAAAACGCACTAAAACAGGTCTAAAATGCTAGATAAAATACCCGGTATCTAGTAAAATACAAGTTTAAGGCCTAATATTTATATATGTATGCATGTAACCGAACATATATATATATATATATATATATATATATATATATATATATATATATACGAGAGAGATGGGACAATTGGCGGATTGAGGAGCCACCTCTCCTTGGGTCTTGCCAAGTGTTGCACCTAGAGAAATCCACTAATGATTATGTCCCCATTTTTGCATTACATAATCTTTCAAATCTCAAACAAATCCCATCTCCTCCCATCTCTCAATCTCGGCCAAACATTCCCCTCTACACTTCCATTTTTCAAATTCCAAGCTTTTCTTGAATAACCAAGCTCATTTTAAGTAGTTTCCAAGTAGATTTGATGATTCAAGAAGGTTTCCAAGGCGATTCTAAGAGGAAACAAGCTCCATAACATCAAATCTTATCAAAACCCATCAATAATCTTGTAGGTATAAAATTTATGTTTAAATCATACTCTTGATTCTCGGTAATGTTTATGATGTTGGAAGGTTTCTCTTGGTTCTTGGAATATTTCACAAACTTAAAACTAAAATAAATGGGTTTTTATACAAAATATAAAATGGAACTTGTGAGTATGTTGTTATGGCCGAAAATTTTAGAGTGTGTGGATTAGAGATTTAGTTTTGAAGTTAGTTGATTTTAATGATATGATATATGAAAAACTTGATGCATGCATGATCAATTAATGATTTATTAAAAAGTTCAATGAAGATGATGATCATATGAAGATGATGATGTTCTTGAATGTTTGAACATGAGTTAAATACATGATAGATATAATTTAGTTCATGCATGTTGATGATGATGTGATTTAAATGCATTAGATGCTTGTACTTAAGCATGCATGTGGATGAATGTTCATGAAATGATGAAGATAATATTTAATCAGGTTCTAAACACTAAAAATATAATTATTTGAAGTGTTAAAATGGTATAAAACTTTGTCATAAGGTTTACTAGCTTTACATGTTATACATGAGGCTTAGAATCTTGTAAAATAGGTGAAATAATGTGTTTCGTATATGATTTAGTAAAAATCAGTTTTGAGCAGATTATAAACACTAATAAAAAGTTATTTTAAAGTGTTTAGTGACATATAACTTTGTCACAATGTTTGCTAGCTTTGCATGTTGTACTTGGTGCATTAAAGGTTGTAAAATACGTGAAATCGCATGATTTATGTGACTTAAATAAAAACTGCACTAATCTGACTATAACCACTATTTAAATCAGTAAATAACATGTATTATGTAAAAATTTCAAATCGTTTCGAGTTGGGATGGTTATAGTAACGTTCAACGCAAAACTATGCGTTAAAACGGTAAAAAATGGCTTTTTGAGTGATTTTTGTAAAACTGATTTAGATCCGTAAATAAAGTGATGTTTTTAGTTTAAAAAACAAGTATTTTAACTAATTTTAAGTTTACTTGTGTTTGGTTGGTTATACGTGACTTCCGACGCCCGAAAACGTTACCGAATCTCTAAAATACGCATTTTTCGATGAACACTAGTATGAGTAAATTTTGAGTGAACCTTATGTGATAAAATGTGTTAAGTGATTTAAACATGTAAATGTGATAAAATTTTAAGTTTTAACTTGATAGTGGGAAATTTAGACTATGCATGTATGTATGTTGTAGGATCGTTTTCTGACCCGAAATGAGTCGTTCAGAGGTGTTCTACTCAATATGAAAGGCGGAAACATACATATCAAGTTCGATTCAGCTAGATATTCACTTTAACTGTCTTTCTGATTGATTTGACAAAGTTTTACAGTGAAACGACACTTCGGGAGCACTTCGGCTCTCAAACCGGAAAGTTGGAACTTCTTCAAACGAAATTAAAAGGATCCTATTTATAGACAAGCTAATTCCGCATGAACAGTCTCACACGAAATTACCTTTCAAGCGAAATCAGTGATTTCGTTTGAAATGACTTGATGATTTCGTGCGGAATTACAAATTGTAATTCCGTGCGAAATTACTTTCCAACCTATTTTTGACATTTTTCTCGTATAACGTGCCCTGATCTATCTAAACGACTACAAGACTCGATACAAGACGAAGTCGACAGACGGATGTACCAATAGACTCCCCCTCGGATGTTGACGAAGTCTTCGGTGTCGAGGCTTCAATCTTCAGTCTTTATCAGTCTTTTTGCCTTTTCTGAAGTATCTGACAGTGTAAAACTCTTCTCTCTTCCAGGATCTCAATCTGACTCTATCTTCTCTTGATCAGGTCTCTTGATTCCTTAAGTTCATCAGCATCAGCATCTTGCGTGAACATTAGGATCTGAACTTGTCTCTACAATCTTCAAACTCCCCATGATGTTGTTCCAAGATCGTGACCTGACTCTCATTCAGCTCAGGCATCGGAACCTAGCTTACCTGCACATTCTCTACCTCAAAATAAATTTCACAAATTTAAAATTTGACAAATTTATATATCACATGCAGGTATTAATCCATCAATGAATGATTTCACAATGTAAATATCTGATGACCACTAGTAGGCAAATATTCAAAATCTTTTCTCATTTAAACACAGACTCCCCCTCACGAAATGCTCATCATGTTTAGCACTTGGAATTTTGAAAATCAGCTCTCCAACATCAGTTATCGAAAATCTTTCTGGATTTTTCAAAAGTTTATGCTAAAACACACTAAAATCTTTTTGAAATTTTGATTTTAACGAAATGCAGTAAATAAATATTTACAAACAATATTTTTTGTGAGTTTGTGTAAGGGGATCATATCAGTTTATGAGACAAAACACTAACACCATTAAGCTTTAAACATTTTAAGTTTTAAACGATTAACTTAGATTGTCAGTATACTGATCCACTTAAATTTTCACACAAAGTTCAACTGTTTCGAGATACGAGATTAATGTTTTAGAGACTTAAACTTATTCACGTGTCCCACCTCAGAATATACTCCCGTATCCAGATCCCAATATTCAGTCTTACAGGTGAGTATACGTAGATGATATCTGTAAGGGGTTAAATTGCGAGGGCCGTGTGAGCTCAGTCTATTGCTTCCGCAAAATCAGAGAGATGACGGCTTCGACTTTTGGTGTGTTCCCTTTAGAGAATCTTTTCTTCAACAGCACATGATTAGAATTTTTCAAAGTTTCATCATTTTTTATGCTGAGGGTGGTGCTATATTTCAAGCAAGCAGAAAGTATTATACGGGGACTAGGCCATTGCTTCCTCAAAATCAGAAGTCCCGGGATAATATCCCAGATATCACTAAGCATAAAGACCTGGTATCTCAGAAAGAGGGGTCTTTCAAACAAGATTTCAGGGGTTACCCATATATCCGAGAGATGTTCCCCACGAGATAAGTTAGTTTGATATTTATGTTTATATCTCGACACAATTTACTAAATGTGTAAAAACCTACTGGCACATCATCAGTGAGACTGTTTATCACATTTTTCTTTTCATTTCTTTAGCATGCTGTGATCGTCCACTAATGTACTATCATTTCCTCTTTTTCACAACAAAACTCATTTTCATTTTATCATGTTTTTGACTTTTTCAAAATTTCAAATGTTTTTGGATTTTCTGAAATTTCTTACTCCCCCTAAAATTCAAAAACATTTAAAAGAAATTTGAAAACAGACTGTACAAATAAAGTGACAACTGATATCGAATCACTTCAAATCGCCATTCACTTGGCATAAACAGTCAGAACTCCCCCTTACAACAAACTATTTTCCCATTATGATTTCAAAACACTTATGTTTGTTTTAATCAAATGCTTTTTTCAGAAAATTAGTTTTGTTGAAATCATTTGTAGAAATGGGAATTTATTCATCACTTTGTTCTTTCATCTTCAACTTTTTGAAAAATGTAACAGTTTTAAAATCAAACAACAAATACCACTTGTAGAAAATCAAGAACAACTTAATGTCCCTGATTTACCACTTATAGATTGAAATATCACCAAAGTGAATTTCTCAAGAATGATGCCGATTCCTGCTCCACGATTACTAACTTAGGAGCTCCGGCAATTCCGGATTTTTACTTGTTAATCACAGACATCCAATCCTGACCAAACTTGGATGTAACTTCCTCAGTTTCACTTGGGGTTCCAACATTTCTTTTTTCTTCATAAAAGTCTTTTACCCCTTTGACCTTCCCATCGATCATTTTCCCAAAAATATGTATCACTTTTCCATTAAAAGCCTTTTCGACATCAAATTCTTTCTTTTCAGAATAGAATTGATTCGAAATTTCAATCTTTCCAACTTTTTGTTTAAATTTTTCAGCCTTCAATGGTGGAAAGTTGACATCATCCATTGGTGGTACTGAAGTTTCTATTTTTAGCTCAACTTGTGGCTCCTCTAACTTTGACGAGTCAGATTCATTGCCAGATTTCACATCTGATTTCTTAACAACCCACTTTTGGTTGTCAAGATTTACTCTTCTTTTGTAAAATCTTTTCTTCGAACATTCACTAACTTCATATGTTGAATTTTTAAAAACTTTGAATTTTTCAGTTGGTGGTTCATTTTTCTTAACAATCTTTTCTTTTAGTTTAGAAACAACTTCCTGTTTGATGTTGGTTGCCTTAGGACAGTTCCAGGCAACGTGTCCAACTTCTTGACATCTGTAACAGGTTCTTGTTTCCTTTCTTTGATCAGCTCCATTCTTCATTCTCTCTTGCTTCTTAGCAAGGAATTCTCTGTTTGATTGCTTCCAGAATAAGCTCTTTTCTTCTTCCTCCGAACTAGCTCCTGAAACAAATACAGTTTTTAAATTATAAGTTTTCTCATTTTTATGATTTTTCGATGGAATAAAACCCAATCCCTTCTTTTTGAAGTTATCGTTATGATTTGGTTTCTTTTGATAACCTGAACCAGAACTGTAACCCTTTTTCTTATTTAATCTTTGTTGAACTCTTGAGGTGTAAGGACTTGGTTTTTCAGAAAGATTTACATCTATTATTTCAGAAATATTAATTTCTGTTAATTTGAAAACCTTTTTTTTTTATCATTTCTGGTTTAACACCTCTTATTGGAAATTCCTCATCAGAATATAATTTGTCTGAATCAATCAAAGTATAAGCCACTTTGAATGTTTCGTCATTCAAATTAGATTTTGATAACAAGAATTCTTTATTATAAACCCTTTTGACTGACGACTTTGGACTGTCAACTGATGAACTTGAACTCTTAGATTCGGACTTTGACTCTGACTCCTCATCTTTATCCAACTCCTGATCGACCAGTTTCTTTATTAACTCAGACTCATGATCAGTGTCAGACGATGTATATGTGATGTCAATGTTTTCTGGTAACTCATCAGTTGTTTCGGATTTTAACTTTATATTGACAGCCTTTTTGACTTGCTCCTCATTCGGTTTTCTGGGAGAATAACCTTCCCAGATCGGAGGCGGACACTTGTTATAACTGACACTTTGTTTCTTACCAGTATCCTTTTCTTTTGGCTTCTCATCTTGAAATGCTTCAAGACCTGCAACGGTTGGATAAATTCTGTCAATCAAATAATCAGAACTAGAATAACTCTGTAACAACCGTCTGATTCTTTCATTCTCTATCTTTTCTGTCTCCAACTCTTGCTTCCATTTTGCACTTTCTTCAATGTAAAAATTTATAGCTTTCTGCTTTGACATCATTACTGCATTTCACATAGTTAATGCATCTTCTCTTTCACAATTTGTCTTTTGAAGACCAGTTACTGTTCTATTTAACACATCATACGATTCTTTCACATAGTTGAGATCAAACACTAATTTTTCTTTCAACTTTTCAAGCTCATTCAATTTCTCATCTTTTTCTTCAAACTGCTTGCAAGATTCCAAACACTTTAGACATGGTTTGGTGACTTCAACAATCTTTTCGACTTCGATTATCTTTTCAACTTCTATAACTTTCTCTAATTCTACAACTTTCTCAGCTTCAATCACCTTCTTAGCAACTTTAACTTCTTCACTCTGTTCAGAATTCTCTTTTTGAACAACACTCTCACATTTTATCTTTCTCTGTTCTTTTTCTGCTCGTCTCTGCTTCAGCTTCTCCAATCTATCTGCAAAATAAAATTGAAAACTTTCAGGAGATAACATAGATTTTCCAATGTTTATTTGTGTTTCCTCTTCATCATCACTATCATCAGATGATGATTGATCAAAGACTGACTCTTGAATGATTTGTGCAGTCAATGCTACCATCTTTGAATCAGGTGGAATGTATTTATCCCAGCTAAAGCCTTCTGCCACTTTTTCATCATCTTGATCAATGATACCAAAATAAGCTTTCTTATTTGCTTCTACAATCATTTTAGCATGAGCAGTTTGTGGTTCTTTTTGTTGAAACGGTTGTTGAGCAACTTGTTGATATATTGCTTTCCGATAATAATCATTATTCCTAAACGGATTCTGTGCTCCACTTGCTTCTCGATTTTTACATTCCATCTTGAAATGTCCTTTCTCCCTGCATCGAAAACAAGTAACTTTAGATTTATCAAAACCCAAAGTAGAAACATTAGCATCCCTAAAATCATCTCTTCCAGTAATCATCTTAAACTTCTCAGCTCTCCTCAAAACACTCACTAGACACCATTTAATGTCCATGAGCTCCATTTCTTCTGCATCTATCTAATCGTAATCCTCTTTCATCAACATAGGATTTCCGATCCTTCCAGTAACCAATCCATCATATGATTCTAACACTGTAGCAAGTAATGACATGTGACCTTTCACGACCTCTTCAGAGAAATTTTGACCATTCTGAAGATGCAACGCGATGTTGCAATTTAAAACATGACCATTACTACTGTTTGAGCTTTGGAACTGCTGACTTGCGGTTGAACTCTTCGGATTAACACTTGGATACGAAGACAATCCAGTGCTGCTGCTTGAACTTTGATTCACTGATCCAGATGAGTTTTCTGCACTAAAAGCAGTTTGAACTTTCGGACTAGCTTCAACCTCTTGAACACTTCCTTTGTAATACATTTTTACATCTTGTTGGCCACTTGGACTATTCATTCTTGAAATCATCTGTTGTTCCAGATCTTGACCCTCAATCTTTTCAATGAACTGTGAAATAGTCAACTTATCATATTCTCCAGTGTTCTTCAAAATCAACAAGTATGTACCCCACTCTTTCTGAGGTAAAGCATCAGCTAGTTTGTCACCCATTCTTCTTGATCTTTGACAATTTCTAACAATGACATTGATCGCACTAAATGGCAATATCTTTCAATCAGCTTCTTTGAAGATTCACCTGGCAAACTTGAAAACAAATCAAACTCTTTCTTTAGCAAAGCTTTCTTACTCCTAATCATCTTCTCACTTCCCTCAAACTTAATTCGAAGTGCTTCCCAAATCGAATGTGAAGTATTGTCGTGTTGAAGCAATACGAAGATGTCTTCTTTCACAACTTGTTGTAGCAGACTGATCATCATCTTTTTTGCTTTGTACATGTCTCGTTCTTTGTCCGTAAATTCAGAAATTGTTTTAATAACTCCCAAATTTGTACGTGGCTTGACATACTTTTTCTCAATACACTCCCAAGATCTCAAATGTGTTGCTTGAACCCAATTTTCAAACCGATCTTTCCAACCATAATATTCCTCAATACCCATTAGCTTTGGTGGTTTTTGCAAAGTTACAGTCTCATTTTCCATGTTCATGTTTTAAGCAATGGCAGCCGGAGTAGTTGGTGATGTAGCAAACGCGTTATAAAATTCTTCTTCCATGATTCGGTAACAAGTTTCACAATCAGTCACTTTCAAACGAAATAGCACTTTCAAACGGAATACCCTTTCAAACGAAATGACCTCTTCACATGGAATAACATGCACAACAAGTTCAAGCGAAATACCAACTCATACGAAATCAGATGTTTCAAACGGAATCAAGTTTTCACGCGGAATAGCCTTTTCAAACGAAATAACCTTTTCGAACGAAATAGTTAATTTCGTATGAAATGAAGTACCCTATTCAAAAGGAATTACACTTTGGAGCGAAATAAGGCTATTTCATGCGAAAGAAGGACCTAATTTCGTGTGAAATACTGCTGATGTCATCATCTCGAGCTGATTTTGTCAAAATTGATCAGGTTTTTGTTCGATTTTAAGTAAGAAACTTTCAAGGGTTTGTTACAACACTGTTTCGCACATTATGTGTAAAATTCAAGTCATTTTGTCTGTTAAAACTTGTAAATTTTGAAAAGAAGGTGTAAAAAACAGAAATTTTAAGCTGAATCGGTAAGAACTCCTCCTCTTGAGCTCTGATACCACTTGTAGGATCGTTTTCTGACCCGAAACGAGTCGTTCAGAGGTGTTTTACTCAATATGAAAGGCGGAAACAGACATATTGAGTTCGATTCAGCTAGATATTCACTTTAACTATCTTTCTGATTGATTTGACAAAGTTTTACTGTGAAACGACACTTCGGCAGCACTTCGGTTCTCAAACCGGAAAGTTGGAACTTCTTCAAACGAAATCATAAGGATCCTATTTATAGACAAGCTAATTCCGCATGAACAGTCTCACACGAAATTACCTTTCAAGCGAAATCAGTGATTTCGTTTGAAATGACTTGATGATTTCGTGCGGAATTACAAATTGTAATTCCGTGCGAAATTACTTTCCAACCTATTTTTGACATTTTTCTCGTATAACGTGCCCTGATCTATCTAAACGAATACAAGACTCGATACAAGACGAAGTCGACAGACGGATGCACCAACACATGTACGTTTTGTGTGGTAGAAATAGTGAAAATTGTGTTAGGCATGAAACTTGTTTGTCGAGCATGAAATTTGATACATATATGATATTTTATATATATATTTGCTTTAAAATGACAAAATATATAAGTTAGCAATATTTCGCGTGTTTCGGTTTAAATTATATGAACGTTTATGTATATATATTACGACGCGCAAATCGTAGATATATTGCGTATAAACGGGAAAGTTATCGAATTTACACAATAAGGGTCACCAATAGAATCGTTCAAGTCGCAAAATCATATATATATATATATATATATATAGACTCATATATATATATATATATTAACGTGCCAACATAATCAAAAATGATAACTTTTCGAGAAATTCTCAAAGTTATGTGATAATTCTAAGAAACGGAGAAACTTAGGATTTTTGTGTGTTATGTATATTGATTTAGAATCGTTCCTATATTAGGACGTGTAGAAAATCAAACTCTGGGATTGCGATATTAAAATACGCACCCAAAGGTGAGTGTCACTTAGCCCCTCTTTTTACTACTTTGTATATATTTTGGGGGTAGAACACATCAATAAAAGGGTTTAATAATGTTTTTGAAATAAAACATACCTTTTAATATAACAATATATTTTCGATGAAAATATATGAAATTTGATAAATCATACGTTTCGAAGTAAAACGTTTTTGATGAATGAATATTGAAAGTACGGTATTTCCTAAGTGAAACATGACCATACAGTTGGGGATGAATTCTTGACTGGGTAACAAATAATGGAGTGTTAGGGGAATTCGTACAACGACGTGTATTAAATTGTCATATTAGTAGGATATATATATTGTACGCGAGGCAGACATCATATTGTCCTTCAAGAGGACCCTGCGTCCATGTTGTCATTTAATCATTTAAGTATTGCACGCGATGAATTGTTGGTTGATCTATCGGGTTGACAACCCCGTCGTGACCGGTCGCCCCGTGTTAAGTGGAACGACGAATTTAAATTCTGTTTATTGTCTAGCTAAGATTATCCCTGCATGGTTAATATATAGTTCGTATCGTCTAGCTAACATACGAGTTTGAATATTGACGCAATAATTTAATATACAAAACTTGGGCAATATATATATTACAGTTGTCGGATTGATGAACCGACGGAAGGCCCATGGATTTTATTAAGGAAGTAAAATGGACTTTCTAAAACTTATATGGATGTTTTCAAATAAACACCTAATCAGAATGTTTTCCTTGGATTAAAATTATGTGTAAGTGAATATGTTAACTCACCTTCCTTTGTGTTGACACTTGATTTTAACGTGTTCTACAGGTACTTGAGTTCGGCTTCGGGAAATAATGGCGTATCTTGTGTTTGAATGATGCATGTTGTTTGTTGAAAATGTTGGACAAGTTTTAAACTTTCTGGGACGTATGTAATAAAATCCATGAGGATCAAAGACAACTTAAGTATGTACTCATGTCGTAAAACGTAACGTTTAAATAATTTTTGTTTAAAATAAATTAAAATGTCCAACAATTAAATGCATCGATCAACAAGATATAAATGGGCACCAACTTTCGTCACTACTACGTTTTATATTCCGCTGCGACGTTTTTGGGGTGTGACACTGGATCCCAGCTTCTTTCCAAATTTCGAAGATCTTATGCTTCTGTCTTTGTGCGATACTCCTTTCTCTGTTGTATGTTGAAGCTGCTACTGCTGGTTCAGTATTTGCCATAAATGCATAACCTACAGCATCCTCTTCAGGAAGAAATTCTTTCTAATCAAATCCCTCATCATCTTGAATTACCGCCAAGGCTCTTGATTTTTCTTTTGGAGTTTCTTCAATCTGCTTCATCCTGGGTGGCTCTTCACAGTTTCGATGATAGACCGCCTTTCTGTAATAATCACGATGAAACGGATTTACAGTCTCATTGGTTGCAGAGTTTCGACATTCTCATTTGAAGTGACCCTTCTGCTTGCATTTGAAGCAAGTCACCTTTGATTTGTCGAAGCCGAGCTTCGTTGAAGGGCCTCCAATAGAATTTCTCCTAGTAATTTCCATAAATCTTTGAGCTCTGTGAACCGCACTCGCCATACACCATTGAATGTCAATAAGCTCCATCTCCTCTGGATCTATTTGATCGTAGTCTTCTTTGGTCAGATTGGTATTCCCAATCTTTCTAGCAACTAAGCTCTCGTACCACTCCAGAATCGATGCTAAAAATACCATCTGCTGCTTTGCTGTTTCTTCGTTGAAATTCTGTGCATTGTTCAGATTAACAACATTGTTGCTCTGGAATACATTCTTTGAAGCACTTTGTGATTGCTGAATGTTCGATGCGGATGAAGATGATGTACTAGAACCGGTTCCATTGTAATCGCTGTTTGATGAAGAACCGCTGCTAGGCTTCTCTTGTGTCACAACATTTGAACCTTTGGCACTAAAGGCAGTCTTTGGTGATGTAACATTTGGAATTATACTGCCTCGATAATACAGATCAATGTTTTATTGATACTGTGAACTGTCACCTTGTTCATCTTCTTTATTTCCAGCTCATGACTCTCTAGTCGCTCGATCAACTAGTTTACCGTCATTTTTGCCATTGGTTTGGTATTTTTGAGTACAAGACCGAAATATTGCCAGTCCTGCTCATTTGGTAGTGCCTCGAACATCTTATCAACCATTTCATCTTCGTCTTTCTTGATTCCATATCTGGCCAATTCTGCCTTTAGATGACAGAATCTTCCAATCATTTGATGTACACTCTCGTTTTTCATACATGTAAACAAATCAAATTCCTTTTTCAACAAACTTTTCTTATTTTTCACTATTTCCTCACCCCGTGTACATTTCTTTTCCAGCTTTCCCCATAAATCTTTTGAGTTATCATAATCAATCAGTGATATGATATCATCTCGAACTGACTGTTGTAGCAAGGCAAGGCGTTTCTGTTCGGATATAAAATCCTCCTGCTCTTGTTCTACCAAGTTATCATGATCTTCCCTCAAGCTTTGAAACCATTTTTCATGCATTTCCAGCTATCTTATGCAAATGCCTTTAACCACCCATCGAACCGTTTTTCCCATCTATTATAATCCTCGATCGCTATTAGCTTTAGAGGTTTGTTGTACATGCCGTACGCATTGTCGACACTCAGTAAATCAGATATCGCCTTGGTAGCAGTCTTTGGGTTCGTGTTGGTATTTGTGTTGGAAGATATGTCTCTGTGTTGTACGCAAAGATATCTCCAAATGGATTCATGAATTCGTCTGCCATGATTAATGAACCTGCAAAAGTCAAACTTGGTCAAATTTCAAAAATACAAGATTTAAACACTTGGATCGGATGGTCATTCGTCCGAATGGTCGTTCAGACGGATGACTCAACTGATCTAAGCTACAAGTAAAACCAAGTGACGAATGGCCCTCCGGTCAGATGGCAATCTGATCGGATCGTCCTTCGTTATATGGGACTTGAACTTTCAAACACAATAATACTTATCCGGTCGGATGGCAATCCGATCAAATGAGTATGACGTCAGCAAGTAAAACAAGAACAATAATAGGTGTAATCCGATCGGATGAGTGACGTCAGCAACTTTTGTTAAACAGTTCATGATTTTGATCGATTTGGACGTGTTTTAGCTCGAATTTAGACTTGAAAATTTGTTGGAATGATCTATGATAGATTGCGAATAGTTTGATATCAATTTTAGTGCATTTTGTCCATAAATTGTAGGTCAATTTTGGATTTTTTTCTAAGTTTTAGGTGTGAAAATATAGAAAACAAATAGAAATGAAGAAGATGATGAATCCGTCAAAATCTCCTGTGAGATTTGACTAAAAACGGCTAAAATCCTTGTGAAATCACTGTAAATGTCTCCGATTCGTCCTCCTGGATGCTCTGATACCACTTGTGAACGGCCTGTGAGGAACGGTTCTAGAAGAAGAACGTGGCTCAAATCGATCAATACAGAGGTGCGGAATCCCTATGCATCGTCTGAGAACAATCTACAACGATATCATCAATAAACATGTCCAATCTCATTCATTGATATGAAAGTACAAAGATCTTAATGAAAACTGGACAGAGCTTTGCTAGACAAACTGAAAAAAGGTTCTAAACAATGACCCCTACACATCTATTTATAGGCAGCATGGGAGAGGTGGTGTCATCCGGTCGGAGGGTCATCCGTCCGGATGACCCATGTCATCCTACCGGATTACATTTAACATTTAACGTTCCGTCTCCCATTTAGTCTAATTACAAAATAACATACATACAAAACTGTACAATGACACAAACAGGACATAATACACACTCAATACAGACGGAAGCTACAGACATAAGCACTTATAGGAAATAATGGATATAAATAGGAGCATGATCGCAAAAGATCAAAACTTTTTCCCCAATTATGTAGATCATCATTTTCCCGTCCTTTTTGCTTCTTCAGTGGCCCCTAATACCCCTGACTTATCTTCTCGCGACGAAGCCCTGTACTTCAAATGGAACAAAACTTCATTCGAATTATTGCTGCAAACATATTGCATTAGGTCGGAATGGCATCCGGTGATGCCGTCAGAGAAGGATACCGCCTTTTCCCTGAGGGACGGCCAGATCACCCTATTTGCAGATTTCTTCAAGTTTTGCAACTTCTGGCTTTCGATTACCAAGTTCTGTAAATCGATGCTTGACGAGTATGTTGTACACATATCCCAAATGCATCCTCTTGGTCTTGCAAAACATCGTCACTTTGAGTATGCTTGTTTAAATTTGGGGTTTTTGCGGGAATCTATCGTATTTCGTGCATTGTACACATTGGCTTGGAAGACACCCTTCTTTACCTTTGAACATCAAAGCACAAATGAGGTGTGTCTTCGATTCATGCGCTTGAGCTGTCGAGACAAAGATTGGAAGAAGAAATTCTTCTTCCTAGGCGTCTATGTTATTCCGGGGGAAATGCGTTGGAGATTGATGGCGGTGAAGGATGTTATACCGCCTAAACCGGAGAAAGTGAAGGATGTTATACCGCCTAAACCGGAATATTAAGAAAACGCTTTGTTTAAAGCATTGATTGCCCGACCTTCTGAGTATTTGGTTGTTCCTGAGGGCTCTTTGGCATTAATTGGGATGAGCCTATGTTGGCGTAATGTTCAGACTTACCCTTCTTTCAAGACTGCTGATGGAGGTAAGTTACTTAATCATCAATGTTTCTTGTTTCCCATTTGATTTGTTATAACGAGAGTTTCTTGTAGCCCCCTATGTCCTACCGGACTTCTTATACCTGGAAAAGTCTTCATCCATTCTTGTTGTTGATCGCCCACTGCAACCCGGCGTGGTGAACATCCTGCGGTTTCATGTTGAAAACTTTCTTATTTCCCCCTCCCACCTTGATGGTGTGCTTCAAGGTTACCACTTCGGTGACTCCTTCCACCACCGCCCTAATCTTTGCTAGGGGCTTAGCCTGGATCCACTTTGTAAAATAATCTAACGCGAAGATGAGGAATTTGACTTTGCCAGGTGCTGGGGGTAAAGGACCCACGATGTCAACGACCCATTTTTGAAATGGCAATGTCGTTTCAGGTATCATGCTATTTTTGGGGTGCAAGGTTTGCGGCGCATAATGTTGGTAGCTCATGCACTTATTGTAGGGCTTTAGCTTGTATCTTCCTTGATGCGTCTTTTGAGGCTGGAAATTGCCTTTTTGTCAAATACTTTATAAGGGGTGTTATCCAACATTCTTCTTCAATGTTTGTAGCCGACACCTCCCCTTCCACTGTTGATGGGGTGTACAATGTGTCTATTCTTACTTCGTGCTCCATTCCTGGCGTTGCTAGTTTAGCAAGCACGTCAGCGATCTGGTTCTTTCCCCGGTGAACATGTGTCAGGGTCACGTTGTTAAACAAAGCGATTAGACTTTTTGCCTTAGATAAATACGCGACCATTGTTTCATCGCGCGCCTCATATGTTTCATTAATTTGGTTGTTCACCAACAACGAATCCACATATGCATCTACCTGGGTAGCTCCCATGGGGTGCGCCATACGTAATCCCGCCAACAGTGCTTCGTATTCTGACTCATTGTTGTAGCACTCGAATTCGAATTTTAGGGCGTACATCAACTTAACCCCTTCCGGGCTTATGAGCATTAGGCCTGCTCCGGCTCCCTTACTACTAGAGGAACCATCAGTATACAACTTCCAAGTTTCAATAGCGGTACTTGATCTGGTTTTTCAGAATTCGTGTCCGGAATCTGCCCTCCGTCCAGGATTTCGACAATGAAACCTGCCACCACCTGCCCCTTAATCGCTGTTCTTTTGCGGTACTCGATGTCTAATGCTCCTAATTCGATTGCCCATTTTGCGACCTGATCTGAAATTTCTGGTTTGTTACAAACCTGTTGTAGGGAGTAATTCGTCAAAACTTGAAATTTATGTCCCTGGAAGTATCTCTGAAGTCGCCGAGAGGCGTGGACCAGGGCTAATACCAATTTTTCCAGCATGGGATACCAGGTTTCTGGATCTGCTGAAACCCTGCCGTGTTCTACCATTAGGACGACGCTGACTGCATAGTGGGCTGCTACGAAGTACATCTTCAACCTTTTGTTTGTCTTTGGCATTGTTAAGGTTGTTAGATGTGCCAAAAAATGTTTCATCACTTGCAATGCCTCCTCTGCTTCCGTCGTCCACCGGAAGTTATTTTTGTTTAAGTAGTCTTTCAATGTTTTTATGAAGTGTAGCGATCACTCGGCGTGCTTGGCTAAGAACCTGTTAATAGCTACCAACCTACCATTCAAGGTCTGGGCTTCTTTCAATGTATGCGGTGAAGGCATATTGGTGATGGCCATGACTTTCTTAGGGCTTGACTTTAAACCATCGCATGTAACGATGACTCCTAGGAACTTGCACTCTTCAACCCCGAAGGAGCACTTCTTTGGATTCAGTTTGATGTTATACTCCTTTAACGTCCAGAATGTTTCTTCGATGACTTGTAACATAAATCTTTCTTAAATGCTTTTGATCACAAGATCGTTGATGTACACCTCTAAATTACACCCAATTTGGTTTGCGAACGCCTTATCCATTAACCTCTGGTAAGTCACCCCTGTGTTTCATAATTCGAAAGGCATTTTCGTGTAGCAAAATATGCCAATATCAGTAAAGAGAGGTGTTTTTTCTTCGTCCTCATTCGCCATCTGAATCTGATGGTATCCTTTGTAAGCATCGAGCACGCACTTAAAGTGGAAATGGACCAAGGAGTCGACATTAAAGTCGATTTCAGGTAGTGGATATGCGTCCTTGGGGCACACTTTATTCAAATCTTTGTAGTCTACAGACATTCTCCATGTGCCGTCCGTTTTCTTTACCATGACTGGGTTGACTACCCAGGTGTGATAATTCGTTTCCCTAAGGATTCCTTCTTCAGTCAGCTTTTGTACTTCCTTTACTATCGCTTCTTATCTATTTGGAGCCATGCTACGTCTTCGTTGAGCTATTGGTTTGATTTTAGGCAGGGTAGACAACCGATGTTCGGCCCTGTCACATGGTATGCCGGTCATATCACCACGCTCGAAGGCAAAAACGTCCATATTGTTACAGAGCAGTATTTTGAGACTCTCCTTTATTTCCGGGGAAATGGTATCACCGATGGTGACCATCTGATCCGGGAGTTCGGTACTCAAAACCCATCTCTCTGGTCCTATTACACCTATTGGTCCATGTCGATATCTCTTTGCATTCATTACTTCGCCAATGTGATCATGGCGCACTGTTTCCATTCCTTCAGGGGTCGGAAACTTCATGAACCCTCACATAGTGGAGACAATTGCATCAAGCTTACCCAGTGTATTGTGTCTAATGATGACGTTATAGTGGGACTTGGCCCCAACTACCAGGAAGGGTATGTCTAATGTTCTTTCACCTGGCGCTTCTCCAAATGTGACCGGGAAGGTGATTTGCCCATCGGGTCAACCATTTCTCCAATAAAGCTTCTAATGGGGGCATGGATAGGCTTGAGGAGTGCCCGATCCTCTCTCTGCATACAGTTATAGCAATGCTCGTAAATGATGTCCTACAAGCTTCCCGTATCAACCAGGATTCTTCTCATATTATAGTCACCTACCGTCGTAGTGATTTATGAGTGGATCCGTGCTGATGTGAGTATCCCGCTATCGAGGACCGGCGTGAATGTCAACCGACATCCATGGTTCAAGGATTTCAAATCCCCTCTTTGTTCCCCTTATATCTTCGATATACACCATATTCATCTCGTGCTATTTCTTTCTTGTCTTTCCATCCTCATCCTTAAATACTGGAGGACCATGCTTGATATCCTTGACTAGGTGTGCCAGTTTTCCTGAATTGACATAGTACTTGATTTGCTTCTTTAGTTGATAACAATCGTTGGTATCATGCCCCCACCCCTTATGGTATTCACAATACTTGGAAGAGTCCTTCCCATCTGAATCTTTTAGTGGCTTAGGCGGGTTAAGCTTGAGATTCTCAGATGCAAGGATCTCTGAGGGTGTTTTACACAGCACGGGAAAATCTGATTTTGTTTTTCTTTAGGGGTATTCACTTTTTGACGCCGTACTTCGAGGCATGTCGTATCTCCCTTGGGATTCGGTGTGAATTCCCCTGTAGGACCTTCCGCTCTGACTTTTGATCTTCCCTCCACAGGACTCTTCTGGCGCGCGGTATGGTTCCTTTTCCGTGTTTGCTGCGTGGTTAGCTATGATGGATTTCTCCTGGTGCACGTAGATCTTAGTGATCCTCATGATTTCTTCTATAGTATCTGGGACCCCATTTCTATCGTGTAACTTTCTAAGGAGCTCATCCTCATTTACGCCTTGTAAGAAAGCGCCGCATGCCAAATCTTGGGTCAGGCCCCGGATGGCAATGCTTTCTTTATTGAATCTTGTCAAAAAAGTTTTCAACTGTTTCATTGTCTCGCCGATGTATGTGTAGCACTTCATTTCTATCTTTGGTGTGCCTTCGCTATTTACTAAACTGTTGCGAAAACTTTTTCACCAACTTTTCAAATGTATCAATTCCCCGACCAGAAGGCAATCCCACCATAAGCGAGCCGATCCTACTAGGGTTTTCACGAACATCTTGCACCACAGGGGCATTGGCCATAAGGAGACTTCCCTCGCGCTTCTAAACAGAATAATGTGATCATCCGGATCACTAGTTCCGTCATACTTTCCCACAGTAGGCGGCATCTTCGGTTTCTCTTTAATAGGAGCTTACGTTATGCCTCTAGAAAACTTTGATCTGAAAGTGACCTCAGTTGGTTTGTAGGGTCTAGTCATCGCATCTTCTTCTAGGTCTACTAGTATTACTGTACGCGCACCCTGAGTAACTGGAAGGATAACCGTCTGAGTTACTAGAGCGGGTCCTGTTTGACCGTAATTCGGCTGTTGCCCAATATTAGCTGTATTCCTGCTAGGTGTGGATGCTGTTGTATTTTGACTTGGCATGGCGTATGGAGTGTGGCCCCTATGCCAAAACAGAGGTGGTTTGTATTGGAACCCCACTGGGCCATCTGGCTTCCCTCTTGCGGAGTTCCATACATCTGGGGAGGTGCGTAAACATAAGGTGGCATGTAATAATAAGGTGGGATGTAAGCTTGATTTCCAGGAGTAATTGGGGTGTTCAACATGGCCATCGGCATTACCACTGGTTGGTGAGGCAGTGTAGACATTGTTGCGGTGAGTGCCACTAAGTATAATGGAGGGAACTGGAAGTTGTCTCCTGGTGAGAAATACTATGCCGCTGTTCCCCCTACAGTCGTGTAAACTGGTTGGACTAGCCAATAGTAGTAGTTTCTTGATCCTGAGGCCGGCATAAACACCGGTGGACTGTTTCTTTACGACGTCCCCTGTGTTGAGGCAGTCAGAATAGTTGTTGTTGTCACTGACATAGCAGAAGGCGGTGTAGTTCCCGGACCTGGGAAAGGAAATCCCATTCTGGAGGATACGGTGCCCGTGTGCCCTCCTTCGTATCCTGGGAAAGGAAATCCCATTTACATGCCTTCTTCCAAGTATTCATTTCCGGCACCGACATGAATTCTATTGCCATAAAGCACATTTAGATCAAACAAGCAGAACACAAACACCTCCATCAGATCCAAGATGCGAATGTCTTCATTTGTGTCGGATCTGATAACTGCCTCACTAGTTTTTCAATCAAAGAACCATTTCTTAAAGTTGGTGAGCGTTACTGGGATTTCTAGATAGATCTTAGCTCTTGTCACAACTTTTGTTGGATTGATGACCCATGTTACCTTCCCTTTGCTAGTTATTGGATCTTTCGTTGTCTTTGAGACTCTTCAGTGAGGGCGTTGTGGCTTGAAAAGGTAAATCCATGGTTGCATTCTCTTAGGATTAATTTTTTGAAATCACCACCAATGCTACTGTTTATCGGATTAATCATTTCCAGTCTACCAAGTTCGCGGATGTCCCATCTAGGAAGGCTTGTCATATTGTATCCATTCTTAAAGTATTGAATGACCCTGCCACACCTTTTAACAATAAACATCCCTGTAAGTTACAATACTTCCAGCTGATTATCTTATCAGTCGCCTCTGTCTTTTCAACAGTGACAACTTGACAGAAATTAGGGAGCTTTTCAACTTCCTTCTTAAACCACTCGGGATACTGCGGGGCCACTTCCTCACCTTCCTCAGTCTCATATAAAACCTCGTCCCCCAAACCCCATTCCACAAACTTTGCTAGCATTTCATCTCTGTCTACCTCCTCTTCATCACTCTCATCATCTTCATTTACATTTACCTCTGATTCTAGACGTGTTTTCTTTCTTTCTACATCCTCGGCTTTTCCCTTGTCTTCTTCAACTTTGAACTTTTTATAATCAAAGATATCGGTATCCGAGAACATTGGCTGTACCTTAGCTTTCGCACAAAGTTCTCTTATGATTCTGTACATCTTTTCCATCCCACTTTGCTGAAATCTAACAAACCTTTTTTGCTCCATCACATATGCAATAAGTTTCTTGTTCTTCTTTCGTTGCTTTCTCAACTTCTCTCATAGTACATTTGTATCGTTTACTTGGTGCTTTAAGAGACAAATTTCTTTAGTAGGACCGGTTCCAATATCTTTTGACAACTTGTCATACAGTTCTTAAAATGGACGCGCTCTGCATGGAGCTGGCTGAGATTACGTGATCGGAGTAGGTTTGGTTGGCACGTCTTTCAAGGAATCCTCCCTAGTTTTCTTTTTCTTTTGTGGGGGAGTTTTACTTTGAACTGCTTCTTCAGGATCAACCAACAGTTCATCAACAAAAGTATCCATCCGTTCTAGCTTGGATGTCACTGTAACGGGAGTTTCAAGTGCGGTCATTTCACGTCTCTTTCTCTTCTTCTCTCTCTTTTCTTTTACTTGAGCTTCGTGTATAGCGCGAAGATTCTGGATGTGCTCTCTATGATCTTGTGTCTCGCCCGCACGAATGCTATCACCTATTAATCTTTCCAGATTCGGGGTGTCGTTTTTCTTCTTTGTTGACTCCCCCTCTTCCGCGGGCTGGTTGCCTTTCTTCTTTTTATCAGTTGTTCTTCCTCTTCTTCTTTGTTCGCTTAATCTTCAACAACCTTTTGTTTCTGCTTCTTAACACCATCCTGATATTTTCATAAGATGCTTTCACCACTGGAAGCCGTTTAGCTCGATACATCCAATGATGAAGTATCACCCACTCATTCGTTTTGAGTTATGTAATTTGTCAAATTATGGGAAACTGAAACTTGTATAGATCATCGTCGTGTGGGTTCTTGGGATATTGGTCGTTGATTATAAGTTGAACGAACCTAGGGTACATTGTCGAGGTTTTCATGTTTGCGTTGTCAACCATACAATAAAAGATCAAACCAGAGATGTTGAATGGTTGTTTAGTGCATAGGTTTAGCATAGCCGCAGACCATTCCAAAGTTAACTCCTCATATCCTCCTCTTCTATGGGCCAAGCTTGTCACACCCCCAAAATACCACATGCGGTAACACCGCGGGATGTGTGACGTACCAGGATCCAGCCACTAATCACAATAAACTATAGCAATATATTAAGTAAAGGATTCCATTTATTTCATAGCATAGTTTCAAATCATAACTTAAATCAAAACGTCAGCGGAAGCATAATGTAAATCGTTACTCAACTGTTCCAAAACAAGTGTACAAAACCAAGGAACAAGTATCCAAGAGACTCGACCCATGACCACTCCAGCACTCTCAGATAGCAAGTCCCATAACCATGAACCTAACGACCTGCAAGCATGCAGACAAGTGTATCAGACAACGCTAGTGAGTTCAGAGTTTGTTAACCAGTTTTATTACCATATATGAGTTTAAAACATTTCAAAGATTCGATGTTGTTAATAACTCGATTACCGCAGATGGCTCTAGATTATTTGCCCTTCCCCAATGCTCTATAAAACATTGGTCAAGTGGTTAAGGTAATAAGTTCACGCCCGTCCTCGCCGGTACGGTGTGAGGGTGCCAAACCTAATAGCGCCCACAACTAATAACCCCGTTGCCTCCCCGGTAACCAATTCGGTATATGATGGGACTTAATGACAGATATGAGTGTATTAACCAACATCCAGAGTTTAACATTCCAGTCAAACCCATTTACCCGACATTCCTCCCCGGAACGTTTACCAGATGTCCCTCCCCGGGACGCATGCTTGGAAAAAGAGCAGTGGACTCACCTTAGATTTGCTCGGTAAGATAAATAACACGTTCAAGTTAATCACAACCTATAACATTTACACATATCCAATCAGTTTCTATGCAAACTATTATCCATGCATGCAATCTAGCATTTTTACACCACACATACAATTCATATTTCACACGAATATAAGCAAACAGTGTTCCGATGCTAACACGGTGTGGCCCATTTAGTATAACAGGCCCACACCATAAGAGGCCCAAGAGATTTGTGAGATTGGCCTAGGCTTGTGCGATTGGCTCGGGCTTGTGCGACTCAGAACCCCTTGTGCGACTCAGGTGTGGTCCGGCCCAACCGGACTGGCCCAACAACAACTTGTATGGCCCCCGTCTCGATCGCACAGCTTGTGTGATCTGCACACAGCCCAACTGACTTATTAACGTGTAAGGCCCAAACAGTTTATGCAGCACAAACACTTGTGCGACCCGAGAATACTTGTGTGATTGGGATCCCTTGTGCGATTGGGATCCTTTGTCTGTTGTGCGATCCCCCCAGTCAAACTGTTTCCCCTATTTTATAGCAACCACAGTCTCACAATCATCCCCTTTAATTCTGTAGCATCAGTTATTATTATTCCAAAACTTCCATTCGATTACCAATTCATAATTACTCAATGATTGAGATTACCAAATCAATAATATTGATCAACATAAATCCTAACAATCATCAACAGGATCAAGAACACCTTTATGATCTATTAGAACTCTAACCACATTCTAACAGTTTTGAGATCATGAACATCATACAACAATTCAATTCAACATGATTTAATCCAACGATTGTTACTATCATTGATTCGTTAGAACCCTAACCATAATCGGATTCGTTACCAATCAATTTAATGAATATCATGCTACACAATGTTCCAAAAACCTATTGTGATGCAAGCAACAATGATCATCAATCACCATTCAGATTCTTCATAGACTATTATTATCATGTTCTAGCCATCGTCAATAATCACATACACCAACAATCACAATAACAAGGATTTATAGATCATAACAGCTAGAATTCAACTAAAGAGATTGTAGGATCGTTTTCTGACCCAAATGAGTCGATCAGAAGAGTTTTTGCTCAATACAAGAGGCGGAAACAAATGTATCGAGTTAATTCAGCTTGCATTTCACTTTAAACTGTCTTTTGATTGATTTCACAAAGATATACAGCGAGTAGACACTTCGGCAGCAGTTCGGTACTGAAACCGGAAAGTTACAAATGACTTGGCACACCTCGTATTTATAGGCAAGGTGATTTCGCACGGAATATCACAAACGAAATCACATTCACATGAAATTACTATTTCGTGCGAAATTAGCAAGTGATTTCATGTGGAATTACAATTTGTAATTTCATGCGAAATTACCTCCCAACCTATTTTTGACATATTTCTCGTACTACGTGCCATGATCTATCTAATACAACACAAGACTCGATACAAGACGAAGTCGACAGACGTATGCACCAATAAACTCCCCCTCGAATGTTGACGAAGTCTTCGATGTCGAGTCTTCAATCTTCAGTCTTTATCAGTCTTCTCGAACTCTTCCAAAGTATCTAACAATGTAAAGTATCCTCAATCTTCTCTCTTCTATTCATTTCCAGGATCTCATCCTGGCTCTTATCTCACTATCATTCCAAGATCTGTAGCTGGCTCTTACACTCTCTTGATCAGATCTCTTGATTCCTTAAATTCATCAGCATTATCAGCTTGCATGAATACAGCTCCATGATCAGAACCTAGCTCTTTTCATCTACAAACTCCCCCTATCAATAAGCTGGGATCAGGATTGTAACCTGGTACACATGATCAGGTTCGAAATCTGGCTCTCTCTAATAATAGCCTCTTCAGAAATCAAAACCTGGCTTACCTGCACAACCTCTACCTCACAATAAATTTCACAAATTTAAAATTTGACAAATTTATATATCACTTGCAGGTATTAATCAATCAATAAATGATTTTTCAATATTAATCTCTAATGAATCACTTGTAGAAATACCATTTTTCTTTTTCAAACAACACTCTCCCAAACCTGTTCATCATGTTTAGTACTTGGAATTTTGAAAATCAGCTCTTCAAAATCCGTTGTCGAAAATCTTTTTGAATTTTTCAAAAGTTTTTGCTAAAACACACATTAAAATCTTTTTGGATTTTTTTTTAAGTTGAAAGAAAATACAGTAAAAAAATATTTACAAACAATATTTTTGCGAGTTTGTGTAAGAGGATCATATCAGTTTATGAGACAAATCACCAACACCGTTAAACTTTAAACATTTTAAGTTCTAAACGATTCACTTAGATTGTCAGTATACTGATCCACTTAAATCTTCACACAAAGTTCAATTGTTTCGAGATATGAGATTAATGTTTTAGAGACTTAAACTTATTCGCGTGTCCCACCTCAGAATGTACTCCCGTATCCAGATCCTAATATTCAGTCTTACAGGTGAGTATACCTAGATGATATCCGTAAAGGGTTAAATGCGAGGGCCATGAGAGCTCAGGCTATTGCTTCCACAAAATCAGTGAGATGATGGCTTCGACTTTTGGTGTGTTCCCTTTAGAGAATCTTTTCTTCAACAGCACATGATTAGCATTTTGCAATGTTTCATCATTTTTTATGCTGAGGGCGGTGCTATATTTCAAGCAAGCGAAAAGTATTATACGGGGACTAGGCCATTGCTTCCGCAAAATCAGAAGTCCCGGGATAATACCCCAGATATCACTAAGCATAAAGACCTAGTATTTCAGAAAGAGGGACCTTTCAAACAAGATTTCGGGGGTTACCCATATATCCGAGAGATGTTCCCCACGAGATAAGTAAGTTTGAAATTTAGGTTTATATCTCGAACACAATCTACTAAATGTGTAAAAACCTACTGGCACATCATCAGTGAGACCGTTTATCACATTTTATTTTTCCAATTCTTTAGCATGCTGTGATCGTCTACTGATGTACTATCATTTCCTCTTTTTACAACAAAACTCATTTTAATTTTCTCATGTTTTTGGCTTTTGAGAATTTATCATGTTTTTGTCTTTTTCAAATTTTCGAAATTTCTAAAATTTTTACTCCCCCTAAAATCAAAATATGTTTCAATTTTGATTTACTGGAAAATTTGAAAACAAAAACTGTAAAAAAATGACAACTTGATGTGAATTGCTTCAATTCGCCATCCACTTTGCATAAACAATCAGAACTCCCCCTCACAATAAACTATTTTCCCATTTTGATTTCAAAACACTTAAGTTTGTTTTAATCAAATGGTTTTTCTGGAAAATTAGTTTTGTTGATTTTTCCACTTGTAAGATTGGGGATTCATTCATCACTTTGTTTTCTTCACATTTGAAAAATTTAACAATTTTAGATTTTATCAACAATACCACTTGTAGGAAAGATAAAGCAAGTACAATTTAATGTCCTTGATTAATCTTGTAGATAAAACCCACTTTTCTACCATTTGTAGGTTCACTTCAAACAATCAAATATAAGAATGATGCCGATTCCTGCTCCACGATTACCAACTAGGGAGCTCCGGCAAGTCAGGTGTTTCAGTTAAAGAGATTCTCCCAAGCCTGACAGACCTTGGGAGATTCCGAGTGATTAACGCTCGGTTTCTTTCCTTTCATTTTCTTCTCATAAAATTCCTTTACCCCTTTGACCTTCCTATCAACCATTTTTCTAAAAATATTTTGAACTTTGGGGTTAAAAGCCTTTTTAACATCAAATTCTTTCTTTTTGGAAAAGAATTGATCTGATATTTCAACTTTGCCAACTTTTGATTTTATATTTTCAGCCCGCAATGGTGGAAAATTTGCCTCATCCAATGGCGGAACTGAATTCTCTTATTTTAGCACAACTTGTGGCTCCTCTGACTTTGTGGAATCAGATTCATCGCCAGAACTATCCTCAGATTTCTTAATAACCCACTTGTGGTTGTCAAGATTCACTTTTTTTCTGTAAAAACCTTTTGAACACTCACCAACCTCAAACTTCGAATTTTTGAAAAATTTAAATTGTTTGGTTGGTAATTCGTTCTCAACCATCTTTTCTTTCAGTTTAAGAGAAACTCCCAGTTTTGTTTGGATTGCCTTTGGACAATTCCTAGCAATATGACCTACAATTTTGCATTGAAAACAGGTTCTTGTTTCCTTTTACTGAGCAACTTCCTTCTTCATTTCTTCTTGCTTCTTAGCAAGGAAATCTTTGTTTGATTGGTTCCCAAACAACTGCTCCTTTTCTTCTTTAGATGATATTCCTGAAACAAACACAGTTTTTGGTTTATAAGTTTTCTCATTTTTATGATTTTTCGGTGGAATAAATCCAAGACCTTTTCTTTTGAAATTACCGTTATGGTTTGGTTTCTTTTGAAAACCCGAACCAGAACTGTAACCCTTTTTTTTTGTTTAAACGTTGTTGAACTCTTGAGGTGTAAGGTTTAGGTTTTTCAGAAAGATTTACATCTTTTATTTCAGAAATATTAATTTCTGTTAGATTGAAAACCTTTTTAATCATTTTAGTTTTAACACCTCTTATTGGAAATTCTTCATCAGAATATAATTTGTCAGAATCATTCAAAGTGTATGCAACTTTGAACTTTTCATCATTCAAATTAGATTTTGATAACATAAATTCTTTATTGTAAACCCATTTGCCCTTTTTGACTGTTGGACTAAGAGTGCCGGACATAGACTTTGACTCTGAACTTGACTCCGACTTTGACTCCTCGGTTTCATCGTTATCCAACACCTGATCGACCACTTTCTTTATTAATTCGGACTCATGATCAGTGTCAGACGATGTGAAAGTGACATCAATGTTTTCTGGCAAATTTTCTGAAGACTCTGACTCCCACTGTAAATTTGTTGCCTTTTTGACTCTTTCTGAATTTGGATTTCGTGGAGAATATCCATTTTCAAGCTGGGGTGGACACTTGTTGTAAATGACACTCTGTTTCTTACCAGAATTCTTCATTTTAGTCTCTTCTTTTGTGTCTATCTTCTTTTCTTTAGAAATTTCATCTTCTTCAAACGCTTTCATACCTTCAACGGTTGGATAAATCCTGTCAATAACATAAGAAGTACATGAGTAACTTTTTAACAATCTATTAACTCTTTCTGTTTAAATCCTTTGGGTTTTCCAGTTTCTGTTCCAGAACAGCACACTTCTCAATGTAATTATTGACGACTTTCTGCTTTGTCATGAAAGCTCCTTGAAGTGTTTTCATGGCTGTTGCTTGTTCACTGCTTGATTGATTGTACAGATTCATTGACTTGTTCAGAACATCATAGGATTCTTTCAATCTGTTCATGTTGTGAATCAGAGTACTGTTTTGCTTCTTCACTGCTTCACAATTTTCACATTTCACAGGAATCTTTTGTGCATCAGCTTCTGCTTCAACTTTGAAAGCTGGAACTTCTTTTACTTTCCTCTTGATCACAGGAACTTCTTCATCATCACTGCTAACTTGTTTTTTAACTTTCTTCTTTTTCTTTCTAACTTTTCCATCATCACTATCACTTTCTTCCATCATTCTCAAGTGCTCTTCCATTTTTCTTGCATAATAATCATCATCATTTTCACTCTCTTCAGCAACTCGATTAACAAAAGCTTTTTGATTTGAAGTTTTATTAGGATCATGATCATCCCAACTAAAATTTTCCCAGCTAAACCCTTCTGGTAATTTTTCATCATCTTGACTTATCAGACATGCTTTACTATCAGATGAAACATATTTGTCCCAACTGAAACCTTTAGATGATTTTTTATCTTCTTGATTCACCAAACAAGCTCTCTTTGATGATTCTTCAATCTCCATCCTGGCATGAGCAGTTTGTGGTTGTTGTTGATGTGGTTATTGAGCAACTTGATGATAAATTGCTTTCCGATAATAATCATTATTGTTGAACGGATTTTGAGCTCCACTTGCTTCGCGATTTGTGCACTCTCTCTTGCCGTGTCCTTTTTACCTGCAACGAAAACAAGTAACTTTAGATTTATCAAAACCTAAAGTAGAAACATTTGCATCACGGAAATCATCTCTTCCCGTAATTTGTTTAAACTTTTCAGCTCTCCTCAACACACTTGCCAAACACCACTTTATATCCATCAACTCCATCTCTTCAGCATCGATTTGATCGTAATCCTCTTTTGTCAACATTGGATTCCCGATCCGACCTGCAACTAAACTTCCATATGACTCAAGTACAGTTACCAACAAAGACATGTGACTTTTTGCAACTTCTTCTGAGTAATTCTAATCATTTTCAAGGTTTAGAACAATGTTGCATTGTAACATCTTGCCATTCTTGGTTGCAGAAATGTTTGGATCAAATGATGGATATGAAGAAAAACTCGTTTTGCTGTTTAATCCTTTAGATGAACTCTTAGCATTGAATGCAGTCTCGACCTTTGGTGACATGTTTGTTTTATCACTGATACCTCCTTTGTAATAAAGACCGATATGTTGTTCACCATCAAAATCCTTCATTCTTGAGATTTTCCTTTGTTCCATCTCTTGAGCTTCAATTTTCTCTATGAATTTACTCAGTGTCAAATTCCCAAAATCTTTCTTATTTCTCAACATCATCAAATACGTGCCCCAAGTTTCATGTGGCAACGCATCAGCTAACTTCTCAATCAATTCTTCATTTTCCTTTGTGATGCTCACCCTTTTCATGTTGACTAACAAATTGCAGTATCTTTCGATAATTTGCTTAGTGCTCTCAGTTCTCAAACCTCGAAATAGATCAAATTCTTTCTTCAAAAGTGATTTCTTGTTCTTGATCATTTCTTTGCTTCCAACAAACTTTGATTTTAAAGCTTTCCAAATTGAATACGCAGTTCCATTTTGTTGCAATAAAACCAAGATATCTTCCTTAACAGCTTGATGCAATAAACTCGTCATCATTTTTTCATCTTTATATTTCTTTTTTTCTTCACCACTAAGATCTTTAATTGCAATAATCTCCTCATAATCAGTCATTGGTCTAACATATTTTGTTTCAACACATTCCCAAGCATCCAAATAATTTGCTTGAACCCAATTCTCAAATCGTTCTTTCCATCCTTTATACTACTCGATGTTCATGAGCTTTGGTGGTTTTTGCATGGTACCTGTTTCATTTTCTAACATTGTGTGCTGTGCAATGGTAATCGGAGTAGCAAAAGCGTTGTAAAATTCTTCTTCCATGATTCGATTTCACAAATTTACAAAATCAGAATTTTAAACGAAATCAACTTTCACGCGAAATAGCCTTCTTAAACGAAAACAATCTGCAGAACAACTTCAAAAGAAATTAGTATTTCCACACGAAATTGGTGATTTCGTGCGAAATAACCAAACGAAAGGTGGTTTCAAGTGAAATAACTAATTTCGTATGAAATACTCACACGAAATACTAATTTCGTGTGAAATCAACCAATATTTCAAACGAAATGCTTATTTCGTGTGAAATGAGAGGCAATTTCAAGCGAAATCAATCACCAATGTAATTTCATGTGAAATTAAGAAGCTATTCTGTGCGAAATATTGCTGATGTCATCATCTCGAGCTGTTTTTGTCAAAATTGATCAGGTTTTTGTCCGATTTTAGATCTGAAACTTTGAAGGCTTTGTTAAAACACTATTGCGCACATAATGTGTAAAATTCAAGACATTTTGACTGTGAAATCAAGTTTAATTTTAAAAAGAAGGTGTAGAAATCAGAAATTGCAGCTGAATTGGTAAGAACTCTTCCTCCTGAGCTCTGATACCAATTGTAGGATCGTTTTCTGACCCAAATGAGTCGATCAGAAGAGTTTTTGCTCAATAAGAGAGGCGGAAACAAACGTATCGAGTTAATTCAGCTTGTATTTCACTTTAAACTGTCTTGTGATTGATTTGACAAAGATATACAGCGAGTAGACACTTCGGCAGCAGTTCGGTACTGAAACCGGAAAGTTACAAATGACTTGGCACACCTAGTATTTATAGGCAAGGTGATTTCGCATGGAATATCACAAACGAAATTACATTCACACGAAATTACTATTTCGTGCGAATTTAGCAAGTGATTTTGTGTGGAATTACAATTTGTAATTTCGTGCGAAATTACCTCCCAACCTATTTTTGACATATTTCTCGTACTACGTGCCCTGATCTATCTAATACAACACAAGACTCGATACAAGACGAAGTCGACAGACGTATGCACCAACAGAGATAATAACTAACCGAGTGATTTAGGATTGCTAATAAGAGTACAAGCTTCAAAGGATAAGAGGAGGTCTTTGGTGGGATCAGCTGCCGTCGATGATGAGAGGAAAGGATTAGGGTTTGTGTATGTTTTTGTTTTATGATAATATTATGAGAATGCTACACACACATTCCTTAGTGTATGCGCACAAGAGACATGGGCCAAAACCCATCGTTGGGTTTCATTTTGGGCCGTGGACTAGCCCATATCCATGATGAGTTGTGCGGTTCAGTGGGTGTTGTGCGATTGAGCACACCTTGTGCGACCAAGTTATAATACGACAATCAGATTCGCAACATTCTATTGAAACTAATCACATCACATGATCTCATAACGTTCATACAAGTTACACTAAAATACAAAGGAAGTCTAAAATACGAGTTGTCACATCATCCCCAACTTGAAAGAAATTTCATCCTGAAATTTGATAAGCAATCCAAAGCAGCACGTAGTTAGGTCAGGATGACTGTGGATTTTCCCCAAGTGCCACATCATCCCCAACTTGAAAGGGAATTTCGTCCCGAAATTCACCAGTTGTAACAGGATTAGATTGGTCAGTTGGGAATAGATGAGGATACTTGAGCTTCATCTGATCTTCGCGTTCCCACGTGAACTCCGGTCCACGTCTTGAGTTCCAATGAACTCTCACGATCGGAATTCAACTATGTTTACGGACCTTGACTTCCCGATCCATAATTTCTTTGGGTTCTTCGACAAACTGCAATTTGTCTTCGATTTTCAGGTCTTGAAACGGTACCACAAGTGTTTCATCAGACAAACAGTTCTTTAATTGCGACACGTGGAAGACGTCATGAACAATACCCAACTCAGCGGGTAACTTGAGTTTGTAGGCCACTTTACAAATTCGTTCCAGAATTTTGAAAGGCCCTACATAACAAGGATTAAGCTTTCCGCACTTCCCAAAGCGCACCACACCCTTCCAGGGTGAGACTTTCAACATAACACGATCGCGTACAACGAACTCCAGGGGTTTCCTACGCTTGTCTGCGTAGCTTTTCTGACGGTCACGCGCTGCCGCCATACGACTCCTGATCTGAACAATCTTTTCTGAAGTTTCAAGTACAAGTTCCGGACCTGTGATCTGGCTGTCACCCACCTCCGTCGAACAGAGAGGAGAACGGCATTTCCGTCCGTACAATGCCTCAAACGGAGCTGCCTGGATACTGGTATGGTAACGGTTGTTGTAGGAGAACTCTATCAAAGGCAAGTGTTTCTCCCAACCTTTTCCAAAATCGATCACACATGCATGCAGCATGTCTTCAAGTGTCTGGATGGTTCGTTCGCTTTGACCATCCGTTTGAGGGTGATAAGCGGTGCTCATGTTGAGACGCGAGTCAAATGATTTGTGCATCGACTGCCATAAATCAGATATGAAAAGCGGGTCACGATCAGAGATAATAGAGGTTGGCACTCCGTGCCTAGAAACCACTTCTTTAAGATAAACAGCTGCAAGTTGTGAAAACTTATCAGTTTCTTTGATTGCAAGAAAGTGCGCTGACTTTGTGAGACGGTCAACGATCACCCAAATGGTATCATTTCCGTGTTGAGTTCTTGGCAAACCTGTGACAAAATCGATAGCAATTTGCTCCCATTTCCACATGGGTATTTCGGGTTGCTGAGGTAGGCCTGAGGGTTTCTGATACTCTACCTTAACCTTCGCACAAGTCAAACATTTACTCACGTACATCGTAATATGAGCTTTCATCTTCGGCCACCAATACAAAACCATTATGTCCTGATACATCTTATCCGAACCCGAGTGAACAGAGTATCGAGACTTGTGTGCTTCGTCCATCACAAGATCTCTAAGGTTTCCAAACAAAGGGACCCATATTCGTTCCAAGAAGTAGAGTATACCATCAGGTCTCTCTACAAGTCGTTTCTCCATGCCCCGCAAATACTCAGCCTTAAGGTTTTCTTCCTTCAGTGCTTTTGCTTGAGCAAAATGAATCCGGTCAGGGAGGATAGAATGGATAGTAAGCTGCAAGGTGCAGACACGTTTGGGTTTCATTTCCTTCTGACTAAGGGCATCAGCTACAACGTTAGCCTTACCTGGATGATATTTGATTGCACAGTCATAGTCGTCTAAGAGTTCTACCCAGCGACGCTGTCGCATGTTTAATTCCTTCTGGCCAAAGATATGCCGAGGGCTCTTGTGAACGCTATAAATAGTGCATTTAGTACCGTACAAGTAATACCTCCAGATTTTGAGCGCAAACACCACGGCCCCCAACTCTAAGTCATGGGTCGTGTAATTCTTTTCATGAACCTTCAACTGCCGAGAAGCGTAAGCTATCACCTTATCGCGTTGCATTAGCACACAACTGAGACATTGAATAGAAGCATCACAATGTACCACACAATCTTCAGTACCTTCAGGTAGAGACAAGATTGGTGCACTGCAGAGTTTTTGCTTTAACAACTGGAAAGCATCTTCTTGTTTCGTCCCCCATGAGTACTCCACGCCTTACTGTGTTAGGGCAGTGAGAGGTTGAGCGATCCTCGAAAAACCCTCAATGAATCTTCGATAGTATCCAGCGAGACCAAGAAATTTTCGCACCTCTGAAGGATTCTTTGGTGCTGCCCAATTCCTGATAGAGTCGATTTTAGCAGGATCCACATGTATTCCCAGCTCGTTGACTATGTGACCAAGGAAGTGTACTTCTCGAATCCAAAAGTCACACTTAGAAAATTTCACATAAAGCTGCTCCTTCCTCAGGAGCTCCAAGATAAGACGCAAGTGCCGTTCGTGGTCCTCCTTGCTCTTAGAGTAGATCAGAATGTCATCGATAAACACGATAACAAAATGTCAAGGTAAGGTTTACATATGCGGTTCATGAGATCCATGAATACCGCTGGTGGGTTGGTTAACTCGAATGGCATGACCAGAAACTCGTAATGGCCATACCGCGTTCTGAAGGCTGTTTTGGGAACATCCTCTTCTCGGACTCTCATCTGATGGTAGCCCGATTTTAGATCAATTTTCGAGTAGAAGCTCGACCCTTGCAACTGTTCGAACAAGTCGTCAATACATGGTAAAGGATAGCGGTTCTTGATGGTCACCTTGTTGAGTTCTCGATAATCTATACACATGCGAAAAGACCCACCTTTCTTCTTCACAAACAAAACTGGGGCTCCCCATGGCGAAGAACTGGGTCGGATAAAACCTCTATCCAACAGTTCTTGAAGTTGATTAGATAGTTCTTGCAACTCCCCAGGTGCAAGACGATAAGGAGCTCGAGCAATTGGGGCCGCTCCTGGTGTAAGATCAATCTGAAATTCCACTTGACGATGAGGTGGTAAACCAGGAAGTTCCTCAGGGAACACATCAGAAAATTCACGAACAACTGGCCGGTCTTCTATCTTCCTCTCTTCGTGCTGAGCATCAGTAACAAGTGCTAAAATAGCAGGATACCCCTTTCGTAGACACTTCTGAGCTTTCATAGCTGAGATGATACCAACCATCGCCCCACTGTGATGCCCTTGAACCGATAGAGATTCTCCACTGGGGAGAGGAATACGTACGATTTTCTCTTTACAAAGGATGTCAGCATGGTGCTTGGACAACCAGTCCATACCAACCACCACGTCAAAACTACCGAGGGTAATAGGAAGGAGGTCAATGTCAAACACTTGACCCACAAGATCAACTTTGCATCCCATAAAAATGTGTGAGGCTTCAATCGTCTTACCATCAGCTAATTCTACTACATGCTTAGCTTCTAGAGGTGTTGGAGTTCACCCTAATCGTTGACTGAACTCTAAGGACACATAACTACAACCGGCACCAAAATCAAATAACACAGAAGTAAAGAGATTGTTCACAGAAAACGTACCAGTCACGACATTGCCGTCGTTCCTAGCATCACCAACACCAATCTTAAATACCCTTCCACGTGCACCATTTCCATCATTGTTGTCGTTGTTGTTCCCAGTATTGTTGTTGTTATTCTAACGGTTGTTGTTATCATTGGTGTTTTGATTCATCTAAGGGCAATCCCGTTTAAGGTGACCCTCGTCCCCACACTAGAAACACCCCTTCCTATTGCATTGATTCTGATGGGGCTGCTGCCTCTGCTGTTGCTGATGCTGTTGTTGTTGGTGCTGATTCTGCTGCTGCTGTTGATTTGGGAACAGAGCTCTATAGTCTTTTGCCATATGGCCCACCTTATCACACCTATGGCAAGCTCGGACACACGGTCCATGATGATGATAACCACACTAGTTGCACTTTGGCTTCCTACCAACGTTGGAGCCTTGGCTCTGATTGCTGCCCTGGCCTTGGTTAACTGAGGATGACTGACCGAAACTACGATTATTGCTGTTGTCTGGCCTTTTCTGCGATTGGCTTGCACTAGTCGCTTTGTCAGCATTGTTCCATTTACGCTTATTGTCACCAGCAGGTGTAGAAGTAACAGTAGGAGTAGCAGAAACACGAGGCGGTACCGAACCACGCTCGACCTCTTGGTAGGTAATCTTGTGTGCTAAATGAATGATCTGAGGCAGGTTGTTAAGATTTGCAGTAGTGACCAAACTCTTTACTGATGGTGCTAGGCCCTTGATGTACAATTCGATTCTTCGAGGTGGGGGTCGAGACAAGTTAGGGCACATGTTTGCTAGCTAATGAGATCGTTTCATGTAAGCCTTGATCTCGGACCCCTCCATTTTCAGATTGTAGTATTCGTTCTTGAGTTTTTGAATCTCGTCACGAGGAAAGTACTCCTCCCGCATCAACTCCTTGAAATCATCCCAAGTAGTTGCATTAGCTATCTCGATGCCCAACATTTTCACCTGGGCATTCCACCAAGTTAAGGCACCATGCTCCAAAGTGCCTGTAGCATACTTCACCCGGTCCCCCACGGGACGGTTACACATAGCAAATACTGATTGAGCTTTCTCAAACCAATGAAGTAGCCCCACAGCTCGTTCAATCCCACTGAATGTCTGTGGCTTACAATCCATGAATGTCTTAAACGTACAAGCAGGCGGATTGTTTTGATTCTGATTCGCTTGTTGACCTAAGGATGAAAGAAAATACATCATACGAGTAAGAGTTGTGTACGCAACATGAGAATAATGAGGGTTTGGCACATTTCGTACCAGCTTGATAGGCTGCCAAAGCCTCAGCCACTCGTGTGTTAATCAAGTTCGTCACTCGGTCTGAGTCATCGCAATGTGACCACGCCCATGGCCTCGTCCGCTCATGATTCTATATAAGAAAAGGGAAAAGGTTATGAGTCGAGGTAAGGTAGGAGTCAATCCTCACAATGTCTTCTACAGACTACTGAGTTTACATCAGACAACAGAGCGGAACCCCCTTCACACTTGTTAAGCCTTACTAGGACTCACATGCACCCCACATTATTATGTATGCACCCATAATAACAATGCAATTTGCATGTTTATATCAGCTCCTCCCAACTCGTGCTAAAAGGTTCCTCAAATTCGAGTAGCAAGACAAAAGGTATCACACTACATAAATCATGCAACTCTAGGGGAAGGTCGCATTGTGACTCTATTAGCCACATAACATAGGCAACATCATATGTAAGTGTATACTAGATATGCTATGTAACAAGTAAACGAGAGACGAACCTTGCAATCTGGAGCTCAGTGTCATGGTCGATTTCAAAGCTGTTCGGTTATAGTCTAGTTTTATAAAACATTTTAAAACCTAGTTCACTATAACCAGTGGCTTTGATACCAAACTGCCACGCCTCCAAAATACCACATGCGGTAACACCGCGGGATGTGTGAAGTACCAGGATCCAGCCACTAATCACACTGAACTATAGCAATATATTAAATAAAGGATTCCATTTATTTCATAACATAGTTTCAAATCATAACTTAAATCAAAACGTCAGCAGAAGCATAATGTAAATCGTTATTCAACTGTTCCAAAACAAGTGTACGAAACCAAGGAACAAGTATCCAAGAGACTCGACCCATGACCACTCCAGCACTCTCAGATAGCAAGTCCCATAACCATGAATCTAACGACCTGCAAGCATGCAGACTAGTGTATCAGAAAACGCTGGTGAGTTCAAAGTTTGTTAACCCGTTTTATTACCAGATATGAGTTTAAAACATTTCAGAGATTCGATGTTGTTAATAACTCAATTACCGCAGATGGCTCCAGATTATTTGCCCTTCCCCAATGCTCTTCAAACATTGGTCAAGTGGTTAAGGTAATTAGTTCATGCCCGTCCTCGCCGGTACGGTGTGAGGGTGCCAAACCTAATAGCGCTATCAACTAATAACCCCGTTGCCTCCCCAGCAACCAATTCGGTATATGATGGGACTTAATGATAGATATGTATGTATTAACCAACACCCCGAGTTTAACATTCCAGTCAGACCCATTTACCCGACATTCCTCCCCGGAACGTTTACCAGATGTCCCTCCCCGGGACGCATGCTTGGAAAAAGAGCAGTGGACTCAACTTAGATTTGCTCGATAAGATAAATTACACGTTGAAGTTAATCACAGCCTATAACGTTTACACATGCCCAATCAGTTTCTATGCAAATTATTATCCATGCATGCAATCTAGCATTTTTACACCACGCATACAATTCATATTTCACACGAATACAAGCAAACAGTGTTCCGATCCTAACACGGTGTGGCCCATTTAGTATAACAGGCCCACACCACAAGAGGCCCAAGGGATTTGTGCGATTGGCCTTCCCTTGTGCGATTGGCTCGGGCTTATGCGACTCAGAACTCCTTGTGCGACTCAGGTGTGGTCCGGCCCAACCGGACTGGTCCAACAACAGCTTGTACGGCCCCCGTCTTGATCGCACAACTTGTGCGATCCGCGCACGGCCCAACTGACTTATTAACCTGTAAGGCCAAACAGTTTATGCAGCCCAAACACTTGTGCTACCCAAGACTACTTGTGCGATTAGGATCCCTTGTGTGATTAGTATCCCTTGTCTGTTGTGTGATACCCCCAGTTAAACTGTTTCCCCTATTTTATAGCAACCACAATCTCACAATCATCCCCTTTAATTTCGTAGCATCAGTTATTATTATTCCAAAACTTCCATTCGATTACCAATTCACAATTACTCAATGATTGAGATTACCAAATTAATAATATTGATCAACATAAATCCTAACAATCATCAAAAGGACCAAGAACACCTTTATGATCTATTAGAACTCTAACCACATTCTAACAGTTTTGAGATCATGAACATCATACAACAATTCAATTCAACATGATTTAATCCAACGATTATTACTATCATTAATTCGTTAGAACCCTAACCATAATCGAATTCGTTACCAATCAATTTAATGAATATCATGCTACACAATGTTCCAAAACCCTATTGTCATGCAAGCAACAATGATCATCAATCACCATTCAGATTCATCATAGAGTATTATTATCATGTTCTAGCCATAGTCAATAATCACATACACCAACAATCACAATAACAAGGATTTATAGATCATAACAACCAGAATTCAACTAAAAAGATAATAACTAACCGAGTGATTTAGGATTGCTAATAAGAGTACAAGCTTCAAAGGATAACAGGAGGTCTTTGGTGGGATCAACTGCCGTCGATGATGAGAGGAAAGGATTAGGGTTTGTGGGTGTTTTTGTTTTCTGATAATATTATGAGAAAGCTACACACACACCCCTTAGTGTATGCGCACAAGAGACATGGGCCGAAACCCATCCTTGGGTTTCATTTTGGGCCATGGACTAGCCCATATCCATGATGAGTTGTGCGGTTCAGTGGATGTTGTGCGATTGAGCACACCTTGTGCGACCAAGTTATATATACATTTATATACTATACATAATTATACGACAATCAGATTCGCAACATTCTATTGAAACTAATCACATCACATGATCTCATAACGTTTATACAAGTTACACTAAAATACAAAGGAAGTCTAAAATACGAGTTGTCACAAAGCTCATAGCAAACACGTGTAGAGTGAATCTCCAGCCTTTTGTTAGACCGTTTCTCATGATCTCGTTTTTATGACGGAAGTCTCCAACGCATTTCATTCCTTTGAAACCATCCAAAATTTCATCTTTCTTTAAGCGCATCGGATCTTTATGATCATCTCCGAGACTTAAAACTCTTCGTATACCGTCTTCCGTTACAATGACCTGCTTGTTTTGATCTGTTGCTGAGATCCTCTTGATTTTGTTGATGATTTCAAATTTTGTAGTCTTCCAAAATTCTGCGATGTAAATGGTGTGTATTGCAGGATCTGCCTGAACGGCATAGCTGATTTTGCTTGAGTTGATCCAATCTGCTACGTCTTCAAACTCTTTCGGAGCCGGTTGAAACTTGCATGGCTGATTGTGCTTCCGTGTTTTATGCAACATTATCTTCTTCACCATTCTGAGTTTCGAAACGTATAAGTTAGTTGATTTGTTATTTACAAAAATATTCAATATATATATATATATATATAAAGTTAATAATAATATTTACATTTTATATAAATAAAAAGTATTTATAAAAGTATATAAATAAAATTATAAAATTTAAAAATAAGAAAACAAATCCGCTGATATCTACGCTACCCGGCCCATAATATAATAAGCTGATCAGGATAATTATGCCGGTAATGTAGATCAATTACACTGGTTTTATGGGTCAAATACGCGCTATGACTAAGTTTTCAGGTAATTACGCTAGTTCTAGGTCGCGTAGTTAAGTCTTGTTTCAAGACCATAAACGGCGTAAATGTTCATTTACGCTGAATGGCTGACGTACTTGTCAAATATGCCGGTTGTTCAAACTTGCGTTCGAGACTTAATTACGCGACTCTTCAATATCCTATAACTACGCGGCCTTCAAAGTAAATACGTTGTATTCATTTTTTCTTCATAAACCCTTCAAAACCCAAACAACTGATCTAATCGATCAATAATCTCTTGATATCGAATTGATTCAGTGTAGAGAAGATTAATTATGATCACTAGATTTCCGATGATTATACCTTAAATACGAAGATTGGATGAAACGCAAAGAAATTAGATGATTAGACGATGAAGAAGGGTTTTCCTTTGAATGTGTTTTGAGCGTATTGTAGAGAACGTGTTAAAATTTTGAAATGAAGACAAAATAGGTATTTTTATACAAGATTTTGAACATTTTGGCGTAATTAATAATTACGCCAGAAATTTAAATACGCCGTGTTTATTTGGATAAAAAAGGAATCTTTCAAAAACGAAACAAATACGCTCGTAAATTTCAAACTTTCTCAAAAACGTGCTCATTTTGATTTAATAATGTGCAAATCCTAGAAACTTCTTTATTAAAGCTCAAAACTTGGGCACTTGGACACCGAAATTCATTTTTCAACCTGGGAAGTTCCTTTTTCGCTGTTTTCCTTTTATTTTAACGCTCATCGACTTTCCTGCAAAAGATCACATTGACAATACTTGTCACTTCTTTTTAATTCTCTTTTCAGCTAATCGTGGCATAAGAAAAACTGTCAGTATGTTTGTCCTCTTAAATCCATGCATCCTTCTTTCAACATGCTTTCGGTGAACTTGTTATCATGTTTTGGTAATACTGACAAAAATTATGATGGCCCCTACACAAGCTGTTAAGAATAGAACATTGCGCCCGTGAGTCCCACATCAAGACATACCCCCTCGATCAAGATATGCACAAAGATTCCTCATAACAGGTGAGTATATTGACTTCATTGATTTTGCTTTTCAATGATAGATAATGTTGGTGCATATTTCGTACGTCTGCGACTATGCAAATAGTTAGATAGAGCGTGTGTTGAATATTGTATAGAATACTCAGAAGTTGGACACGGTATTGTATTCATAAGATCCATTCGGACGAATGTATAGGTCCATCCATCCGGATGGGCATCATATAAGTCCAAACCCCCCATCCGAATAGGTTATGCTTTGTAAAAGTCCATCCTGATGGATGAACATGGGTCATTCGGGCGGATAGGCTTTGCCTATAAATAGGGGGTTGGGGTTCCCATTTGGACAAGCTTTTGCTGCCCTGAGGGGACATGTTGTCCGTGTGGTTTCATGGTGCTATAGAAGTCAGATAATCAATAGAAACCACTTAAAATTGATGTGCTCAGTGTTGATTTCTACTTCTACTCCTTTCTTAATAATAATATCGAACTGAACCGATCATATCGGGACCAAAGCCCCGTCAAACTCGCTGGATCCTGGAATATCAAGTGTTATCAGATCTACGTTGCCGATTCAATCGATCTAATAGTTGACTGAATCACCTAAGCTCATGAATTTTGGGGTTTTGTGGGAGTTTTGACGTAAAACATAGAAAATCATCAAAATAAAGGTCGATTCATGGATGGAATTCGAAATTGACGACATCATTCTGTTCAGAATTGATTCACGCACAATCCTGTGAAGTTTCATCATGAAATTCACAAAAATAAAGTTTCTGGATCGAAAAATGTGATTTGGAGTGTTCTTGAAGTGTTCGAACATGTTCGGTCTGGATGGGCACATCTGGAAGGATGGACTCATTCGAACAGAAACCCATCCGAATGGACGCACTCACCCGGATGGACTGAAGACACTACCTCGGACGGGTGAAACCTCATCCGGATGGACATCAACTCCATCCGGACGGATGAAGACACTCAGGTGAAAAAATGTCAACATGCTCTAAGATCAGTCCATCCGGACGGATGGACCCTCTCCATTCGGATGGATAGACATGCCTAAAAAATGGCATTTTCTGATAGCAACGACGAGGAGAGTCTCCAGAAAAAAAAATGGTGCCTAAATTTTTATTTTTTTTCGGTTTTTAACTATCAAGCTGGGTAATTCGGGGACACCGTCTGGGGCTTCAGCGAACAAATTTGATGATGCGATCACGGATTGTGGAAATTAGTGGGGTAGTCATGATACTGGTGCAGAATTTTTATCATCCGGGTTATCTGACTATTTATGGGCCAAAACATAAAATCCGAAATGATGAAAAACTGATGTTTAGGGAAACTTGTCATATTTCCGGCATAGTCGAGTTTTTCACAGATAAAAGCGGACTGAATTGCTCAGTTTGAAGGGGAATTATGTGAGAACACGTCAGAATTTAAAAAAATGAGGGCGAATAAAAATTTCAATATGAAAGTCCGACATTTTTTAAATTCGTGACGCTGCAATAGTATCCGGGTGGTTCTGACTTCAGGATTGTCTGGAGATGCATAGGATCTGGATTCATGAATTTGTGATCATAGGAAGTTCAGTCTCTATAGATCAGAGTCAGATTTATGTCTTAGGGTTTGAGTCCCGGGTCTTCGTCAAGCCGGTCAGCAGGATTTGCATCAGGAGTGCAAACAGTATTGTGGATGCTTATAAGATATCACAGAAGTGTGATAGTCTAAAGTGTCAGAATGGTTAATCTTCATGCAGATGAATTGTTTTTCAGACTAATCGTGGGGGGAATGATGATGTTTGTTGGTTAAGTTGCTACTGGAACTAGCGGAGAAGACTATATATCTTTTATCGTGATTGAAGAGGAAGAATGTGATTCTGATCGTGAGTGAATGTTTCTGAGATCTAAATGTGTTACCCGATGATTTATCGGATTGTTCAGGAATGTGAATCTGATCGTGGGTGAAAGCTTCTGAGATCTAGATGATCCGAGGATATGATATCTGATCTTGGACGAAGGCTTCGAAGATCAGTGAGTGATCATGGATGATAGCCTCTGAGATCTAGATTATCCGAGGAGTTGAATCTAATTATGGATGAATGTTTTAGAGATCGGAATACATTACCAGCTGATTTGTTTTCCGATGAAGAGTTTCTGATTGTGGAGAATACCGATTACTCAGTATATCAGATCTTCAGGGGGAATCACAGATTTGACATTAACCAGTGGGGTATTTGAAGTTTCTATCAATTGCCGGTTGAGTTTTTGTACATTCTACAATCAAGCAAGTGGAATGCGAGATCCTGGTGCTGAAACGATATAGCAAAAACTAAACGTGGAGGTAGCTAAAGCTGAAACAGAGATTACTGCATTGATTAGTCTCAAGTTGGTGATTGTTCATGAAGATTGCAGTTTAGCAATTCAGAAGAGGAGTCAGGAACCATGCAAACAATGAAATGAAGATTCATTTCAGGGGGAATTCATGGTTAAAGCTGCAAACCCGGATCATCAATCAAGGGGGGATCTGTTGATCAAATGTTAGATACTTGATTGAAGTTGCAGAATATTCAAACACGGCTCTCGATTCTCAAAGTGTTAGAGAAGATTCGATAATGACAGCCGAGGGGGAATCTGTTGGTGCATATTTTGTACGTCTGCCACTATGAGAATAGCTAGACAGAGCGTGTGTTGATTTCTACTTCTACTCCTTTCTTAATAATAATAACGAACCGAACCGATCATATCGGGATCAATGCTTCGTCAAACTCACCGGATCCAGGAATATCAGATAATTGGTGATCAGGTCAGTACTTCCATACAGCAGAGTGACCAATATCTCATGAGGGCTAAGATAGATACCAAAAAACAGTACGATTTATGCATTTTGCGCATTTGAATGACTCTTTATGAGAGCTTCTTCAATTCCGGGTTTTTGGCCTCTTTGGCTCTTTTGAAATGATATCATAGCGTCAAGGTCAGCATATATATGGATGCAGCAGAAGAGTGACTATGATATCCCCGAATGATTAATCAATATACAGACCCGAAATCTCGGAGTTTGGCAATCTATCAACGCCAGATTCAAGACCATTAGGCCATATGCCGCAACGTGTTACCAATAATATGCATAATGCTGTAGATATCCAGAATTTTTGTGTAGACTTTATCTTTTATCACAGTTTACTCGTCGGTATTGCTGAATCTACTGACACTTCGTTGCCTGGCACCCCGATTCTTTTTATTTTTCTGTTTTTAAGAAACGGCAAAGTGTTAGCAATTTTATATTATTTCTTTTAGCAGGTGTCAGAAATAGGCATCAAATTTTTCTTATTGTTTTTCTTTTTTTTTTTTAAGTTTTCTGCATTTCTTCCACCTAAAATTTTATTTTTGTATGTCCATTACAAGAAAAATGAAATTTTAAATAACAGAAAATCTTTTTGGTGGGCAACGTTTTAAGATACTTGTTTTACTTTAATAGAACGTTTTTATAATCAAAGAAAACAAAAGTTTAAACTATAAAGTAGGTACAAACGATGAGAAACAACTAAATTCATTTCCATTCAAGGAAATTGACCATTTCCAACCAGGTTACCAACTGGTGAAATAGGTCTTGTCGAAGGCTTCGTGAAGATGTCGGCTCGTTGCTACATTGTTTCCACCGGCACCACTTGAATATATCCCTTTTCGTAAGCGTCTCGAATTGCATGATTGCAAATTTTGATATGCTTTGTCCTTGAGTGGTGGATAGGATTCTTCATAATTCTCAAACACGCTTCGTTGTCGATGAATATTGGAGTCTTCATAATGTTAATTCCATAATCCAGCAACTGATTCCGTATCCAGAGAACTTGCGAACAACAACTATAGGCCGCTGTATACTCGGCTTGAAAAGTAGAGGTGGACACCGTTGTCTGCTTTATGCTCTGCCACGAGATTAGAAGATTTCCCAAGAATTAACATCCTCCTAAAACTGATCTGCGATCAACCTTAAAACCTGCATGATCACTGTCAGAATAAGTAATAAGTTCAAAATTACTATCTTTAGGATTCCAAAGACCGAGTTTCAGTGTTCCTTTTAGATAGCGAAAGATTCACTCCACGACAGCTTCATGAGATTATTTGGGATTTGTCTGAAAACGTGCAAAAAGGTAGACATCCCACATAATGTCAGGCCTACTTGTGGCTAAATACATCAACGAGCCTATCATCAAGCAATAAAAGGATTTGTTCACTGATTTTCCTTGTAAATCGAGAGTGAGCTCAGTCTGAGAAGCGAACGGAGTGCTTGCAATTTTAGAGTCGTTCATGGTGTACTTTGCAAGTATATCCGTGATGTACTTCACTTGGTGAATAAGGATACCGTCCTCCCTTCGCTTTACTTCCAATCCCAAGAAAAAAGTGAGATCACCCATCATGCTCATTTCAAACTTAGCTTTCATAATCATCTTGAATTCTTTACACAACGCTTCATCTTCGACCCAAAGATGATATCGTCCACGTATATCTGAACTAGCATCACATCATCACCGATCCTTTTGGTGAAGAGAGTCATGTCGATCTTCCCTCTGGTATACCCACATTCCAAAAGATATGTTAACAAAGTCTCGTACCAAGCACGATGGGCTTCATGAAGACCATAGAGAACTTTGTCCAGCTTATAGTAACGTCTTGGGAAGTGAGGATCTTCAAAACCCGGAGGTTGACAAACATAAACTTCTTCCATGACCTCAACATACAGAAAACACTAATTACATCCATCTAAAATACCTTGAAATTTTTATATGAAGCATAAACCAAAAAGATTCTAATGGCCTTCAATCTTGTGAACGAGCAAAAAATTCGTCGTAATCGATTCCCTCCTCCTATCAAAAACCTTGAACAACCAGTCTTGCCTTATTCTTGATAACCACACCACGATCATCCATCTTGTTACGAAACACCCATCTTGTACCAATTGGATACTTGCCTTCAGGTAGATCAACGAGTTCCCATACCTTAAGCTTTCGGAACTGAGATAGGTCTTCTTGCATGGCCTGCACCCAACTTGAGTCTTGGATTGCTTCTTCAATATCATTCGGCACCAATTGCGAAAGAAAGGCTGCGTATAAACCTGTGTTGATATCGTATGTCTGTCCACAAGTACGCACGTCGTCTTCCACAGAACCAAGAACATTTTCAAGAGGATGATCTCGAATTGTTTTTTTATCCTGCGTTGGTTTAGGTTTCAATCTGTTGAGGAAGATTGGTAAAGTGTTCATTGACGTAAATCACAGGCGGTCCGTGTTACTAAGTTGGTTCATCCACATTCGTCTATGAAGAAGAAGCACCATTTCAAGATGCATTCTTAGACGAAGTGTCACCATTAGCTTCATCCATAGGAAGAATCGGATCAACTGTAAAGGGAGAGAAACGAGTGGTGAATGGAGTGAAACCAATGTCTGACGAGTTAAATAGAGATTCAATTCGAGTTGCTTCAGTAGGGTCGACTTCTGGAATGGCTTCTAGAATATTGAAGGTGTTGAATATCACGCCCACGTCATAAAACCAATCTAGAGCACTTCAAGTGTTACTGTAGTTTCCTTCTTGGAAATCAACATAGTACAATTTGATCACCATCTTGGTTCGATTGTTGTAGGCTCTATACGCCTTTTGGGTTATCGAATAGCCTATGAAATAACAAATATCAGTGATTGCTTTGAACTTGATAAGATTTTCTTGCGTGTTGAGAAGAGTGCATGAACATCCAAACTGTCCGAAGAAATCTATCAATGGTTTACATTTGAAAAGAAGTTCGTAAGCTATCTTTCCATGAGGTTTGACAATTAGAACTCTATTCAGAACATAGCATGCTGTGTTGACTGCTTCCGCCCAGAGGATGATTGGAAGCTTCAAATCCACGAGTATAGTTCTAGCAGATTTGATGTATGTTCTGTTTTTGCATTCTGCAATTCCATTTTGTTGAGGATTTCTGGCTGCACTGTACTGAAGAAGAATTCCTTTCTCTTCATAGAAGGATATGAATGTTTGATTCTTGAACTCCGATCCATTATCACTTCGGATCGATTTAACCTTCAGTTTGGTGACGTTCTCGATCAGGGGACTCTTGAGGATGAAAGTCGTTTCGCTTTTAGCTTCAAGAAATTAAACGCATGAAAAGCGAGAGAAATCATGTGTAATCACTAAGCAATAAGAACTTTAGCAAGACTTTTAACATTAATAGGACCAAAAAGATCCACGTGCAACAATTGTAAAGGCGCAGTTATCGTATTCACTGCTTTGGACTTATGTGGCTTCTTGTGTTGCTTTCCTTGGGCGCATGCGATACATTTTTCTAAAAAAAGGAAATTCTTTTATCGGTAAACCTCTTACTAAGTTTATCTTAGAGAGTTTGTTCATGTTTTTTAGGTTCACATACCCCAATCGCTTGTGCCAAAGCAGTGATTCCGATTCCGACGCCTTGGAGATTAAAACGTCATTTGCTCATTGGTTTTGGCATTTTTCATGTTGAGGACACATGTGTTTTTTTGACGAGGAGATGTGAGCATAATCATCTCAGTAGGAACTGAGTATCCGGAATTGAGAAAAAGACATTCCACGTCGTTAAACAGCATGGATATTCCTTTATCATAGACTTGTGATACACTCATAAGTTTGTAACACAATTCTGGTACATAGTTAACGTTTTCCAATGTTAGTGCTTCAGAAAAAACGTCTCTAACTTCAACTATCTTCACTCTCTATTCATCTCTGGCGAAAGACACCAAGTCACCATCAATAAATCAGAAGTTCTTCAATAGTTCCTTTAAGACGGTCATATGCCTTGAGCATCCACTGTCCACATGCCAGGTGTATTCCATGAGCATCCAAAGCCATTCTAGAGTTTATTCTATTATACAACAACAAAAAAGTATATATAAGTTAGTTAGATTTCGGAACCCTAACTTGCTTCATTTTTTATCTATCGTGATTTTGAATCACAATATCTTCTTTTCGTTTCCAAAAACATGTTTACTAGACTTTTGACTGAGTTTTTTAAAATTATCAAACTGCTATGTGAAACTTTTAACAAAATTATGTTCAGGTTTTGAAAATTTATTGCTTTTGCAATGTTTCGCCGTATATCCTAAATGACCACAACGAAAACATTGCTTGCAATTTGCCCTTTTCTTTTTGGAGGTTGACGTGTTAGAAGATGATGTATGTGATGAGAGTCTTTAGCAGCTTGAAGCGTTGTCTGATGATGCAGTGCAGCTTGAACTTTCAACTTTCTTCATTTTCTAGTCAATGCGGCTTTCATCTTCTGAGTAGTCTTCGTCATTGTCGGTATCTGATGAAACATCTGATTCTTGATCTTCACTTGAATCATCTGAAACTTGAACTTCACTAGAGCTTGAATTTTCTTCACCATAGTCTGAAGTTGTGGTGTTTTAGTCTTCGTTGCTGCTTTCTTCATTTAGCTCCTTTTCTGACTCTAGTTTACCTGTACGAGATGGAACAAATTCTAGAATTTCATCGGTGAGGAATTTCCCAAATCTGTTTTGTTTAAATTTTGGAACAAACACAGCAGGTTCACACATAACTTTTTCATCACAAAAAATAGGATTTAAATCATGACATTCAACCATTGCATTTTCGTGGTTTTGGGTCTTAAATGTAGGCACACGACCATTACAGTCATCTCGAATGTTAAATTTAGGCACACGGCCATTACAGTCATCCGTCATAGTTAAATTATTACATTCATCCTGAATATTATTTTACTTATCACAATTCCAGGCGAACCAATTAATAGTGGAATAACTGTTGCCTGAATAACCTATTCCTATTTTCAATCCACCATAGTTATCGTCCTCATCGCATGCATCTTCTTTACAAAGAAACGTATCTGCATTACTCTAAAAGATGTTAGTGACTTTTTCATTTTCATATGAAACATTTTGAGCAATAAGATCATTTTTGTTAATCAAATCATTATCAGAATGAGGAGATGGCATAGGTACATAGTTTTTGCTATGTGGTGGAAAGAAGAGTTTTCTTTCGTTTCCGAGCTTATCCTTGTACCCGATCCCATCCTTTATGTATGTCAGTCGTTGGCAATTTTTAATGTCAATCGGTGCCATTTTACTGACATTCCATTTATCAATTACGATTTGGCAATCTATTGTCTTCATTTTGAGATTTTTCTAATCTTTCAGTTAAGTCATTTATGAAAAAATCTTTTCTGAAAACAAATTCTTTTAAAGTCTACATTTTAGCTAAAGTCGAATTCAACTTTCTCTGATATGCAGCTTCATTTTCTTTCAACTCTTTGTTAAATTGCAAAACTTTTTCTTTGTCTCTAATTAGGTCAAGGTTGAGGGATTTGTAATGTGCCACGACGTTCACACATGGTTGGGAGTACAGTTTAACTTTAAATTCATATGATATGCTATTTACCAAATTCCTATCCTCCTTCTCTTTTATGGATTCAGCTTTCATGGCGGCTGCGGGAGCTTCCGCTTTCTCCTTCTTGGTGCCACTTGCTTCTTCTTGGACATGTTTCTTCAGATCAGGCTTCTCAGCTTCTTCTTTTTCTTTATCTGCCACGGGTTCAGTGGGAGTGAGAATGCTCTTCAAACCCTTATAAGTCGATTAGTAACCCTTGGGAATTCCAGCAGCTTGTATTTTTGACAAAGCTTGATGAAGATGAAGCAGTTTCGCTATAAATTTTAGCCATAAGTGCCTTGTTGACTTGCTCCGTTGCTTCAGCAATCTCCTCCGCCCAATCGTAATCTTCAATGACCAAAGCCTTTGGCGTGTTGGGATTGGAGTTGTCATTGCCTTCAATGGCGATTAGACTTTTTGCAGGTGCTGTTTCAGCATTGTCGTTTTTCAGTATAGGACAATCTCTTTTGAAGTGGCCTAAGTTTTTGCAGTTGTAGCACCTGAGTTTAGGCTTATCAAAACCAGCTTTCTTGAACGACAGACGCTTTCCAGTTTTATCTTGAAACTTCTTTAGCCTCAGAGTGATCATAGCCATTTGCCACTTTAGATCCATTTCTTTCATGTCGTCGGGATCAACTTGATACATATCTTCTACTGTGAAGATGTCTCTTTTAAGCTCATCCACCATTAGAGCTTCATAACTGCTCAGGAACATGTTAAATAGTGCCACGTTCTCGGTTGAGATCTTCAGTGCTTGAGTATCTCTGACCACAGTTGTCTTCTCATTTGACTGTGGAGCGTTTGTTGCGCTTGCGGAAGTGTTGAAATATGACACAGTCGAGGCCTGTTGATTCGGACTCTTAGAGGCAAGAAACGCCACATTCTTCAAACCAGCGGTTGATTGAGCAGACTTTGGAGGATAACCAATTGTATTCATCTCACGATTGTTCACATCCATTTCAAAATACTTCACGGTGTTTATCAAATCAGACAAAGTAACGAGATTTGTGCTGTTTAGGAAATCCCTCTTGATCATCAGGCATTGAAGGCTCCATTCTTCTGGAAGCGAGTCCAAAAGTTTCATTATAGCAGCTTGATTTGTGATAGGATTGCCAGTGTTCTTCATTTTAGTCATCATGTTCAGAAATCTACTGATGTGATCCGAAAGACTTTCTCCTCGGATGCTACCAAACATGTCGTACTCGTTCTACACCATATCTCTTTGGTTTTGAATCAACTCTTCATTTCCCTCGTAAAAGTCTATCAATGCCAACCAGAGCTCGTTTGCTGTTGTACACTCTTTGAACATGTTACAGTCATCCGTCGACAAAGCCATAGTTAAAGCTGCTTGAGCACGGCGATCACGTTGAATCAGGGCCTTGTCTTCATCAGTGTATGTTGACGGATCGTTATTCACCACCCTCAAGTCACCTTGAACGATCAAGGGGACGTGGGGTCCAACAGTGACCAATATCCATTGTAGTCCGTGTATTCGAAGAATGACTTGATACGGTTTTTACAGCTTCCAAAATCGGCTGATCCCTTCAATTCCGGTCGTCGTGTTGTAGTTCAGGTCTCTAGTTCAGCTTGTGCCGGTTTTTAGTGTTCAGTGTTCAATTACGCCGAAAACTTATCAAATATATTGGTAACTTGATGAATCAGTTTGCAAAGAAGGTGAGGTGATGTAAAAGACTGATGGTTCTTGAATCATGGACCGACGAAATTAGCTAATTCTGCTAACACAAACAAAACACACGTGAGTTTGGAAAAAATACACCGATCACAGTGAGAAAAACGTTGTGGTTCTTTATCACTGACTTCGAAGTCGCCTTCGATTAATTACGCTAACACTATATCTCCATGAATCAACAACTACGCTGCTATATTATCGGCGTATTTGCTAATTATGTGATCTTCAAGTCAAATAAGCTGTATTCAAAATATCTACACTGACTTCAAGTTTAATTACACTGGACAGGGTTTAAACACGAACAAAAACCCTCTAATCACTAAAAAACGACCCAAAATCCATGTTTCTTTGCACCAAAATGACCCAAATGTTCACCAAAACACTGATTAACAACAATCTATCGATTAATCACGCTAGATCAAGCCAATTTTAGTTCAAAAATTTGAAAAACCTTGAAACTTTGAAAACTTTTGAAAAACCTTCAAAAATTCAAAAAATCAAGAGCACTAAGGCTCTGATACCAAATTGCGAGTCACAAACAAGATTCGGATCACAATAGTTTGATTGTTATCACTCAAACACCTATTAATTAGGTGCTTGAATGTGTAAAAGTTAAGAAAAATCAAAGATGAAGATGAAGATTCTTGTTTGGATCAAAACAACAAGTGTTGTTTTAGTAATCCCAAATGATATAATCAATAAAAGCACCTGGATATCGGATTTAGATCAGTAATCAACAAGAAAATCGCAACACAAGAGATTTCACCAAAACTAGTCCAAGAACTTTGGCTAGGGTTTCATTGAACTCTCATATATATATATATATATATATATATATATATATATATATATATATATATATATATATATATATATATATATTTACAGACTAGCCAACGTATTTATTAAATACGCTGGCATATTAAATACGCCAAGTCTGGCTACCAACTATCAAACTATTACATTTTGACCTCCTGACCTTTCTAAAACATAATAAACTTAAATAAAACAATCCATAACCTAATAAAACAAGTACCAACGATCTCAAACGCTCTAACAATTTGCATGGAGATATCCTCCATATTTATTTATTGTCGCTCATCAATGGTGGATATTTGACCCGGAATGACCGGGCTGGGTCATTCCTCCACATTTAGCAAAGCAAATGAAAACATGTAGGTAAATAGGAACCCCACGATGGCATGATGCATGGGGATAGATGGCACATATTCATAACATTTATTATTATTATTATTATTAAATATATATATATATATATATATATTATCTAAACATTATCTACACATTTAAAATGCAACTTTGGTAACAGTACTTTGACACTATTGTTGCACCTTGTCATGTAACAGTTACCCGTTGGACCAAGATATAGATTTTTCATTTTCTTTCATTTTTTTGTTTTCTCGCACACCAATTGATAGGACACACATAGTAACATGAATTTTATATTATTTTATATCATAATGCTTTTAACTATGTGGGGGAAAGGGTTAAAGGAGTGTGGAGAGGTGTTCGATTGTCGGATTTGGTGGTGCCAGAGATAGAATGTGACAACCTGAGATTCCAAGTTCTTCAATTACGTATCTCTTGTGTCGAAATCCGGTTTTGATAATTTATTTAGGTTATGTCATGTGTAACAGTTTGAAAGATTGATCCTAATGAATATTTAATTGTGCATTGTGAATGTAAATGCATTGGTGATTGTTTAATAAAAACCTTTTATGACAAAAACACTGCACGACGAAAAATAGGACATGTGGGCTCGACGAAGAATGGGCTCGACGAAATATGGTTATTCGTCGAGATAGGTTTTTCGTTGGGAGTGTTACTCGCTGTGATGGGCTTTGGCCCAAATGAAACCTAAACATGCTGATCTTCCTATTTAAACATAAACCTGCCTAACCCTAACCCTTCCCCTCAATTGTGAACGTCGGCAGCACGAGTCATCCCTCTCGAAGCCTTTCCTTGCACTCTTGTGACTATCTAGTCGATCGGTTAGCACTTCACCACACATAATGTTATGTAATATTTGTTTTGTGGATGATTATTTGTGATGCATTAGGGTTTCGTCTGTGTCATCATGCAGTTAGAATGGATGAATGATTTTGGTGTTAGTTCATGTTGTTGTTAGTGGTTAGAAAACCTTACGGTTGATGATTGCTTATACGTAATTCGTAATTCTGTGTTGTGTCCAACTGATGAATTGTTTGCTATATCACGGTGATCGCATGTTAAGTTAATGGCTAGGGTTGCATAGTAACCAATTGTAAACTGTTATGCTTAGAGTGCAAGGTTGATGCGTGATGATTAACTGATACGTTCGGTATGAGTGGTGATTCTTAACCAGAATGCATGATTATCGATTAATCTGTGGTTAGATCTATTGAGTATTGATGAACTAGATAGCATACGTTACGGCTGAATGAAAGAAACTTAACTGTCTTGGGTTGTGAAGAAAAACTAGGTTTTTCGTTAATTTGGTTTTTGACGAAACATTGGGGTCTTTCGTCACCCACTCTCTCGAGGAAAGACCATCGTTCGTCATGGGTGTTTCGCCAGAGGGACTTTCCACGAAAGACCAGTCTTTCATGGGGAGTGCTGAAAATGAAAACAGACTGTGATGATTTCAAAACTATATCCGTTACATGCTAACGATGTTAACTAGGAATGGGAAGCATCATCCAACTCGTATGACTAGACAATACAGATGTTATTGGTTATTATGTGATATGCATGCTAACAATTTTACAGTAACTCTATGATGAATGCAATCTGTATAAGTTATGTGACTTGGGTGATTATGAGACTGATAAGTATTGTTAACCACGGTAGGGTTGGTTGATTAACTTGGAAACGGGTAACTTAACAAACCGAGCAAACCAAGGTGAGTTCACTGCCTTTTTCAAGCATGCATCCCGGGGAGGGATATCGGGTAACGTTCCGGGAGGAATGTCAGGTTTTGGGTTTGACTGGAATGTTAAACCTGGGATGTTGGTTATTACACTCATTTCTATCATTAAGTCCCATCATATACCGATTGGTTGCCGGGGAGGCAACATGGTTATTAGTTGATAGCGCTATTAGGTTTGTCACCCTCAAACCGTACCGGGGAGGACGGTCGTGAACTAATTACCTTAACCACTTGACCAATGTATGATAGAGCATTGGGGTTTGGGCAAATAATCTGGAGCCATCTACGGTAATCGAGTTAATAACAACATCTAAGCTTTGAAATGTTTTATACTCATATCTGGTAACTAAAACGTGTTAACAAACTTTGAACTCACCAGCGTCGTCTAACACACTTGTCTGCATGCTTGCAGGTCGTTAGATTCTTGGTTATGGACTTGCTATCTGGGAGTGCTGGAGTGGTTATGGGTCGAGACTCTTGGATACTTGTTTCGTTGGTTTTGAACACTTGTTTTGGAAACAATTGATTAACAATTTACATTATGCTTCCGCTGAACGTTTACTTTAGTTTTAACTTATGACTGGGAATTATATTATGAAAAGAAACGAATGTTTTATTTAAATATTTGTTATAGTTCAATGTGATTGGTGGCTTGGATCATGGTACGTCACACATCCCGTGGTGTTTCCGCATGTGGTATTTTGTAGGTGTGACAGTTTGGTCAGAGCCACTGGTTAGAGTGAACTAGGTTTTAAAATGTTTTTATAAAACCAGACTATAACCGAACAGCTTCGAAATCGACCATGACACTCAGCTCCAGATCGCAAGGTTCGTATCTCGTTTACTTATTGCATAGCATATCTAGAGTACACTATTGTATGATGTTGCACGTAATTGCACACTTAGCACTACAGACTGAATTTATGTGTATTTGCCTGGGTTATGAGATTCATAGAGTCACAGTGTGATATTCCGTTAGACTTTCGTGACTTATGTTTTGTGGTGTCTTTTGATTTGTTACTCGAATTTGAGGAACCTTGTAGCACGAGTTGGGAGGAGCTGAGATAAACATGCAAATTGCATTATTATTATGGGTGCACACATAATCATAATGATGGGTGCATGTGAGTCCTAGCGAGGCTTAACGAGTGTGAAAGGGGTTCCGTTCTGTTATTTGATGTAAGCATAGTTATTTGTAGAAGTCGTTGTGAGGTTTGACTCCTGCCTTATCTCGATCCTTAACCTTTTCCCTTCACTTATATAGAATCATGAGCGGACGAGGCCATAGGCATGGTCACATTGCGATGACACAGGCTGAGTTGAAAATTTTGATTAACACCCGTGTAGCTGAGGCTTTGGCAGCCTACCAAGCTGGTACGAAATGTGCCAATTACTCCTTATTCTTGTGTCGAGTATCCAACTCTTACCCTTGTGTTGAATTTTCTTTCGTGTATTAGGTCAGCAAGCGAATCAGAATCAAAACCATCTGCCTGCTTGCACTTTTAAGACATTCATGGATTGTAAACCACAGACATTCACTCGGACAGAAGGGGCTGTGGGGTTACTACGTTGGTTTGAGAAGGCTGAGTCAGTGTTCGCTATGTGCAACTGTCCCGAGGGGGACCGTGTGAAGTATGCTACAGGCACTTTGGAGGATGGTTCCTTAACTTGGTGGAATGCCCAGGTGCAGATGTTGGGCATCGAGATGGCTAACGCCTGTGACAACCGGTGATTTACGGCTCTTAATTACGTGATTAGTAGGTGATTAATGCGATAATAAATAGTGTTTACAGCACAAATTAACTTAATTAGGCCTTTGGAGTGCCTAGGAACATTTATCCGACTTTACAATACGCGTATGAAGATTCGCGTGGAATCTATGGAACATCAAACAACAACGAACTGATACCGTACAAAGAACTGGAAACGCCGACAAATTTTTATGATATATTCTAGCTTCGTAATTAAATTTTAGCAATCGTAGCTGAAACCGGCTCGAAAAATAGATTATAGACGGCAACGATGTAATTTTTCGCGATTATTACTGTTATCGACGCACTAACGCGACTACGACGGATACCGACATTATTTTTTTTGCACGTTTTTAACTCTGAAATATTATTTTACTAGGCTACGGAGATTTCGGTTTAAAAACGGGTCTCGTAGGAATTACGGGCCACTTACACATGAGATGGGCTTGTGGGCCCTAGGCCCAAGCCCAAAACCCACAAGCCTAAACCTGTACATAATATATTAGATATATACAAGATTTACGAGATCCACACAAGATTTATAAAATCTTATTAAGATTTTACAAAATCTATGCAAGATTTGTAAAAATCTACGCAAGATATCTAAAGATCTCAAACCTCTCTATATAACACCCTCCTAATCCTTTGTTTTTGTCTGCAGAACAATACCAACACACCCACAAAAGAAACTTCATCCAAAACACTCACACACACATATAAGACACAGGTTATGACTTTCATCTTCATCACTACTCGATCTCCTACCAACACAGTCGCACCACTCCCTCACTCCCACATCTCCGGCAACTGGATTAACTCCGGCCACCTCCGGCGCCCGGATTCCCGACGACACCCATCTACCAGCCGCCCCCCTTCGGTAGATCGAGCAACAACCACCACCATCGGGTGGTGGTGAGCGACGGTTCAAGCGAGACAGAGAGAGAAAGACGAAGAGGAGAGAGAGAGAGCGATGGAGATGAGCGGCGCCGCCGCTCACGGAGGCGGCAGTGGCGGCGGCGGTATCTTCACGTCTGACAAGTTCACGGTAACCCCCCCTTTGTTAGTTTCTTTCCTTTTAAACATTGATGGTTGATGATGATGATGATCGGCGGACCGACGGTGCGGTGGCTCGGTTCTGTTTCAAGCAGGTGGTTTAGACTCAAGTTCAAGTGACTTGGTTCAGGTTTGGTTCAAAATGGTTCATCTCTGGTTTGGGTTTTCTGTTCGGGCATCGGTTCAAGGAACAAGTCGCGGGTTTGGACTCTCGGCCCGGGTTTGGTCAACACTTTGGTTAACAGACAGGTCTGGGTCAAAGCAGTCAAAGTTCAGCAGGTTCGGGTCAACAAAGACAACTGGTCAGCGGGTTCGAGTCTTGGTTCGAGATATATCAGTTTCGGTTCGGTTGACTCGGTAAAACCGAGTCGACCCGGTCAAACCGAGTCGACCCGGTCAAACCTGGTCAACAGTGAGTTGACTAGGTCAACTCAGGTCATGTTTCGACGACTCGGCGAGAGTTGTGGTAATAGTTTAAAGTCGTGATTTCGTTACGTTATCTTTATAATTTTATTTACACATGACAAACGAGCTCTCGAACCGAATGATAAAATCATATATATAGTTTGCGGTTTCATATATTATCTTGTTTTATAACTTGAGTTTATAAATATTTGTTTGAAAACTTGTTGAATCTTGATAAATAACGACAACTTGTGTTGTCGGGGGCGTCCAAAAACAGAGGAAACTCTGCCCGTTTTTTCGAGAAAATCCGTAAAAATTAACGTGTTTTATTAGAAAACGAAACCTTTCGGATTCAAACGATTTTATAAACATAGATACAAACGCGTATTTGATTTGACGACGCCTTTTAACCTACACAAAATAAGCCGATAACTTTACGATGAACATGTTTACTAAATAACGGAATTCGGTATTCTTTGATAAATTAAATATAAATATTTATGTTTGATTTAAACATCGAAATTCAGAAACGCTTTTATAAAAATAAATAAATATAATTATATATTTATTTCGAACATCAAACAAAACGATGATTCTTTTATAAACTTAAATATAGTTTATATGTTATTTCGAATATCAACGACACGAATTCGGTTTATGAAAATAAATATGGTTTTTATATTTATTTCAAATACCGTACCACACGAATTCCTTTACAAAAATAGATATAATTTATCTGTTTATTTCAAACATTCAACAACTCGATGATACTTTTGTAAAATATATATAACTTTTTATATTTATTTCAAACACCGAAACGGCGTATACGTATATTTTGGCAAATATATACAAGACGCAATATATGTAATACAAGTTTATTAGATATTACTTTCATACGAATATTCCTATATACACAAATGATTTCTCGAGACGACAAGCGACCTTAACAATATATTTACGTTTTGATATAAATATTTATTTATTTCTAATATCTCGAGAATCAAGTCTTTTCAAGGCTTATTGGTTATTATCGACAATAAATGATACTTATCAAATATGACCTAATCATTTCCGATAAGTTAACTACTTACCGTTGAATCGTTCGACTAACGGTTCGGTAGAGCTCGGTGACACGTAGACTAGTTACCGCTTTTATTTAGAAACTTATAAGATATTCCGTGTTAGGAATATTGTAGAATGCACACTAGCAAGCCACGTCTTGGAAACGACATCACGAAGTCGTAATTAGCTAGCTTCGCACAAGGCAATTCAGGTGAGTTCATAACCCCACCTTTTTACGGTTTTATATTTTTGTAAATATTTTCGGGGTGGAAAGACATGCACGTTTTGCAGAAAACACACAAAGTTCTCGATGAACAAAGACTACATATTTTTAGACAAAGCACGTTTTGTAAGAACATACAAAGCTTTTGAACGAACGAAAACTCATATTTCTTAATCATATTACGAATGGATTATACTAAATATACCGGTTTTTACAAAACAAATGTGTATTATCGAAATGTGAATGATTTTCATGACTAGGGATGGATCGTCTGGTGATAATATAGAGAGACTGGGGAGTTGGCCTTAGAGGCTGGGGAGGTTCAGCCTTAGAGGCTGGTGAGGTTCAGCCTTAGAGGCTGGGGAGGTTCAGTCTTAGAGACTGGGGTAAAATACATGTTACAAATAGTACATACATTTTTATACATGGTATGATTAGCTTAATGATGGTTTACTATTAGATCATGTGAAGGGTGGGCACAACACCTAAGGCCATTAATCCTCATCGTAGGACCGAGGGATATGAGTGATAGATCTATTTGGGTGTAGCGAGCCCACACCCATGAGGCCGGGGCGGCCCATAGTGGTGACTATGTCTTCATGCCGGAGACAAATTTGCTAGGTTTGAGTTTTCCTGCACCTTTTCGCACATACAATTGGCTTTGCAACCCATTGGTGATCTCTTTTTTCCTTATTTCTACATACCAGGGACATACATACTTATAGAAATACTTGATTTATACAAATTAAATACCATGTTTTATACAAATTCAAAGCATAGGATTATGCGGGCATGGAGTCAAAGTCAGGGTGGGCATTGACGGTTATACGAACATTACAAATACAAGAGTTTACCAATACATGGTTTTATGAACATAATGCGTTACAAATACAAAGTTTCCATATAACTTGACAAGAAAATGATTTCTAAATTCGTTTTCTCAATATTATTTCACAAACCGGTTATTCAAAATATTTATTTCAAATCTTTTACAAACAAACTATGAACTCGCTCAACTTTATGTTGACTTTTTCGCATGTTTCTTTCTCAGGTTACCTTTCAGAAACTATGGCACGGTTGGAATAAGGGAACCATGTGGAGTCGAGTACTTAGTGGGCGTTCAATTTCTGGAAATCTTAGCTTATATTTGCTTCCGCTGTGCAATGAAGATACCAGTCCAGTCACACCAGCTCTGATAATTTCGGGGTGTGACAAATTGGTATCAGAGCTATAGGTTACATCGAATAAGGTTTTCTGTAGGAATACCTAGGCTCTAACCTCACTTTCTCTGGGACTTAGATCATTGAGACCTTGAATACATATAGAATGCCTAAGATTCGAATATGGTCTCCAACCGTTGCCGAAAAACAAACAGTCAAAATTTTGTTTTCAAACATACGCTATTGTGGTGTTTCATACACGGGGCATAAAACAATTACATACAGTACACAAAACTCTGAGAGTTTAGGAAACATGCATTTAAGACCTTCGGAAACTTATGTTGAAGTTCATTAAAGGTCATCACGTAGGAACCGCGAATATTAACTCGGGCACACACCATTATCCATATTGTCTATGATATTTTAACTTCCCGAGCAAGCAGCCTACGCATAACGAAACGCTAGTGCTCGAGAATATATGAAACTCAAATTTTACGTCAACGGATGTCGGAGTACATCACATTCTACGTGGAACATAACGCTAGTGCACAGGTATACGTGAAACTTAAGCTATACATCAACGGAGGTTGAAGTACGACACATACGACTATCGAGGCTAGGCCATTGAAAAGACACGATGGCGCAATTCAACGACGACGCTAGATTCCTGTCAGCAGGAGAACTGTCGATCAGGAAGCGGCGGCTTGGCACACGATCCTGCAACGACACGAGTCATGCTAAGGAGATGACGCTTGCCTTCGTATTCCCCCTATCTTATTAACGACGAATACGCTATGTTCGACATTCCATGGTAATGTCAACTAACAACCGGTCATCACATGCAACCCCAGGTAAAGTCCTTAAATTTCTTTTATTAAAATTTCGACTCTTGCATCTAGCGAGTAGATTTTCACATCTCTACTCCTCTTAATGGTCATTGTATCACGATCATTTCTTTCAGTATAGCGAATACTTATTTGGTCCACTTCTTGAAAATTATTATGTTACGCATGCATCGTTTGTTACGCATGTGGTTTCGTTTCGAATAAGCGTTTCATCACAGTTCAAATATTGTTTCGCTAAACCTAATTATTGATTTGTGATTCGAATGACTCACATTATTGTAATTGTTGGCTCCTTTGTTATTAAGTCAACACATTTTCTTGAAATTTCTTTTCTTTTCAAATTACATACATGGTTTTTCGTTGTAACCATGCCGAAAGTTTTCTTGTCGATACATATATTTATTGTCGGATTGCGCTAAAACCAAGTTCAATTGTTTGAACTTGTCCATTACACATATTCACTTCAGTGCATCATATGATGTATTGGGAGCATCATATTCAAAATTTGTTTTAACAAGTGTTTCATTTGTTCCGAGTCGAAGTAAACTTGTTTGGCATTCGACTCCGTTTAATTGTTTGTTGATTTCGACACCTTGTGGTGGTATTTTCACTTATTTGAAGCTTGCGCTAAACTCGTTTACATATCTTATGCACGGATTTAATTATTTATTTATTGATTTAGATTAAATCCACTTTGATTTATCACATTACAACAGTCTTAACACAATCGTGTGATAAGACAAGGGTACACAAAATTCATTTCATATTCCGGTGTACCTCCTAACGGTCCTTTCAACATCGATCGAATGTTTTGCGATATTCATTGCTTCTTCGTCTTCGATCGAAAACATTATTTCCTTAATGTTCCATATTCAATTGAAAATCCTATGATGTCATTTGAAACAAACTTTCAGATTCACTTTATTGCGCTTTCATTTGACTTCAAACATGGTGAATTTGTTTGATCACCCCTATTATTGAATTATTCAAGTCACTACGACACCTTGTGGTGTCAGTACAAACTTGTAGCTTGGGCTAATCATGATTGAATGTTTCATGCAAAACACAGGTGATACTTGTTCGATCACCGCTATATTTGAATTGTTTCATTCATTGCGACACCTTGTGGCGTCGGTATAACTTGCGGCTTGTGCTGATCACGATCGAGCGTTTCATGCAAACTAGTACATTTGAGATTGTTGATTCTAAGTTCATCCAGTGGATATTATTGGTTCTAGAACTTATTTACTTATTGTGAACGTTCATATGGAATTCGATTGGTCGAAGTTCCTGTTCATTGTTGGATCCCTATTAACTTAGTCACGTTAGTGACTGTAACTATACATCTTGATTCCTTTGATATCAATTTCTGGAACCTATCCCTATTAACCGTTGGGTTCTTATTGTTGAGGTATGTCCTTGAATTCACATAACTCGAATGAGTCTTGATTTGATTTCATGATCATTCACTTTGGTACTATTCGTATTTTATACGTTTAACACAACTCTAAGGAGTTAACGTAGTTTAAATTTCGAGGACGGAATTTCTGCAACAGGGGGAGAATGTGACAACCGATGATTTACGGCTCTTAATTACGTGATTAGCAGGTGATTAATGCGATAATAAATAGTGTTTACAGCACAAATTAACTTAATTTCTGCAACAGGGGGAGAATGTGACAACCGATGATTTACGGCTCTTAATTACGTGATTAGCAGGTGATTAATGCGATAATAAATAGTGTTTACAGCACAAATTAACTTAATTAGGCCTTTGGAGTGCCTAGGAACATTTATCCGAATTTACAATACGCGTATGAAGATTCGCGTGGAATCTATGGAACATCAAACGATAACCCCCCCCCCCCCCTCTGTTAGTTTCTTTCCTTTTAAACATTGATGGCTGATGATGATGATGATCGGCGGACCAACGGTGCGGTGGCTCGGTTCTGTTTCAAGCAGGTGGTTTAGACTCAAGTTCAAGTGACTTGGTTCAGGTTTGGTTCAAAATGGTTCATCTCTGGTTTGGGTTTTCTGTTCGGGCATCGGTTCAAGGTACAAGTCGCGGGTTTGGACTCTCGGCCCGGGTTCGGTCAACACTTTGGTCAACAGATGGGTCCGGGTCAAAGCAGTCAAAGTTCAGCAGGTTCGGGTCAACAAAGACAACTGGTCAGCGGGTTTGAGTCTCGGTTCGAGATACATCAGTTTCGGTTTGGTTGACTCGGTCAAACCGAGTCGACCCGGTCAATCCTGGTCAACAGTGAGTTGACTCGGTCAACTCAGTCCATGTTTCGATGACTCGGCGAGAGTTGTGGTAATAGTTTAAAGTCGTGAATTCGTTACGTTATCTTTATAATTTTATTTACACGTGACAAACGAGCTCTCGAACCGAATGATAAAATCATATATATAGTTTGCGGTTTCATATATTATCTTGTTTTATAACTTGAGTTTATAAATATTTGTTTGAAAACTTGTTGAATCTTGATAAATAACGACAACTTGTGTTGTCGGGGGCATCCAAAAAGAGAGGAAACTCTGCCCGTTTTTTCAAGAAAATCCGTAAAAATTAACGTGTTTTATTAGAAAACGAAACCTTTCGGATTCAAACGATTTTATAAACATAGATACAAACGCGTATTTGATTTGACGACGCCTTTTAACCTACACAAAATAAGCCGATAACTTTTCGATGAACATGTTTACTAAATAACGGAATCCGGTATTCTTTGATAAATTAAATATAAATAGTTATGTTTGATTTAAACATCGAAATTCAGAAACGCTTTTATAAAAATAAATAAATATAATTATATATTTATTTCGAACATCAAACAAAACGACGATTCATTTATAAACTTAAATATAGTTTATATGTTATTTCGAATATCAACGACACGAATTCGTTTTATGAAAATAAATATGGTTTTTATATTTATTCCAAATACCGTACCACACGAATTCCTTTACAAAACTAGATATAATTTATCTATTTATTTCAAACATTCAACAGCTCGATGATACTTTTGTAAAATAAATATAACTTTTTTTATTTATTTCAAACACCGAAACGGCGTATACGTATATTTTGGCAAATATATACAAGATGCAATATATGTAATACAAGTTTATTATATATTAGTTTCATACGAATATTCCTATATACACAAACGATTTCTCGAGACGACAAGCGACCTTAAAAATATATTTATGTTTTGATATAAATATTTATTTATTTCTAATATCTCGAGAATCAAGTCTTTTCAAGGCTTGTTTGTTATTATCGACAATAAATGATACTTATCACATATGACCTAATCATTTCAGATAAGTTAACTACTTACCGTTGAATCGTTCGACTAACGATTCGGTAGAGCTCGGTGACACGTAGACTAGCTACCGCTTTTATTTAGAAACTTATAAGATATTCCGTGTTACGAATATTGTAGAATGCACACTAGCAAGCCACGTCTTGGAAACGACATCACGTAGTCGTAATTAGCTAGCTTCGCACAAGGCAATTCAGGTGAGTTCATAACCCCACCTTTTTGCGGTTTTATATTTTTGTAAATGTTTTCGGGGTGGAAAGACATGCACGTTTTGCAGAAAACACAAAAAGTTCTCGATGAACAAAGACTACATATTTTTAGACAAAGCAAGTTTTGCAAGAACATACAAAGCTTTTGAACGAACGAAAACACATATTTCTAAATCAATTACAAATGGATTATACTAAATATACCGGTTTTTACAAAACAAATGCGTATTATCGAAATGTGAATGATTTTCATGACTAGGGATGGATCGTCTGGTGATAATATAGAGAGACTGGGGAGTTGGCCTTAGAGGCTGGGGAGGTTCAGCCTTAGAGGCTAGGGAGGTTTAGCCTTAGAGGCTGGGGAGGTTCAGTCTTAGAGACTGGGATAAAATACATGTTACAAATAGTACAGACATTTTTAGACATGGTATGATTAGCTTAAGGAGGGTTTACTACTAGATCATGTGAAGGGTGGGCACAACACTTAAGGACATTAATCCTCATCGTAGGACCGAGGGACATGAGTGATAGATCTATTTGGGTGTAGCGAGACCACACCCATGAGGTCGGGGCGGCCCATAGTGGTGACTATGTCTTCATCCCGGAGACAAATTTGCTAGGTTTGAGTTTTCCTCCACCTTTTCGCACATACCATTGGCTTTGTAACCCAATGGTGATCTCTTTTTCCTTATTGCTACATACCAGGGACATACATACTTACAGAAATACTTGATTTATACAAATTAAATACTGCAAACCTTAACAATCTGCCTCAAATCATCCGTTTAGCACACAAGATTACTGACCAAGAGGTCGAGCGTGGTGCGTTACCGCCACGTGTTTCTGCTACTACCCCTACTGCTACAGCTACCACACCTGCTAGTGATAACAAGCGAAAATGGAATGATGTTGACAAAGCAACCAGTGCCAGTCAATCTCAGAAAAGGCCTGACAACAGCAATAACCATAGTTTCAGTCAGTCGTCCTCAGTTAACCAAGGCCATGGCAGCAATCAGAGTGAAGGCACCTACGTTTGTAAGAAGCCAAAGTGCAACAAGTGTGGTAATCATCATCATGGACCGTGTGTCCAGGCTTGCCATAGGTGCGATAAGGTGGGCCATGTGGCAAAAGACTGTAGAACTCCGTACCCAAAGCAGCAGCAACAGAATCAGCAGCAACAGCAACAGCAAAGGCAGCAGCCCCATCAGAATCAGGGCTTTAAGAAGGGGTGTTTCTAGTGTGGGGATGAGGGTCACATCAAGCGGGATTGCCCTCAACTGAATCATAACGCCAATGATAACAACCGTCAGAATAACAATGCTGGGAACAACAATAACGACAACAATGGGGGCAATGGTGCTCGTGGAAGGGTATTTACAATTGGTGCTGGTGATGCTAGGAATGACGACAATGTCGTGACTGGTATGTTTTCTGTGAACAACCTCTTTGCTTCTGTATTATTTGATTCCGGTGCCGATTGGAGTTATATGTCCCTAGAGTTCAGTCAACGATTAGGGTTAGCTCCAACACCTCTAGAAGCTAAGCATGTAGTAGAATTAGCCGATGGTAAAATAATTGAAGCCTCGCATGTTCTTATGGGGTGTAAGCTAGATCTTGTGGGTCAAGTGTTTGACATTGACCTCCTTCCTGTTACCCTTGGTAGTTTTGATGTAGTGGTTGGTATGGATTAGCTGTCTAAGCACCAAGCTGAAATTCTCTGTAAAGAGAAGATCGTACGTATTCCTATCCCCAGTGGAGAATTTCTATCGGTACAAGGGCATCGCAGTGGTGCGATGGTTAGTATCATCTCAGCTATGCAAGCGCAGAAGTGTCTACGAAAGGGGTATCCTGCTATTCTAGCACTCGTTACTGATACTCCATCTGAAGAAAGAAAGATCGAAGACCTACCAGTTGTTCGTGAATTTCCTGATGTATTTCCTGAGGAACTACCTGGTTTACCTCCTCACCGACAAGTGGAATTTTAGATTGATCTTGCACCAGGAGCGGCTCCAAGTGCTCGTGCTCCTTATCATTTAGCACCTGAAGAGTTGCATGAGTTATCTAATCAACAACAAGAGTTATTGGACAGGGGCTTTATTCGACCCAGTTCTTCGCCTTGGCGAGCCCCAGTTCTGTTTGTAAAGAAGAAAGACGGGTCTTTTCGTATGTGTATTGATTATCGGGAACTCAACAAGGTGACTGTCAAGAACTGTTATCCTCTGCCGCGCATCGACGACTTGTTTGATCAGTTGCAGGGGTCGAGTTTTTACTCGAAGATCGATTTAAGATCGGGTTATCATCAGATGAGGGTCCGAGAGGAGGATGTCCCTAAGACGGCTTTTCGAACGCGGCACGGTCATTATGAGTTTGTGGTTATGCCTTTTGGGTTGACGAACGCACCAGCGGTCTTCATGGATCTCATGAACCGTGTATGCAAACCGTATCTTGACGACTTCGTTATCATGTTTATTGATGACATTCTGATATATTCAAAGAGCAAGGAAGATCACGAGCGACACCAGCGTCTTATTTTGAAGCTTCTGAGGAAGGAGCAACTCTACGCGAAATTCTCTAAGTGTGACTTCTGGATTCGAGAGGTGCACTTCCTTGGCCACATTGTGAATGAATCGGGAATACACGTGAATCCTGCAAAGATTGACACCATTAGAAATTGGGCGGCACCGAAGACTCCATCAGAGGTGCGATAATTTCTTGGTCTCCCTGGATACTATAGCAGATTTATTAAAGACTTTTTGAAGATCGCACAACCTCTTACCTTGTTAACACAGAAAGGTGTTGTATACTCGTGGGGAATGAAACAAGAAGATGCTTTCCAGTTGCTGAAACAAAAGCTCTGCAGCGCACCGATCTTATCTTTACCTGACGGCACAGAAGATTTCGTGGTATATTGTGATGCTTCTATTCAGGGTCTTGGTTGCATGTTGATGCAACGCGAGAAGGTGATAGCTTACGCCTCTCGACAGTTAAAGGTTCACGAGAGGAATTATACGACGCACGACTTAGAGTTGGGATCCATGGTGTTTGCGCTTAAAATCTAGAGACATTACCTGTACGGTACTAAATGCACTATTTATACCGACCACAGGAGCCTTCAGCATATCTTTGACCAGAAGGAATTGAATATGCGACAATGTCGCTGGGTGGAACTCTTAAATGACTACGATTGCGCAATCAAATATCACCCGGGTAAGGCTAATGTTGTAGCTGATGCCCTCAGTCGAAAGGAATCGAAACCCAAAGGTGTTCGCGCTTTGCAGCTCACCATCCATTCTAATTTGCCTGACAAGATCCGTTCTGCATAAACCGAAGCGTTGAAAGAGGAAAACATTCAAGCATAATACTTAAGGGGCATGGAAAAGCGGCTGGTAGAGAGATCTGATGGTATTCTCTATTGCATGGAATGAATATGGATTCCTTTGTTTGGAAATCTTAGAGAACTTGTGATGGACGAAGTGCACAAGTCTCGATACTCTCTTCACCCGGGGTCGGATAAGATGTATCAGGACCTCAAAGTCATGTATTGGTGCCCGAAGATGAAAGCTCACATCGCGACGTATGTGAGTAAGTGTCTGACTTGTGCTAAAGTTAAAGTAGAATATCAGAAACCCTCGGGTCTACTTCAGCAACCAGAAATACGCATGTGGAAATGGGAGCAAATCGCAATGGATTTCGTCACAGGCTTGCTGAGAAATCAAAACGGAAACGATACCATCTGGGTGATCGTTGATCGTCTCACGAAGTCAGCACATTTTCTAGCAATCAAGGAAATGGATAAGTTTTCGCGACTTGCCGCTGTTTATCTTAAATAGGTGGTTTCTAGGCACGGGGTGCCGACCTCTATTATCTCTGATCGTGACCCGCGTTTCACTTTGGATTTGTGGCAGTCGATGCACAAATCGTTCAACTCGCGTCTCGATATAAGGACTGCTTATCACCCGCAGACGGATGGTCAAAGTGAGCGAACCATCCAAACGCTTGAAGACATGCTACGAGCGTGCGTGATCAATTTTGGCAGGGGTTGGGAGAAACGCCTGCCTATGATAGAGTTTTCTTATAACAATAGCTACCATAATAGTATCCAGGCAGCCCCATTCGAAGCATTGTACGGGCGAAAATGTCATTCACCTCTTTGTTGGGCTGAGGTGGGTGACAGCCAGATCATAGGCCCGGAGCTTGTATTCGAAACTTCAGAAAAGATAGTTCAGATCAGGAATCGTATGGCGGCAGCGCGCGACCATCAGAAAAGCTACGCTGACAAGCGTAGGAAACCTTTGGAGTTCGCTGTTGGTGATCGTGTTATGTTGAAGGTCTCACCCTGGAAGGGTGTGGTGCGTTTTGGGAAACGCGGCAAGCTTAACCCTCGTTATGTTGGGCCACTAAAAATTCTGGAGTGAATTGGTAAAGTGGCCTACAAGTTAGACTTACCTGCTGAGTTGGGTAACGTCCATGACGTCTTCCATGTCTCCCAGCTAAAGAAGTGTTTGTCCGATGAAACACTTGTGGTACCATTTCAAGAGCTGAAAATCGACGACAAGTTGCAGTTTGTCGAAGAACCAATAGAAATTATGGACCGGGAGGTCAAGGTTCGTAAGCATAGTCGAATTCTGATCGTGAGGGTTCGTTGGAACTCATGACGGGGACCGGAGTTCACATGGGAAAGCGAGGATCAGATGAAGCTCAAGTACCCACATTTATTCCCAGCTGACAAATCTAAGTCTGGCACAACTAGTGAAATTCGGGACGAAATTCCTATTCAAGTTGGGGATGATGTGGCACCCGCGGAAAATACACAGTCATCCTGACCTGACGCCGTGCTATTGTGGATTGCTTATCAAATTTCGGGATGAAATTTCTTTCAAGTTGGGGATGATGTGACAACCTGAGATTCCAAGTTCTTTAATTACGTATCTCTTATGTCGAAATCCTGTTTTGATAATTTATTTAGGTTATGTCATGCGTAACAGTTTAAAAGATTGATCCTAATGAATATTTAGTTATGCATTGTGAATGTAAATGCATTGGTGATTGTTTAATAAAAACCTTTTATGACAAAAACCACTGCCCGACGAAAAATAGGACATGTGGGCTCAACGAAGAATGGGCTCGACGAAATATGGTTATTCGTTGAGATGGGTTTTTCGTCGGGAGTGTTACTCGTTGTGATGGGCTTTGGTCCAAATGAAACCCAAACATGCTGATTGTTTTAAACGTAAACCTGCCTAACCCTAAACCCTTCCCCTCAATTGTGAACGTCGGCAGCACGAGTCATCCCTCTCGAAGCCTTTCTTGCACTCTTGTGACTATCTAGTCGATCGGCTAGCACTTCACCACACATAATGTTATGTAATATTTGTTTTGTGGATGATTATTTGTGATGCATTAGGGTTTCGTCTGTGTCATCGTGCAGTTAGAATGGATGGATGATTTTGGTGTTAGTTTATGTTGTTGTTAGTGGTTAGAAAACCCTATGGTTGATGATTGCTTATACGTAATTCGTAATTCTGTGTTGTGTCCAACTGATGAATTGTTTGCTATATCACGGTGATCGCATGTTAAGTTAATGGCTAGGGTTGCATAGTAACCAATTGTAAACTGTTATGCTTAGAGTGCAAGGTTGATGCGTGATGATTAACTGATACGCTCGGTATGAGTGGTGATTCTTAACTAGAATGCATGATTATCGATTAATCTGTGGTTAGATCTGTTGAGTATTGATGAACTAGATAGCATACATTACAGCTGAATGAAAGGAACTTAACTATCTAAGGTTGTGATGAAAAACTAGGTTTTTTCGTTAAGTTGGTTTTGGACGAAACATTGGGGTCTTTCGTCACCCACTCTCTCGACGAAAGACCATCTTTCTTTATGGGTGTTTCGCCAGAGGGACTTTCCACGAAAGACCAGTCTTTCGTGGAGAGTGCTGAAAATGAAAACAGACTGTGATGATTTCAAAACTATATCCGTTACATGCTAACGATGTTAACTAGGAATGGGAAGCATCATCCAACTCGTATGACTAGACAATACAGATGTTATTGGTTATTACGTGATATGCATGCTAACAATTGTACAGTAACTCTGTGATGAATGCAATATGTATAAGTTATGTGACTTGGGTGATTATGACACTGATAAGTATTGTTAACCACTGTAGGGTTGGTTGATTAACTTGGAAACAGGTAACTTAACAAACCGAGCAAACCAAGGTGAGTTCACTGCCTTTTTCAAGCATGCATCCTGGGGAGGGATATCGGGTAACGTTCTGGGGAGGAATGTCGTGTTTCGGGTTTGACTGGAATGTTAAACCTGGGATGTTGGTTATTATACTCATTTCTATCATTAAGTCCCATCATATACCGATTGGTTGCCGGGAGGCAACGGGGTTATTAGTTGATAGCGCTATTAGGTTTGGCACCCTCACACCGTACCGGGGAGGACGGTCGTCAACTAATTACCTTAACCACTTGACCAATGTATGATAGAGCATTGGGGTTTGGCAAATAATCTGGAGCCATCTGTGGTAATCGAGTTAATAACAACATCTAATCTTTGCAATGTTTTATACTCATATCTGGTAACTAAAACGTATAAACAAACTTTGAACTCACCAGCGTCATCTGACACACTTGTATGCATGCTTGCAGGTCGTTAGATTCTTGGTTATGGACTTGCTATCTGGGAGTGCTGGAGTGGTCATGGGTCGAGACTCTTGGATACTTGTTTCGTTGGTTTTGAACACTTGTTTTGAAACAATTGATTAACAATTTACATTATGCTTCGGTTGAACATTTACTTTGGTTTTAACTTTTGACTTGGAATTATATTATGAAATGAAATGAATGTTTTATTTAAATATTTGTAATAGTTCAATGTGATTGGTGGCTTGGATCCTGGTACGTCACACGTCCCGCGGTGTTTCCGCATGTGGTATTTTGGGGGTGTGACATAGATGGTGGAACAATGATGGTGGGTTGGTGTGAGGTTTCTCATATGAAATTAGATTGGAGAGGATGAAAAAGTGGGAGTAGAATAAAATTCTACACATTTAAAATACAACTTTGATAAGAGTACTTTGACACTATTGGTACACCTTGTCACGTAACAGTTACCCATTAGTCTAAGATATATATTTTTCATTTTTTTAACTTTTTGTTTTCTCACACACCAATTGGTAGTGACTGGTTCCAAAAGGTCAACCTCTCAATAGACCCATTAAATAGGTTAGACTCTGTTAGCATCTGAGTTTAAATTTTTTGTGTTTGTTTTAAAGAAGAACAATGGAAGAAGTTAAAAAGATGAATAATATGCAGGGGAATGAAGAAAAACTTTATAACACAAACAATGGAAGATTTGGTTTCATCATGAACACTTTATATTGAATGATTGTTTTACACAATGATTCATGTATGCATGAATTACAACTCGCCCTCAGCCTGAGATCACAGAGTTTGTTCGTACAAAATGAAAGTGAGTGAAGTGATATAATAATGCAGTACATGCATTGTTCTATTTATAGTACAAACCTAACCAGTGTGGAATCCTTGCTAACGTCACCTAAACAATGACATCTAACAATATTAACAAACTCTAACCTCTATTTGCTAAACACTGTTTACAATACAAACACTGATTACAAATACTGATGACTCTATCCTCTGTTGAAGCTTTAGCAGGCTTTCTTCAAAGGGTGATCAAACCTTTGCTTCCAGCAGACCTTTAACTTCTTCAGTGGTTTAGCTTTACCAGTCTTCGTAAACCAGTAGATATTTGACTTGTAGCAGACCTTAAGCTTTGAGCAGACCTTAGAATCAGCAGTTGTTAGAATGCCTTTATCATTGGGGAGAGAGGGAATCCAAAACACTGTTATTCAGGATCAGCAGTTTGCAGGACTGTTTTGGCTTTTTATCATCTGTTCTCAAGATGGGATCCACATGAGCAAACAATCTCCCCCTAGAACAGATGATACCAAAACCCTTCTTTATTTTTTATCTTTATTTTCTCATCAGCATTTCCTAGATTTGCCATTTGAACTGTAGTTCAAAGCCCAAGGATTCCATATCTTCTTCATCCCTTTCCAGTTGAAGGTTCAAAAGATCTTGCGGGTCACATACACTCAGACCATATGTATCCTTCATGCTTATCCTTTCAACATCTCCATTTGATCTGATCAAAGTCAATATATGGGTGTTTGAGGATAACTTCCACTTTAGTATTCCATATCTTCTTGGTGAATGAGGTCTGGTTGCCAACCTTTGGATTTTTTCAGCTAATTGAGCAGTGAGTTGATTAGCAGCATCATCCATGTGGTAATCAATCTGGTATTTAATGGCCTTCTTTCTATATTCTTCATACCTCTGCTCATCTTCCTCATAAGTCAGCTTTTGCCTTTTTAATTGCTTCAAGGCATTTATGGGTAAAGCAGATGTTAAGGAAAGCTTTTTGGAGGCATGGGTTTGTTAAGTCCTGCCAGTAGTGGTTTCAAGATAAACTGGCTTTTGAGGAACATATGGGTCTTTGGCTCTAAGAGCTTCCAGTTTTCTGTAGGTCTCTTCTATATTTAGCTTTGACCATCTGGCAATTGACCTTGCTGACCCATAATCAGTAGCAACAAGCTCTGCTCTCATTCTCTTGAACCTTAATGCTTCATCTGGATGCACTTGCTTGGATTTCTTCCAACTTGGTGGAGGTTTCTTGACTAGAGGATCATTGTTCATTTTAGTAATTCTGTCTATTTCTTCCAAGAGAGCATCTGTGGACTAGTCTTTGAATTGAGCCCTGGTTGCTTTATAAGGCTGGTGCTTCATTATGTGATCAATGTAATTAACCTTTAGTTCCTTTTCAAGCTCAGTATCCAATGGCTGCTCAGACATGGTTTTACTAAGGTCTTTAGCAAAGTCTTCAAGCTTTCTGACTTTGTTAAGCTCATGTGAAAGTAGACCTTGGTATTTCCTGTCACCTAAATCTTTACTATCTTCTCTGGCTATAACCTCTGCTTGTGCTGCTTTCATTTTCAAGTACTCATCTAAGTTCTAAGGTTGTCTAAAGCCATAGAGAGATGGGAAGGTTCTCTTTGATGGATCCTCTATCTTGAAGAAAGATTTAATTTCACTTTGTATTGTAAGCAGTTCTAGAGGATATTTAGCAGCCAAGGGGATGACAGATGGTGGTGAACAAGTGGGTGGATAAAGTGGATTTGTGGGTGGAAGTGATGAGGATGGAGTGGATTGAACAGGAACAAATTATAAGGGGGTTGGTGATGGAATCTCCTTATCATCTTCATGCACAACAAATTTTTCTTTTGCGTACATAATGTTGTTTTAGTGGTGGAGGAACTTTAGGTGGAGAGAGTTGTTTAGGTAAAGATGGTGGTTGTGAAGGGAATCGTTGTGGTGTTGGAGGTGGTTGAGTTAATGGTGGTGTAGTGAAATGGATTGTGGTAGAGGATTGGCTAACCTCTGCAGAAACAACTAGTGTCTCAGCAGCTGTTCGCCTAACATCTACTGATGCTTTTATTGCATCAGCATCTGTTGGTTTAGTGGGAGAGGATGGTTTTGAAGCTATTTTCTGCTTCTTTTGTGGTGATTTTTGAGGGGAAGGTCTAGCTGGTGTAATGCATTTGGTTTTTGGTGTAGCAGAGGATACAGGCTTTGTAGAAGTAGCAGATGTTTCAGGAAAGGTGGCTATTGGCGATCTATTGTTTCTAAAAGACTTCTTTCTTTGTGAAGTACCAATGTTTCTGCTTTTCTAAAATTTATTTCTTCAGTTTGGATTTTTAGGGTCTCATCAATTCCCTTTTTCTTTCCAACATCTGAAGTTTCTGAAGTTGTTGCAGAAGTTTGTTGTTTAGCAAACCCTGGCTTTTGTTGGACCTTTGATTTTGTTTTCACTTTTAGACCAGGTTCCAATTTTCTCATAGAATCTTCCCCCCCCCCTTTGGCATCATCATCATCATCATCATCCTTTTACAAAACTGGTGCAGGGGACAACCAGTAAGTTTGAGCAAATATTCTTTGATACTCCTTATGTGTGCCTGTATATCTTTGTACCTATCCTCAACCATTATTCTGATAAGTTCCATATGCTTGTTGTGGTTGAGTTTAGCAAATTCCCTTTGAGCTGCAAGGATTGGTTGCACATAATTCCATATCTCTTGGGTAATTTACTGAGTACTAGGCTGACATTTAGATTCTCTAACACCTTCTTCATAAAATCTTTCATTTCACCAACAAAGTTTTCAATGGAAGACATTCTATCCATCAAATCCTTGTATCTTAATTCAGCACCTAATTTAGGATCATCTGAATTCCCACCAGAGGTGGTTGTATTTGTATTGATAACATGAGAAGTCTCCATGTCATCAGAAACAAATGACCCTTTTTCTTGGTTCTAGGGACTTCCTACTGGAGCAGAGGTTAACATTGTAACCTCAACAGTGGTTGCCTTCAAGGGAGTCTTAGTAATGAAACCACTGTCCAACTGTAAATCAATGGATTCAGCAGTTGTAGTGGCTGCTCCACTTGAACTACCACCAAGAGTTTTGTAAAACTCAAGGGGTGTAACCTCCTCAACTATTTATGGGATAGCAAATTGCATTGGTTCATACACAGTCATTTATTGGGTTAGACTTTCATTAATGGGTTGGTGAGAGGGACTGTTTTGTGTCTGAATTGAAATAGCTTCAAACAGTGGTAAAATAGTGGGTGGAATTGGAGATGAAGGTTGTGGTGTGGAAAGCGACATTGCCCCGGGAGAAAGGCTTTTAAACATAGTTTCAAGTGAAACACATGCTTCATTTTGTGGTTTCCCTATGCGTACAACATGATCCTTTTGTGAGGATTCATTAGGAGTTTGGTCTATGGGTTGAGATCTATCCACATGCTATGAGGAAGTAGAAGCAGTGGTTTCAAGTGACTTTGGTGTTGTCACTGGGATAACCTCTGGGATATCGTCTTCCAGAGGACCTGTTTTATTAGGTTTGGTGGGCTTTTTGGATTTGGAAGTTTTCTTTTTTGGTTTTGCTGGTGTGGGTTTCACAGCAGTGGTTGTGGTGCAATGATCACCAGGAGAAGTGGGCTCAGCAACAGAGGTTTGACCAGGAGCATATGTGGACTCATCTAAAATTGGCTCATCCCCCGTTGCTTATGTTTTAGAAACATTTGATTCTTGGCCATAAGGCGAGTAAAAGTTTCAGAAGTTACACTATTTATTTTAAAGGCTACACCTTGTTCAAAAGCCTTTTTGGGAAAGATGTCTTACCAGCTAAGTCATTTAACCCAAACGTTGTTGATATGGTGGTTGGGGTTATTGCAACAAGGGTACCTCCGACTTTTGAAGTTAAAGCATAAGGCACTTTCTTTTGTTCTTCAACTTTAACATTTGCCCAGAAGTCATGTAGTGTACCTTGATAAATCAGTGTAGTAGCAGTAAGAATGACTTTATATTTTGATGAAGTGAGAACATCAATTATTGTATGGTAGATTGAGTTTTTTCGGTTTTCTTAAAAATAGGAAGGTAATCATGAGGGTTTTTGATTATCAGAGCCATGTCAGATTAGAAATTTGCGAAAGGTTGAAGAAGAAGTGATGAATAAGATGATGGTAACCACTTAGGAGAATTTTGAATTCGATACGACAGTAAAAGCTCTGTTTGGGGATAAAATAGGGTTTTATAAAGTGAAAAAGTGAATGCTGACGTGGCAGCGGTTTCAAAGATCTGACGGCTAACATCTGTCCACGTGGCAACCCTGTTGGAGTAATGGAGGATAGCTGTTTCGAAACCACGGTTGGGCAATAACAATGGTTGGAAACAGTGAAATGAACAGTGGTTGATTTTAGTCTATCAGTGGATAGACATTAGTTGTCACACCCCCAAAATCCACCTGCGGAAAACCACCGCTTGGAGGCGTGACTGACCAGGATCCAACCACCAATCATATTGAACAAGCAAGTAAGTGATTATAAAAATCCAACCAATACAATTGGTGTCCAAACAAAACATAGTTTAAGTTGCAAGCGGAAGCATAATGTTTAAAACCAAAACATAAGTCCAAAGGTTTCAAAGTTTAACATGGCACACATCTGTCCATGTCCCACAACGACTCTTCCCCATGCAAGCTCCAGCTAAGTACCTATTGACCTGCAAAGCATGTAGTAACGAGTCAACAACAATGTTGAGCGAGTTCACAGTTGGGTGTTTGTTTTTAGTTGTTTTGAAAACGGTTTCCTTTAACTGGCATCCCTGCCGTGGGGGTTACTCCATAGTTGAAAACGTGATTTGTTTATCCCATTTATTCTGGCAACCCAGCCGTGGGGGCTACCCCATGTTTAGTTGTCTGGCTTTTCGGCCGTGGGGGCTACCCCATGTATACACTAGACTCGTTACCATATCGACTGCTGACTGTAGTCATGTTTAAGTGCCCAGAACTGTCAATGTCTATCATCATTGACGTGCCCAGATCCATTAGTTCACGCCCGTCCTCTGCGGCACGGTGTGAGGTTTGTCAAACCTAAATAGCGCTATCTAACTAATGACCCGCTCGCCATTGGCCCGGCGATTAAGTCGATATAAAAAGGAGGGACTTCGTGATAGAGTTTTGGTCTAGTAAAAGTTATCTGTCCGTAAGGACGAGGAATTTCATTCCTGAACCAGTACTGTCCTACCCAAGAAAGGACGAGGAATCCCTATTCCTTAACCCCATTCCCAACCCCTGGGAATCCCATGCTTTGTAGAGTGTGAACTCACCTTGGTTTGCTCGGCAGATACACAGAAAAGTCAAGTCTAGATGCTAGTGGTCAACCACGTCCTAACATGGTTATCATACATGTCAGGTTCAAACCAAGAAATGCACGTTGCATACAGGAGTTATTCATGGCAGTCCAATCAACAGTGCACAATATACCCATTCAACAATAACATATAAAGTCCATGAATTCGGCCCAAATACCTAGGCCTGTAACCGTGTAAGTTCAAACAGAACATATATAATCAAGTGGTCTCGAGTCGAGACCAGAGATCTCGAGTCGAGACGGTGCTGTCTCGGTTTATAGCCTTCATCACTCGAGACCTGGTGGTCTCGAGTCAGGTCTCGAGTCGCAACAAGACCAGCATCCTGGTTTCGAGTCATGTTGTTTGTGTGCTGGCAATGTGTGGTCTCGAGTCGAGACTAGGGGTTCTCGACTCGCAACCTGTGTCGCAAATGCGGTCTCGAGTTGTCACATATATGGTCTCGAGTCGTATCCGAGGGTCTCGACTCTCTTATCTGGTGGTTCTAGAAAATATGCCAAGGTTTGTACTATCCAATAGAATTTCGATTTCATGTAACCGTGTACTATCCAACCGAAATGCACCAACATGTTTTCTTGTCTAAAACCTTAAATCAAATGGATCAAACAAAGCATCTTTCAATTGTTCATAGCATATTCAAATATTCATAATAACATTCAAACTTGCTCATCATTAGGGTTTTCATCCTTCACTATCATGTTCATCCTACCTAATAACACCTAAACTAGATATCAATATCATCTTGCAAACCATCATCAAGCAAAACATTTGTTCTATAACTTCTAACATAAATCGGATGATCATAAACAACCTTAGCTATCATTCTTTTATCATTTAAGCTTAACTTAGCAAGACATTATCATACAACATTCAAGATCATCTTTGGCATTTGGAACCAAGCATGTATCGTTAACAAACAAGAACCCATTGCATCGAACAAGCACTCTCATCATAATAGATAATAACAACCATGCACTTTATCACTAAATTAACACTTTTATCATGTATGTCATTTACCAACCAAGCATTGTAACATCTAGAACATAACACACTAACCGGATGGTATTCGAGTTTGAAGAACCAACGAACCAAATGCCGAGCGATGATCCCGAGCTTGATCCGACGATCTTGGTGCTACCGGTTGAAAGAGAGGAGAGGAGGTTTGTGGTTCTAGGGTTTTAGTGAGAGAGAATGTAGGAGAGTGTGAGTGAGAGTGAGTGTGAGTTGCCCAAAGAAATGGCAAGGTTGGCTAGGAGCATGAGTTATATACTAGCCCTAAGTTGGTTCACCCTAGTGGGTTTTCGAGTGGGGTAAAGAGAAGCATGGCCCAACCTGCCCAACCGTTACACTGTTCACTCGAGACCGAGTGGTCTCGAGTTGGGTTCATGGTCTCGGCTTATTATTATTACATACCCACATATACATAATTCTACATTATACGTTCATATTATCAACATATAGCACATCAAGATAATTCACAACTTTCATTTGCTAATATGTAAACACATAACGTTCAAGCATGTTACATCGAGATACAATGAAGGGTTCTAAATTACGAGTTGTCACATTATCCCCAAGTTGATAGAAATTTCGTCCCGAAATTTGGTAAGTACTCACTGAGGAAGCTAGTTAAGTTGTATGGTTTTCCTGGTTTTCCTGGGGTGTCACATCCTCCCCCCGTTGATCTGGAATTTCGTCCCAAAATTCCGTAGCTTCAGCCTCAGTAGTGGTTGTACTGTTTGCGAACAGTTGAGGATACTTTTGTTTCATCTGATCTTCGCGTTCCCAGGTGAACTCTGGGCCGCGACGTGAGTTCCAACGAACTCGGACGAGAGGTATTCTAGTGTTCTTGAGGACCTTAACATCCCGGTCTGTGATTTCAACTGGTTCCTCGACGAATCGCAACTGCTCGTCGATGGTGAGCTCCTTCAAAGGAACTACGAGGGTCTCATCTGACAGGCACTTCTTCAGATTCGACACATGGAAAACGTTGTGAACTACACTGAGTTCTGCTGGTAAGTTCAGTTTGTAGGCCACCTTGCCTATTTTCTCGATGATTTCAAAAGGTCCGACATATCGTGGGTTAAGTTTGCCTCGTTTGCCAAAACGAACCACACCCTTCCAGGGTGAAACTTTGAGTAGTACACGCTCCCCAACCTGGAGCTCAAGTGGTTTCCTATCCTTATCGGCGTAGCTTTTCTGACGGTCACGAGCTGCCGCCATGCGTTGTCGTATATGAGCAATTCGTTCGGTTGTGTCTACCACAAGTTTTGGACCAGTGATCTGACTATCCCCCACCTCTGCCCAACAAAGAGGTGACCGACATTTACACCCGTACAATGCCTCAAACGGAGCAGCTTTAATGCTGGTGTGGTAGCTGTTATTGTACGAGAATTCCACATGTGGCAGATGCTTTTCCCAGCTGTTGCCAAAGTCGATGACACATGCACGAAGCATGTCTTCTAAGGTTTGAATAGTGCGCTCAGACTGCCCGTCCGTCTGAGGGTGATATGCTATGCTCATGTCTAATCGTGAGCCAAAGGATTTGTGCATTGCTTGCCACAGTTCTGAAGTAAAACGTGCATCACGATCCGAGATAATGGAGGTGGGCACCCCGTGCCTCGAGACAACTTCCTTAAGATATATGTCTGCTAGAGTGGAGAACTTGTCCATTTCCTTGATAGCCAAGAAGTGTGCAAACTTTGTGAGTCGATCCACGATCACCCAAATAGTATCGTTACCACGTTGAGATCTAGGCAGGCCAGTAACAAAATCCATGGAAATTTGCTCCCATTTCCATTGTGGTATCTCTGGTTGTTGGAGTAGGCCTGAGGGTTTCTGGTATTCAGTCTTGACCCTCGCACAAGTCAAACACTTGCTGACGTAAGTTGCTATGTGGGCCCTCATGCTAGGCCACCAATACGTAGTTTTGATATCATGGTACATCTTGTCCGAGCCAGGATGTACCGAGTAGCGAGACTTGTGTGCTTCATCCATCACAAGCTCTCGTAAGTTGCCATAGAGTGGGACCCAAATGCGCCCTGTGACGTAGTAAGCACCGTCTTCCTTCTGTTCTAAGCGTTGCCTTGAGCCGCGTAGGGCTTCAGCCCTGACGTTTTCTGGTTTTAATGCTTCCACCTGAGCATCACGTATTTGGGAAGGAAGGCTAGAATGTATAGTGAGTTGCAAAGCTCGTACGCGCTTAGGCACAGTGTCCTTTCGACTGAGGGCATCAGCCACAACATTGGCTTTGCCTGGGTGATACCTGATCGAGCATTCGTAGTCATTCAGCAGCTCGACCCATCGTCGTTGTCGCATATTCAGTTCCTTCTGTTTGAAGATATGCTCGAGACTCCTGTGGTCGGTGTAAATGGCGCACTTTGTACCGTATAGGTAGTGTCTCCATATCTTAAGTGCAAAAACAACAGCTCCCAGCTCTAAATCATGCGTAGTGTAGTTCCTTTCATGAACTTTAAGTTGGCGTGAGGCGTAGGCTATAACTTTATCTCGTTGCATCAATACACAACCAAGGCCCTGAATTGATGCGTCACAGTAAACCAAAAAATCGTCTGTGCCCTCTGGCAATGAAAGGATAGGTGCGCTGCAAAGTCTATCCTTTAAATGCTGAAATGCTAATTCCTGTGCATTTCCCCATCGATAAACGACCCCTTTCTGCGTTAGTGAGGTGAGAGGCTGTGCAATCTTGGAAAAATCCTTAATGAACCTCCTGTAGTAACCTGCCAAACCCAAGAATTGGCGAATTTCCGTTGGTGTACGAGGTGCAGGCCAGTTCTTAATAGAGTCTACCTTGGATGGATCAACGTGAATCCCATCCTTGTTCACCACATGGCCTAGGAAATGGACTTCACGAAGCCAAAAGTCGCATTTTGAAAACTTGGCGTATAGCTGTTCTGCTCGAAGGAGTTCCAAAATGAGTCGTAAATGTTGCTCGTGCTCCTCCTGACTCTTAGAATAGATCAGGATGTCGTCGATGAATACAATAATGAACTTGTCTAGGTACGGCTTGCACACTCGATTCATCAAGTCCATGAAGACCGCAGGTGCGTTTGTCAGCCCAAAAGGCATGACCAAAAACTCATAATGTCCATAACGAGTTCTAAAGGCTGTTTTGGAGGCGTCCTCTTCTCGGACTCTCAGCTGGTGATATCCCGATCTCAAATCAATCTTTGAATAGTAGCTCAATCCTTGCAGCTGGTTGAACAAGTCGTCAATACGTGGTAGAGGGTAACGATTCTTCACGGTCACCTTGTTGAGTTCACGATAGTCAATACACATTCTAAAGGTGCCGTCTTTCTTCTTCACAAATAGCACTGGAGCTCCCCAGGGCGATGAGCTAGGACGAATAAAACCCTTATCCAAGAGTTCTTGTAGTTGTGTAGAGAGTTCTTCCAACTCTGAGGGAGCTAAACGATAAGGTGCACGAGCTATAGGCGCAGCTCCAGGAGCTAGTTCAATCTGAAACTCGACCTGGCGATGGGGCGGAAGGCCAGGTAATTCCTCAGGAAATACCTCAGGATAGTCGCGTACAATCGGAAAATCTTCTATCTTCTTCTCTTCCTTCGAGGTGTCTGTAACAAGAGCTAAGATAGCGACGTGCCCCTTTCTCAAACACTTCTGGGCCTTAAGGAAAGAGATGATGTTCTCAACAGCACCCCTCTTGTCGCCACGAATCATGAGAGGTTCATCACCGGAACCAGGAATGCGAACAATCTTCTCGTTGCAAAGAATCTCTGCTCGGTGTTGGGATAACCAATCCATCCCAATGACAACATCGAAACTACCCAAGACGATAGGAATGAGGTCGATAGAGAAGGTCTGGTTAGCAAGAGTAAGTTTACAACCCTTGACTACGTGTGCGGCCTCTAAACTCTTACCATTTGCTAGTTCTACAGTGTGCTTGTTGTTCAATGGTGTTGGAATACGCTTAAGCATTTGACTAACTTCTAGTGACACGTAGCTAGTATCGGCACCCGAATCAAATAAAACTGTAACATAAAAGTCATCGAGAAGGAACTTACCCGTCACAACATTGGGGTTATTCCTTGCTTCACCTTGACCAAGCACGAACACCCGCCCCCTGGCACCATTGTTGTTGTTGTTGTTCCCATTGTTACCATTCCCCTAGTTATTGTTGTTGTTGTTGTTGTTGTTGTTCTGGTTCCTGTTCAGTTGGGGGCAATCTCTCTTGAAATGGCCTTCAGCTCCACACTGAAAGCACCCTTTGTTGATTCCTTGCTGTTGCTGCTGCTGCTGTCGCTGGTTCTGTGGGGCTTGTTGTTGACGATTCTGGTTTGCGGGGTATAAGCTTCTGCAGTCCTTGGCGGCGTGACCTGGCGTGTTGCACCGATGACAGTTACCCCTGGTGCATGGCCCGTTGTGGTGTAGGTTGCAGCGATTGCATTTGGGGTGATTCTCCTTGTACCCACCATGACTTTGACCACCAGATGATTGCTGACTGGGGCTCTTGTAGTCATCAGTCTTTCTTTGCTGAGACTGAGACTGAACAGAAGTCGAACCCTTACTTGAAGCTCCATCCCATTTCTGCTTGTTGTCACTAGGGACATCTGAAGTAGTTGCAGCACCTATGCGCTTTGGTAACCTGTTCTGCTCCACCGCCTGATCCGTGAGACGGTGAGCCAGTTGAACAACTTGCTGAATGGTGGCGAGGTTAGCTGAAGTCACATGACTTTGGATTTCTGGCACTAAGCCCTTGAGAAATAGTTCGATGCGTTTGATGGGAGGGTCTACCATAGTAGGACACAGAATAGCCAACTCATTCGATCTTTTCGCGTATGCTTTGATTTCTGACCCCGTCATCTTGAGGTTGTAGAACTCTACCTCCAACTTGTGAATGTCATCACGATTGCAATACTCCTCTTTGATCATCTCCTTAAAGTTGTTCCATGGGGTGGCGTTAGCAGCAACCAACCCCAGCATTTGAACCTGAGCGTTCCACCATGTGAGCGCTAAACCCTCGAGAGTACCGGTAGCATACTTCACCCTGCGAGCCTCAGGGCCTTCACACATTTCGAAGACAGACTCCAGCTTCTCAAACCAGTGGAGGAGAGCTACAGCTCTTCAGTGCCGCTAAAAGTAGTTGGTCGGCAGTCCATAAAAGTTTTAAAGGTGCACACAGGTGGCTGAGCATGTTGACCTGTTGTGGTGAAAGAAGGGACAGAGTTTAACACAAAGGTTGGTTCACGAGAGTAGGATCTAAAGATCCTAGGATGAGTTTGGACTGCAGGATATACCTCCTGCGTGTGCAGCTGTAAGTGCCGCAGCAACTCGTTCGTTAATCAGAGCCGTTAACTGGGCTTGAGTCATGTTAACGCGTCCACTCATGATCTTCATACAAGAGGGAAACATGAGTGAGAGAGGTTCGCGAAAATGTGATGACAGAAGAGAGTAGGTACACACGTGTTCAAGCAACAGTAGTTATACTAACCAAGCATACCATGAGCAATGCATTATGTAACTAACAAGTAGGCAATATATACATAGATCATATCACCTAGAATGTCGAGCCTTGCGTGTGGAGTGAAGTGTCGTTGTGGATCGTAGAGCACTGTACAGGTTATAGTCTGATTTTAATAAAACTTTTTCCCTTATTAAAACTAAGTTCACTATAACCAATGGTTCTGATACCAATCTGTCACACCCCCAAAATCCACCTGCGGAAAACCACCGCTTGGAGGCGTGACTGACCAGGATCCAGCCACCAATCATATTGAACAAGCAAGTAAGTGATTATAAAAATCCAACCAATACAATTGGTGTCCAAACAAAACATAGTTTAAGTTGCAAGCGGAAGCATAATGTTTAAAACCAAAACATAAGTCCAAAGGTTTCAAAGTTTAACATGGCACACATCTGTCCATGTCCCACAACGACTCTTCCCCATGCAAGCTCCAGCTAAGTACCTATTGACCGGCAAAGCATGTAGTAACGAGTCAACAAAAATGTTGAGCAAGTTCACAGTTGGGTGTTTGTTCTTAGTTGTTTTGAAAACGGTTTCCTTTAACTGGCATCCCTGCCGTGGGGGTTACTCCATAGTTGAAAACGTGATTTGTTTATCCCATTTATTCTGGCAACCCAGCCGTGGGGGCTACCCCATGTTTAGTTGTCTGGCTTTTCGGCCATGGGGGCTACCCCATGTATACACTAGACTCGTTACCATATCGACTGCTGACTGTAGTCATGTTTAAGTGCCCAGAACTGTCAATGTCTATCATCATTGACGTGCCCATATCCATTAGTTCACGCCCGTCCTCTGCGGCACGGTGTGAGGTTTGTCAAACCTAAATAGCGCTATCTAACTAATGACCCGCTCGCCATTGGCCCGGCGATTAAGTCGATATAAAAAGGAGGGACTTCGTGATAGAGTTTTGGTCTAGTAAAAGTTATCTGTCCGTAAGGACGAGGAATTTCATTCCTGAACCAGTACTGTCCTACCCAAGAAAGGACGAGGAATCCCTATTCCTTAACCCCATTCCCAACCCCTGGGAATCCCATGCTTTGTAGAGTGTGAACTCACCTTGGTTTGCTCGGCAGATACACAGAAAAGTCAAGTCTAGATGCTAGTGGTCAACCACGTCCTAACATGGTTATCATACATGTCAGGTTCAAACCAAGAAATGCACGTTGCATACAGGAGTTATTCATGGTAGTCCAATCAACAGTGCACAATATACCCATTCAACAATAACATATAAAGTCCATGAATTCGGCCCAAATACCTAGGCCTGTAACCGTGTAAGTTCAAACAGAACATATATAATCAAGTGGTCTCGAGTCGAGACCAGAGATCTCGAGTCGAGACGGTGCTGTCTCGGTTTATAGCCTTCATCACTCGAGACCTGGTGGTCTCGAGTCAGGTCTCGAGTCGCAACAAGACCAGCATCCTGGTTTCGAGTCATGTTGTTTGTGTGCTGGCAATGTGTGGTCTCGAGTCGAGACTAGGGGTTCTCGACTCGCAACCTGTGTCGCAAACACGGTCTCGAGTTGTCACATATATGGTCTCGAGTCGTATCTGAGGGTCTCGACTCTCTTGTCTGGTGGTTCTAGAACATCTTCCAAGGTTTGTACTATCCAATAGAATTTCGATTTCGTGTAACCGTGTACTATCCAACCGAAATGCACCAACATGTTTTCTTGTCTAAAACCTTAAATCAAACGGATCAAACAAAGCATCTTTCAATTGTTCATAGCATATTCAAATATTCATAATAACATTCAAACTTGCTCATCATTAGGGTTTTCATCCTTCACTATCATGTTCATCCTACCTAATAACACCTAAACTAGATATCAATATCATCTTGCAAACCATCATCAAGCAAAACATTTGTTCTATAACTTCTAACATAAATCGGATGATCATAAACAACCTTAGCTATCATTCTTTTATCATTTAAGCATAACTTAGCAAGACATTATCATACAACATTCAAGATCATCTTTGGCATTTGGAACCAAGCATGTATCATTAACAAACAAGAACCCATTGCATCGAACAAGCACTCTCGTCATAATAGATAATAACAACCACGCACTTTATCACTAAATTAACACTTTTATCATGTATATCATTTACCAACCAAGCATTGTAACATCTAGAACATAACACACTAACCGGATGGTATTCGAGTTTGAAGAACCAACGAACCAAATGCCGAGCGATGATCCCGAGCTTGATCCGACGATCTTGGTGCTACCGGTTGAAAGAGAGGAGAGGAGGTTTGTGGTTCTAGGGTTTTAGTGAGAGAGAATGTAGGAGAGTGTGTGTGAGAGTGAGTGTGAGTTGCCCAAAGAAATGGCAAGGTTGGCTAGGAGCATGAGTTATATACTAGCCCTAAGTTGGTTCACCCTAGTGGGTTTTCGAGTGGGGTAAAGAGAAGCATGGCCCAACCGGCCCAACCGTTGCACTGTTCACTCGAGACCGAGTGGTCTCGAGTTGGGTTCATGGTCTCGGCTTATTATTATTACATACCCACATATACATAATTCTACATTATACGTTCATATTATGAACACATAGCACATCAAGATAATTCACAACTTTAATTTGCTAATATGTAAACACATAACGTTCAAGCATGTTACATCGAGATACAATGAAGGGTTCTAAATTACGAGTTGTCACATTAGTGGTTGAGACCAACAACTGTTTAATCAACAGAGGTCCATAAGTAGTGGATAAAGGAAAACAGAGGATACCTTTCAGCAGTGGGTGAATTTTTAGCCAATCAGAGGATTGAAACAACAATGGTTATAGACAGACTTTTAAGGATTCATGAAAATTTTTATTTTAAGCTATTTTTAAGGATGGATTTTTTATTTTCTGAAAAATATTTTAATGCTTTTTATTCATGGAAAACAATTTTTTTTCCTTTTAATCTATGTTAAGCATGCCAATCCTAGAGATCAAGCTTTCAAAGGTAGATGTATCGAAAGCTTTTGTCAATACATCTGCCAGCTGATCCTTAGTTGGAACGTGATGTAGGGAAATCAAACCTTTTTCATAGCAATCCCTCACAAAGTGATGTCTGATGTCAATGTGTTTGGTGGTGGAGTGAGATACTGGATTTTTAATGATGTTTTCAGCTGCTTGATATCCAGCATGAGAGGAGTCTTTAGAGTAGGTAAACCAATATACAGTAACTGGTTTTGAAGCCACAACAGTTGTGTTGTACAACTTGTAATAACAATATATTTAGCTTCAGTAGTGGATGTAAACAACTGCTTGCTTTGCCAAGATACTAAGCAATTGCCTAGAAATTGACACCCACCTGATGTAGACTTCCTTATGGTATTGCAACCAGCAAAATCACTATCAGAAAAACCTAAAAGCTTGATATTCCCATTAGCATGATACCAGATACCAAGTGTGGGAGCACCTCTGACTGAATCCCATATCAGGAAGCGCAAGCTATTTCGGAAGGGCGACTCAAGACCATCTGACAAGACTGCTCAAGTGGAACCAAAGGAAGAAAATGCTGAGGTGTCCAAGAATAAGAAGCGCAAAGCCTCTCAAAACTACGCTGTAACTGCTCAAGACAAACAGGTAGCACCAAACCAGCCAGCACAACCTCGCAAAAGACAAAACTATGTTGGTACCGCACCTTTGTGCAACAAGTGCAACCGTCATCATTTGGAGTAAGAGCAGTGTCACAAATGTACCCACTGTGGGCGGTTAGGACATTTGATCAATGTTTGTCGTTATGCAAATCAAGCTGCTGCAAACCCTGCTGCTGTTCAAGCACGGTTCCCTTCGGGGTCATGTTATAACTGTGGTGACCTTACTCACTACAGAAACAATTGCCCAAGACTTGTTAACGCAACTCCAGCGCGAGGACGAGCATTTAACATCAATGAGGCAAACGGAAACAATGGTGCAACAGTGAACAATTAGTGTTTTGTAATTCCTTGGTTGTTATCTTTTGGACACTTCAAGACAATTCGGTTGTTACATAAATAAATATTTGTTGTTTTTATTTCTGCAAAATTTATGCGTTTGTGTGAATGGTTGATGCAACCTTATGATGTCAACCCATATACAAACTACTCGTGTGGTTCTATCATTTTATGATCACTTGTGATCTCCCTAAGAACCTTTAACACTCGTTTCTTTTAAGAAACAAAGACAAACTCTTATTGAAAATCCTTCTATCTTTATAGATGGATCCTTGAAAATGCTTAAAGTGCCAAATGAAATCCATGGATTGGATTCCTGATGTGCTTTAATTATCCATGCTCAAAGACAACAAATTAAAGAATCAAGCTAACTAATTATGTGTTTATGTGCTTATATGTTTTCATGTATGTTTTGTGATCTATCCAAAATCCTCATAGAATCTTTCATATCTTATACGAGAGATTCATAGTAGGATATCCAAAAGTTATTATCTTAAATCCTTAATGGACTTCTACGTTGTAGTCAAGTCCCTTGGGTTTTAAAGTACTATTCTATAATTTGACCCCTTGGGTGGTCTAGTTAAACAGATTGATTTGAAAATCTGGTTAGAAATATCATGTGATGATATAATTAAAAAGATCCCTTAAGTGGTCTATTTTAAGGAGATCGTACGACGGTCTAGTTAAGAAGATCATGTGTTGATCTAGTTAAAAAGACTGTTCGTTGATCTAGTTGAAAGGACCCTTTGGTAGTCTAGTCGAGTCGCTTCATGTTTATTCAATTTATTTTTTCCTCTACGCATTATGAAATGAACTGTGCGGACTGTGCAAGGAATTACGTAATTATGGAGGCCTACATAATTATGGAAATTCAGTGCACAGAAACCACAGGGAGCTTTGTCATTTGTTAAGACCTATAGTGACAAGAATAATGATACGGGAGAAGTCTTGGACCTTGACCGATGTCATTTTATCTTACACTCCCGAATTCTGATTTCTAGCACACACAAGGTTCCTATGATAAGTCTTCATAAGAAACGTTCTTCTGTCCGTATTCAAAAATTCCATGTTTTACTACCATAAGGAATTCACTTTGAGGGTTAAAAAATTCGCTAAGAGTACTAACATGGCCCAGAGTTTTACTTAAGGGTTCAATGGATCTATTAGAAGGTGAAACCGTCACAGCTGTCTTCACAAGTTTCCTCTAGAATTAAATTTCGGGACGAAATTTCCTAAAGTAGGGGAGACTGTGACACCTGTGTCACTTCAACCATCAAACAAATTCCAAACCAATGAAATATTTTATTTCATACTTGGGATTTGTAAAAATATGTGTATCGTTTGCACGTATAAACTCTTGTTCGATTTTAAGCTTTAAATCGCTTTCTGGAGGGTTATACGCGCTCTGATGCGTAAATATAACCGGTTTAATCCAACGAACACTCCGGAATAGTGAAATAGGCTTAACATACCTTAAATAACCTTTACATAACTTAGAAATAAGTTTTAAAGGCTTTGGTATGGCAAAAAAAACAAGTTAATTCGCTTACAGGGACTAAACTTGACAAACTGCGAAAGTATGCCAATTTGAACTATAACAAACATTCCGGAAGATGACCATAAGTTAAACATACCATAAATATCCTTCACATAGCTTAGAAATAGGCTTTGAGGGGTTCGGTGTGCTAAAATAAACTTTTGGGTCTTTCAGGGACTAAATGCGTCAAAAAGTGCACAAGTTTGCATTTTCGCGCATAACTTACGTTCTGAATACATCCGGACATCCAAAAATTTATGTAAGCACTAAAATATTTATTTTAGTGTTTGGCTTGAGAAAAATCCATTCGTCACGCATTTTGGATCGTTTTTCGCGCTTATGCGCATTCCGTCGTAATTAAGCGAACATCGCGATCGTACGACCAAACGAACCAACATCCGGCATATTTTTTAGCATGTTTCATGTCCACAATGTTTAGGCATCATTTTAGGGCCTTAAAGTTGGCTCTACGGGCCTTAGAAGTGTCGGAAATGGCTTAAACACATAACAGGGACTGAAACTGTCATTTAGCAAACTTGGTTCTGATCAGACATAGCCAGGCGGCCCGCGTAAGGTTTGTGTGTATCTTTACGCGGCCCGCGTCAGCCTCCCAGATCAGATAAGATCGATTTGTCAGCAGATTCCAGCTGTTTAACTCACAACCACACACTCACACTTGCCCTTTCAGCTCATAAGAGGTCATTTTTAGTTACCACAACTTTCCAACAAGTGTACGCACGAGATTCGATCACATTTTCCAAGAAACGATCCTAACGGTTCGGGAAATCCTATAAATACCCACATCCCCCAACTTCTAAACCCACAAGAATCTGATCTTAGAAGCTCTAAGTTGAAACCATTGTTTCATACCTGAGCTACTTGGATCACGATTAGCATTCGGGGACCCTTCGTAAGTATTCATTCGTTCTTTTATTGTTTTTCGAGTCCGAAAGTCAAACTTTGTTTGACTTTCTGCGTTGACCAGTTTATGGTCAATGCGAAGTTCGTTTGAACTTCGCAACGTGATTGTAATCACGATGGTTATAGTCCCTTGTGACTATGCCTACTGATTACCACGTTGTCTAGGGTCGTAAGGGTAAGCGCTCTAATAAATCGCTTATACCTTCGAACCCGACCCATTTGGTCGATCATTAGGATCCGACCAAACACATTAGGTGACCATAGTATATAGGGAATAACCTTCCGAGGTTATACCTTATGGTCGCTTCGTTTAAGTAGTTGTATGTTAGGTAGTTTATATGCCTTAGGTAAATTACCAAAATACCCCTTTAATGCCAAAATTCATTTTAAACATATGTAACATAACTTATGACCTCTAAACTGATTTATCAACAATATTAAACATGTTAAGGCATATTCTACTTGTCATAGGACTAGTTAGGCGGTCCGAACGCGTTTCACGCGCACGACGCGTTTGTAACACCCCAACCCGGAAGGGCTGACGTGTCACAATAACAGTATCATAAACAAAAGTCATACTTCCATTTATTTATTTGACAAGGATACAACCACACGACAATTAAACTTAAGGTTAATATACAAACGGAGACATTTGACTTGATTAACTAACATCTTCAGATTTATTCCTAGGCTTTATTCTTCTCTCTTTCCCCCGCCCGACGTAACCTGTGAACCTGTACATACAAGAATTTACGGAATGAGCCGAATGCTCAGTACGGAATAATAGGCTCAAATAACAATTAACGCTTTATAGAAATGTTATCCGAATGTAACTTATTGTGAAAATGATACGATGCAAAAACATAATTTCATAATCATATCTTACGGATGTACCCATGAGCAAACTTAAAACGTGACAATACACAGGTAGCTACTCCTGCATAATTATCACATGAGATGGCGAATTGGCATACCCGTTATCCACCTCCTTATACTTAAATCCTAGGATCGATCCATACGCCTCCTAATAGCCTTATGTACCACACTTGTACTTAAGAGACGCCGTGAACTGATCTCTCCGTCACGGATGGAGCACATGATGTCGATGCCGCAATAACATGCTCGTGGGACACTCCACGAGAAGCGATACTCAGGGTAACAGAGTACAAATAGTCTTATTTACATAACTTATCAAAATACTTTTCATAACAAAACATAACTTATATTAGAACATGCGATAATGAGTACAACTTAACAGAAAACTATCGCATGACATTAAAACTAAATTCAAAGTTTTAGAATAGGAATTCAACGGACTGTCAAATGAATCGATAATCAAAGACATGAAGAGTGTACGAATTTAATGGGTTTATAACAATTTGAATATGAAGCAATAAGGAGTGGGGTAAGGATCCGTACCTTAATAACTCCAAAGTGAAGCTACCTTGTGATAATATTTCAGATTTATACGGGCAGAGTTTAGACTACTGATTAGTCTTTTAACCTAATTTAAATAATATGCACACAACTAGGTTAGTAACTTAATACAGCCTTTACGATAACTCACGAGATCAAATTCTCACAACGAACGACAAAGTGCGATACTTAAACATCCATCGAATTAACGACGAACGACAAAGTACGATACTTAAACTCATTCATCGAATTAATGACGAACGACAAAGTATAACCCTATTGTGGGCAGCACTTAAACATCCATTGGATATATTGATCGATTGGACAATGAATCGTAATAGCGATCGAGTTATTACCCTGTTCTGCAGCACCTCGCTATACTAATTTGTGTTTCGTGTGTGTTTTGAGAGTAATCGGACGATATCTCAGCGCATATTTGGAGTTTCTTCGTCGTTTTTATGCCAGAATTCAAGTGCCAATGTCCTGTATTTATAGTCGAATTTTGATGTTCTCGCGGCCCGCGTGACATATAACCTATCCTTACGCGGCCCGCGAGACAACCTATTTTATGTATAGGATGGCCACGTGTGGGACTAGGCTAGCTGAGTCGACAAAATCATTAAATTCAACTTCGTCCGCAAGTTATAAAGATAATTATCAAGTAGGGAATACCCCCCCTGAGTTTTAGGGGCCCTAATCCTGATTCTGAAAATTCTAGGGTTTGTACAGAATTACTTGGGTGTCTTAATTAGGGTTTCCTATTAACTAAAATAAATAATAATAATGGTTTTAAATTTATGGTTATTACAACTATTACCCCCTTAAAAGAAATTTCGTCCTCGAAAATTTTCAAGTAAGAATATAACCTATCGCATAAGTAACAGAAACGGAACTTTCATAGCAGAGTTACTAACTTATATAACAAGAATCTCCTAAACACACATGTGTATCTGAAATTCATAATTACGTTCATGACCAAAATTCTTAATTACATTACCATCATGTCCTAATGGCTCTTCCACTACGTATCTTAATAAAATATCTTACCGTACGAAAAGTCAATGGAGACTTACAGATAATAGAGTGACTATTGGTACTGATATCTCCTACATAGATATGCTTAATCATAGCTAAGATATATATTCACATAAGGTAAAGCATGATTGACCGTAAACAGAAACAAATAAACATATATCAAAGAGCAAGATTTACCGTTACTCGACTAAAATTCTATTACGAGAATAGATTAGGGTATAGAGATCGAATTGATTCTTCAGATTCCCATGTTGCTTCGTGTTCAGAGTGATTTTTCCAGAGGACTTTAACAAACGGAATTACTTTCCTACGCAAAACCTTTTCTTGTCGATCTAAGATGGCTTTTGGCTCCTCTTCGTAGGACAAATCCTCGTGAATTGTAAGTAACGGATAACTAATGACATGGAGTGGATGATAATTATATCCTCTTAATAAGGAGACATGAAAAACGTTATGAACGTGAGAGAGCTGAGGCGGTAAAGCCAGTCGATATGACACTTCTCCAATTCTTTCAAGGATTTCAAACGGACCGATGAAACGGGGACTAAGCTTCCCTTTAATTCCAAATCTACGAATGCCACGCCAAGGTGATACCTTTAAAAATACGTGGTCACCAATTTTAAATTCGAGTGGTCGTCTATCTTGATCTGCATAGCTCTTTTGTCTGCTCTGAGCTTCTTTCAGTTTTTCTCGTGCCATAGTGACTTTTTCATTTGTAATCTGAACTAGTTCTGGCCCTTCAATAATCTTTTCTCCAACTTCATCCCAGCAGATCGGTGCTCGACATTTCCGACCGTACAGAAGCTCAAAAGGTGCCATGCCAATACTTGCTTGCCAACTATTGTTGTAAGTGAACTCAACAAGGCATAAATATTCATCCCAGTTTCCAGACCATTCAAGTGCACATGCTCGGAGCATGTCTTCCAAGGTCTGAATCGTGCGTTCTGACTGCCCATCTGTTTGTGGATGGAAAGCCATACTAAACTTTAGTCGTGTACCCCAAGCTGCCTGAAAACCTTTCCAAAATCGTGAGGTGAAACGTGGGTCTCTATCAGAAACAATGGAACATGGTGTGCCATGGAGTCGAATAATCTCTTGAAGAAATATTTCGGATAACTTATTAACCGAAAATCCTTGCTGAATTGGTAGAAAATGTGCTGACTTCGACAATCTATCGACAACAACCCATATAACATCATTCTTCTTGAATGTCTTAGGCAAACCAGTAACAAAATCCATTGTGATATCATCCCACTTCCATATGGGAATATCCAATGGCTGCAACAGACCGCTTGCTCGTTTGTGTTCAATTTTCACTTGTTGGCAAGTGAGGCATTTACTTACGTATCGAGCAACGTCTTCCTTCATGCCATTCCACCAGAAATTCTGTCTTAAGTCTCGATACATCTTGGTAGATCCTGGGTGAATTGAAAATGGTGAGCTGTGAGCTTCGGCTAAAAATGACTCACGAAGGGTGGAGTCATCGGGTACACAAAGTCTTTTACCGCACCAAATCACCCCATGATGGTCTATACGAAATTCAGATTGCTTACCCACCTCAAGATTTTGCACAATTGCCCAAAGTTCTCCATCTTGCTTCTGTGCATCTTTGATCCGTGATATGAGGTCGGGTTCAATCTGCATTCTAGCTAGATATCCATCAGATTTACTAACCTGAAGCCAAATGTTCATTCTTTCGAGATCCCTCCTAATACGAGGCTGAATTTGTAAGCAAGATATAGTCCCGGAATTCTTTCGGCTCAACGCATCAGCTACAACATTGGCTTTGCCTGGATGGTATTGAATATTTGTGTCGTAATCTTTTAAAAGTTCTAACCACCTTCTTTGCCTCATATTCAGCTCTTTTTGGGTGAATATGTACTTGAGGCTCTTATGGTCGGTAAAAATGTCACAACTCTCACCATACAGATAGTGTCTCCAAATCTTAAGTGCAAAGACGACTGTGGCTAGTTCTAAATCATGTGTAGGGTAGTTAACTTCATAAGGCTTTAACTGACGAGAGGCATAAGCGATAACCTTTCCATGTTGCATTAGCACACAACCTAATCCTTTCTTTGAGGCATCACTATAGACTTGGTAACCTCCTGATCCAGAAGGGAGAGCGAGTATCGGGGAGGATATGAGTCGTTTCTTCAATTCTTCAAAGCTTTTCTCTTGTTCCTCATTCCATGAGTACTTCACCCCTTTTCTTAGGAGTTTTGTGAGTGGTAAAGCAATTACCGAGAATCTTTCAACAAATCTTCGGTAATAGCCAGCAAGACCCAAGAAACTTCGTATTTCGGTAACAGAAGTGGGTCTTGGCCATTTTGTAATAGCTTCAACCTTTGTTGGGTCTACCATAATTCCCTCGGCTGATATGATATGACATGACCCAGAAATGCCACTTGGCTAAGCCAAAAGTCACATTTGGAAAACTTCGCGTACAGCTTCTCATGCCGCAAGGTTCCAAGTACTGCATGTAGATGTGCTTCATGCTCTTCGTGACTCTTAGAATATACCAGAATGTCATCGATAAAGACAATAACGAATTTGTCTAGGAATTTGTGAAATACGCGATTCATCAAATCCATGAAGACTGCGGGTGCATTAGTTAGCCCAAAGGGCATAACTAAAAATTCGTAATGACCATATCGAGTACGAAAGGCGGTCTTGGGAACATCATCATTCTTGATCTTTAGCTGATGGTACCCGGACCTCAGGTCGATTTTTGAGAAGAACTGAGCCCCCTGAAGTTGATCAAAGAGATCATCAATGCAAGGCAGAGGATACTGATTACGAATAGTAATCTTGTTCAGCTCTCGGTAGTCAATACATAAACGCATACTACCGTCTTTCTTCTTCACAAATAAGACCGGAGCACCCCAAGGTGAAACACTGGGTCTTATGAATCCTAGATCTAACAATTCTTGCAATTGTTCCTTCAACTCCTTCAGTTCCATTGGAGCCATACGGTATGGAGCTTTAGAAATAGGTTCGGCACCAGGGATCAAGTCGATGGTGAATTCTACCTGACGGTCGGGTGGTAATCCTGGTAGTTCATCCGGAAATATATCAGGATATTCACGGACAACGGGATGGTTATCGATACTATTAACACTAGCTGAAGTATCCTTAACCGATGCTAGAAATCCAGCACATCCATTTGCTATGAATTTTCGAGCTTTGAATACGGAGATAATTTTAAGGGATTTATGAGCTTGAGTTCCCTGATATATAATATCAGGATGATGAAGATCGCCGAAAATAACATGACGGGAATGACAATCTATAGTCACGCGATGTCGAGACAACCAATCTATTCCTAGAATAACATCAAAGTCACACATATGTATTGGAAATAAGTCTGCCTTACACACAATAGATTCAATACGAATCGGACAATCTTTATATACGTAAGTGATTACGGATGAATTTTCCATGGGAGTGGAAATGGTTAAAGTATGATTTAAGAGAGTTGGTCTTATCGGAAGGTACTTAGTAAACGAGTGGGATACTAAAGAATGAGTCGCTCCTGTATCGAATAACACATAGATACTATGTTTACCAAGCTGAAGGGTTCCCGACACAGTACCTGGGACATTAGCAGCATCAGTAGCAGAAAGTGCGAAAACTCTTCCTCCAACATTGGGTGGTGTAACGTTTGGTCGGTTATTTTTCCTAGTGTCTTTCTTAGTACACTCCTTGATCATGTGTCCAGTTTGGCCACATCTAAAGCATGCTCCTGTACTTCGGTGACATACGCCCTGATGTCGCTTGCCACAAGTATTACATAAAGGATATGTAATCTGATTCGGGTTTACATGCTGATTCAGTGGTTGAGCTCTAATAGGTTCTGCATACAACTGAATCTGGTTTTGAGCAGGCCTCGGGTTTTGCAGTCTAGGTTGCCATGGATGTGCCTGATTTCCAGAGTTTTGATTTCCTTGCACCTTGCGATCTTGATGCTGTGGCGTAGTGGATGATTGGCCGATTTCCTGCTTAATTTATCCTTCTCTATTTCTCTTCTTATTATCCTCAGTTCGAGATAAAAATTCTTTCCTTTCAAACTCAAAAGTTTTGATTGCATCAGCAACTTCGGTGATATCCTTAAATTTCATATACATGATCGACTTCCTAATTCGATCATTGACTACCCACTTGCATTTTTCTGCCTGGACTTCTGCTGATCCTGCAACGTCTCCTACAATACTAGCCAACCTTGCAAATCGAGTAATGAACTCAGAGGCTGGTTCATCATTCCCCTGTCGAATCACTGCATACTCCCTGATATAAGCTTCTTTATCAGCGGTCGAAAAATACTTGTCGTAAAAGATGTTACGAAAGTTGACCCATGAAAGATTAGCGTCAAAATCATCCCCTCCTTTGACTTGCTTATATCCTTCCCACCAAGTTTGTGCGTCATCTTCAAGTTTGTAGGTAGCCAGTCGAACTTTGTATTGCTCTGGAACTCCAAGAACTCCGAAGATCTTTTCAACATGGGCTATCCAGTTTCTTGCTTCGACGGGATTAGTAGCGTGACTAAAGGATTTCGGCTTTTGTTTTTGGAATTTACTAATCCATATGTCTATACTATAAGTAATATTGTTCGTGGTATTCTCACGAATTTCTTCACCAGAGATTGGATTCGTGTTATTACGTTCTGGATGACGAGTTTGTTGAATAACGGCCTCAGCTGTTTGAGCAACAAGGTTTGGAAGCAACCCGGCAACAGCCTGGTTGATAGCATTAATTACGTTTGGATCGACTGGAGTCTCATTCGAAGAAGTGTTGTTACGTACATGATTAGTACGAGTACTCCTACGTAGCGGACGACGAGGAGGCATCTATAAGAATAGACATAGGAGTTAAACCAAATAAGAGACCAAGTTGAATCCTATCATAGATATCTACCCATTCCTCACATGTTTTAATTACTATCTTCAAGTTTTCTACAGGAAAGAGCCTTTGCTCTGATACCATAGCTGTAACACCCCAACCCGGAAGGGCTGACGTGTCACAATAACAGTATCATAAACAAAAGTCATAATTCCATTTATTTATTTGACAAGGATACAACCACACGACAATTAAACTTAAGGTTAATATACAAACGGAGACATTTGACTTGATTAACTAACATCTTCAGATTTATTCCTAGGCTTTATTCTTCTCTCTTTCCCCCGCCCGACGTAACCTGTGAACCTGTACATACAAGAATTTACGGAATGAGCCGAATGCTCAGTACGGAATAATAGGCTCAAATAACAATTAACGCTTTATAGAAATGTTATCCGAATGTAACTTATTGTGAAAATGATACGATGCAAAAACATAATTTCATAATCATATCTTACGGATGTACCCATGAGCAAACTTAAAACGTGACAATACACAGGTAGCTACTCCTGCATAATTATCACATGAGATGGCGAATTGGCATACCCGTTATCCACCTCCTTATACTTAAATCCTAGGATCGATCCATACGCCTCCTAATAGCCTTATGTACCACACTTGTACTTAAGAGACGCCGTGAACTGATCTCTCCGTCACGGATGGAGCACATGATGTCGATGCCGCAACAACATGCTCGTGGGACACTCCACGAGAAGCGATACTCAGGGTAACAGAGTACAAATAGTCTTATTTACATAACTTATCAAAATACTTTTCATAACAAAACATAACTTATATTAGAACATGCGATAATGAGTACAACTTAACAGAAAACTATCGCATGACATTAAAACTAAATTCAAAGTTTTAGAATAGGAATTCAACGGACTGTCAAATGAATCGATAATCAAAGACATGAAGAGTGTACGAATTTAATGGGTTTATAACAATTTGAATATGAAGCAATAAGGAGTGGGGTAAGGATCCGTACCTTAATAACTCCAAAGTGAAGCTACCTTGTGATAATATTTCAGATTTATACGGGCAGAGTTTAGACTACTGATTAGTCTTTTAACCTAATTTAAATAATATGCACACAACTAGGTTAGTAACTTAATACAGCCTTTACGATAACTCACGAGATCAAATTCTCACAACGAACGACAAAGTGCGATACTTAAACATCCATCGAATTAACGACGAACGACAAAGTACGATACTTAAACTCATTCATCGAATTAATGACGAACGACAAAGTATAACCCTATTGTGGGCAGCACTTAAACATCCATTGGATATATTGATCGATCGGACAATGAATCGTAATAGCGATCGAGTTATTACCCTGTTCTGCAGCACCTCGCTATACTAATTTGTGTTTCGTGTGTGTTTTGAGAGTAATCGGACGATATCTCAGCGCATATTTGGAGTTTCTTCGTCGTTTTTATGCCAGAATTCAAGTGCCAATGTCCTGTATTTATAGTCGAATTTTGATGTTCTCGCGGCCCGCGTGACATATAACCTATCCTTACGCGGCCCGCGAGACAACCTATTTTATGTATAGGATGGCCACGTGTGGGACTAGGCTAGCTGAGTCGACAAAATCATTAAATTCAACTTCGTCCGCAAGTTATAAAGATAATTATCAAGTAGGGAATACCCCCCCCCCCTGAGTTTTAGGGGCCCTAATCCTGATTCTGAAAATTCTAAAAATTCTAGGGTTTGTACAGAATTACTTGGGTGTCTTAATTAGGGTTTCCTATTAACTAAAATAAATAATAATAATGGTTTTAAATTTATGGTTATTACAGCGTTAAAGTAGCATAAGCTACCTTAATGGGTCGCGATGGGTCGAAAGCAGCTTAGGCAAGGTTTCATTTAGTATGTAGGCTTTGTTAAACCATACTACATGAGTTCCCATACTCATTTGGTTTACGAGCCCTCATTCTATCCGATCCTCCGATATAGGTCCGGTTTATTAACATAGTTACCTATATTAGGTGCCGTTTGATATCCGTGATCTCTAGCATTGTTCGGTTGTTACTCAAGGACTACTAAGCAATCTCAAGTGAGTACATAGTTCCCCTCTTTTACCGTTTTTAAACTGTTTTGGGGTGAAGCATGTGTACCTATCTGTTATTTTCATGTTTTCCAAAAGTATAATTGATTATACATGTTAGTACTTATCTGTTGACAAACTGAATGACTATCTATGGTTTAAACACTGATTTTTCAAAGACTATAACATTAATTGTTGAATTGTACTTATTTTGTTCACCAGACCGGTTGTTAGTATGATATAGCGCTATAGGATTTAACACCCCATTCCTGTTGTCATGGAATGTCTGAAACCAATTTGTTTCTCCATCCAAATAGGGATTGCCTTTGTGGTATCCTTATAGTCTCAAAGGTGTAGTTTGATGCACTAGGTCTGAATGAATTCTTAAATCACACATTTAAAGTATAGTTTGATATACTCTCATGTGTGGTATTGTACAAAACCAACATATATTTTGTTAATCATCCAAGGCATATTTTGATATGTAATTTACAAAACCAAAACATAGTTTAATATGTTATTTATCACATCCAAAGCATATTTTGATATGTTATTTATGAAACCAAAACATAGTTTAATATGTTACTTACAAATCCAAAGTATACTTTTGATATGCTACGATAAGGTTATTCGTTTAACCTTACATTATTTTACAGAGCATAACTTTTGTTTACACATTACATGGTTTACATTTAGCTTGGGTTATACAATAATATTGGACTATTGGTTTAAACATGAACATTCTATATTGGTGTTTTGGTTTGAGTAAGTGACTTGAGTAACGAGGCGTATGTAATATGATACAAGCATGGTGGATACGCCGCTGGTACTTCCTATATATAAGTGTTTGTATGGTATTACATATCGTAGCGTTATTTGAATCATTCAATTTGGACTTATTTATTTTACACAAGTAACACGATTCTCTTACAAGACTTTGGTTTACAAACAATTTACTTTATACAACTCATTTTACTTGGTTATACATTTAACCATACATTATTCTCTTATTCATACATATCATCTAAACTTATTGTTTTTCAAGCGATTTACAAAACAAATCAATTTACAAGGATCATGACTGACTTTTGTTAAACAACATTTTCTAAACTTATAAGTCATGAATCCTATATTCACAAAACCTATGTATCTCACAGCCATTTTTATGCTGACGTACCTATTTTTACATATGTTTCAGGTGCCGTCTTATGATGATTGTTGATACACGCTACAGTTAGGATGGACTCGTGCCTTAGCGACTTTAAAACTTGGAAGATCATAGTTGTACTTATTTGATTGTATTAAAACAATGAGTTCATTTATTAAATAAAACGAAATTATTTATGCCATGGTTATGAAACAATAATTCTGTTACAACACTCCCCGACGTTTCCACCACGTCTAGTTGCTTTACGTGGTCGGGGTGTGACAGAAAAGTTGGTATCAGAGCCAATGGTTATAGGGAATTAGGTTATTAGTAATGCTTTGACCTAGACTATAACCTTCCTAGGAACCTAACACAAGTTTTCTTGTGTTTAGTTTTAAAACAATACCGTCACTTATTCTTAAGTGACAACCACAATAAGAACATAAATTTCTATCTCGCTTTGAAAACTAATCATCTGTTCTAGGATGATTTATTATATGGTTTTGAACCCTCTAAGTTTTTAAATCCCGTCAAAGTTGGTCTAAATAATGTGAACACGTGCAAACTGGAAGGGTGGGTGCATGTACCCTGAGTTTTCTATCTAAGGCTAGAGTGTTCGTACAAATCCACATAATCGGACCAGTCACTCTTACCTGGGAACTCTTGGGGTGAGTGTCCACTTATAGGCGAGCATGTCTTCGCGATACATTATTTTTGGCCTATTTACTTTGATTAATCACCGGGGTCGTTTGTTGCTTTGTAGTAACAAACAAATGACCACTATCCTTGCTTTCATCAGATTTGTTTCATCTCATTCTTTTCGTCTAATTCTCTCACTCGTTTCCTCTCATGTTTCCTCTTTTAGAATGTGACACCTGTGTCACTCCAACCATCAATCAAATGCCAAACCAATGAAGTATTGTATTTCATACTTGGGATTTGTAAAAATATGTGTATCGTTTGCACATATCGACTCTTGTTCGATTTCAAGCTTTAAATCGCTTTCTGGACGGTTATACGCACTCTGATGTGTAGATATAACCAGTTTAATCCAACGAACACTCCAGAATAGTGAAATAGGCTTAACATACCTTAAATAACCTTTACATAACTTAGATATAAGTTTTGGAAGGTTTGGTGTGGTGAAATCAAGTTAAATCGCTTACAGGGACTAAAGTTGACAAACTGCGAAAGTATGCCAATTTGAACTGTAACAGACATTCCGAAACATGACCATAAGTTAAACACACCTTAAATATCCTTTACATAGCTTAGAAATAGGCTTTAAGGGGTTCGGTGTGCTAAAATAAACTTTTGGGTCATTCAGGGACTAAAAGTGTCAAAAAGTGCACAAGTTTGCACTTTCGCGCATAACTTACGTTCAGAATACATCCGGACATCCAAAAATTTATGTAAGCACTAAAATATTTTATTTTAGTGTTCGGCATAAGAAAAATCCATTCGTTTCGTCATTTGGATCGTTTTTCGCGCTTGTGCGCATTCCGTCGTAATTAAGCGAACATCGCGTTCGTACGGCCAAACGAACCAACATCCGACATATTTTTTAGCATGTTTCATGTCCACAATGTTTAGGCATCATTTTAGGGCCTTAAAGTTGGCTTTACGGGCCTTAGAAATGTCGGAAATGGCCTTAAACACATGCAGGGACTGAAACTGTCAAAATGGAAACATGTTTGCTGATCAGAAGTCCCAGGCGACCCGCCTGAGATTCTACACATGCTGAAGCGGGCCGCGTCAGCCTCTCTGATCAGATAATATTGAACAGTCAACAGTTTCCAGCTGTTTGATCCTCACCCACACATTCTCTACTGCACATTCAGCTCATTTAGACCCATTTTTTAGCCACCACAACTTTGCGACACTTGTACGGATGCGATTAAGGCACGATATTCGACAAACGATCTTAACGGTTCGGGTATTCCTATAAATACCCAACCCATGTAACTTCAAAAATCACAAGAATCTGATCTAAGTGACTCTAAGTTGGAACCATTGTTTCATACCTGAGTTATTTTGATCTAGATTAGCATTCGGGGACCCTTCGTAAGTATTCTTTCGTTCTTTTCTTTATTTTATTGCTTTTCGAGTCCGAAAGTCAAACTTTGTTTGACTTTCAGCATTGACCAGCTTATGGTCAATGCGAAGTTCGTTTGAACTTCGCAACGTGATTGTAATCACGATGGTTATAGTCCCTTGGGACTATGCCTACTGATTACCACGTTGTCTAGGGTCGTAAGGGTAAGCGATCTGATAAATCGCTTATACCTTCGAACCCGACCCATTTGGTCGATCATTAGGATCCGACCAAACACATTAGGTGACCATAGTATATAGGGAATAACCTTCCGAGGTTATACCTTATGGTCGCTTCGTTTGAATAGTTGTATGATAGGTAGTTTATATGCCTTAGGTAAATTACCAGAATACCCTTTTCATGTATAATTGGTAATTAAGCATATGTAACCTAAACTTTTGTCACATAACTGATTATGTAACATGTTTAGGCATATAACACTTGTCATAGGACTAGTTAAGCGGTCCGAACGCGTTTCACACGAACGACGCGTTAAAGTAGCATAAGCTACCTAAGCGGGTCGTAATGGGTCGTAAACAATTATGTTAGGTTTCAATTAGTATGTAGGCTTTGTTGAACCATATTACACGAGTCTCCATACTCGTTTGGTTTACAAACCCTCATGCTACCCGATCTTCCGATTTAGGTCCGGTTTATTAACATAGTTACCGATATTAGGTGCCGTTTGATTCCGTGATCTCTAGCATTGCTTGGTGGTTATCCTAGGACTTCTGAGCAATCTCAAGTGAGTACATAGACCCCTCTTTTACTGTTTTCCAAACGTTTTGGGGTGGAACACATGTGCCTACTTGTTACTTTCATGCTTTCCTGTTTTCACATCATATACCTGCAATATTCGTTAGTACATTATAGTACATGATTTTATTACATCTTATGCTAGGTGTGCCCATTGTGTGCATTACTTAGTACATCGTTTTACATTACATTACTTGCTACGTATGTTTATTGTTGTATACGTAGTACAGGTCACATGCTACGTATGTCTATTGTTGTATACGTAGTACAGGTCACATGCTACATATGTCTATTGTTGTATACGTAGTACAGGTCACATGTTAAGTATGTCTATTGTTGCATACTTAGTACAGGTCACATGCTACGTATGTCTATTGTTGCATACTTAGTACATTTGTTATTCATCACATGCTTACATTTTGGATACATATTACATGATTTACATCAGACATGAACATTTTACTTTGGTAGTTTTGTTTGAGTAAGTGATTAAGTAACGAGGCGTGTGAAATATGATACAAGCATGGTGGATACGCCGCTGGTACTTCCTATATATAAGTGTTTGTATGGTATTTCATATCGTAGCGTTATTTGAATCATTTCAGTTTGAGACATAGAACATTTTATACAAATAACATACTTTTCACAAGACATTGATTTACAAACAACTTATCTTATACAAACTCATTTTACATGGTTATTCATTTAACCTTACATTTATTTATACATATCAACTGGTCTTATCGTTTTTCAAATGATTTACAAAACAAAGCAAATTACAAGGTTCATGACTAAACATTTCTCAAACATAAGTCATGAAACCTATTTTCACAAAACCTATGTATCTCACAGACATTTTTATGCTGACGTACCTATTTTCACATGTGTTTTTCAGGAGCTGTTGCATAAGATGATCAAGATACACATAGGCAGACTTGGGCTTTAGTGACAATAAAAGATGCAAGACTAGTTAATTATGTTGTATTTCTTTGTTTGTTAAGACATTGTAACACTTTTAATCAATAAAAGAAAACTTCAATTGCCATGGATTTGAAACAATTAATTCTGTTACAACACTCCCCGACATTTCCGCCACGTTTTGTATGTTCTACGTGGTCGGGGTGTGACAGAAAAGATGGTATCAGAGCCAATGGTTATAGGGAATTAGGTTATTAGTAATGCTTTGACCTAGTCTATAACCTTCTTAGGACCCTCACGCGAGTTTACTTGCGTTTAGTCATAAAACAATACCGTCACCTATCCTTAGGCGACTACCACAACAAGAACATAAATTTCAAAACCGCTTTGAAAACTAATCATCTGTTCTAGGATGATTGATTACTAGGTTTTGAACCCTCTATTGTAAGGTTTTGAACTCTCTATTATTATAAGGTTTTGAACCCTTTGAGTTTTCAAAATCTCGTCAAGGTTTTGGGTTTTAAATAATGTGAACACGTGCAAACTGGAAGGGTGAATGCCTGTATTCTGGGTTTTCTGTCTAGGCAAGCACTTCGTATACATCTCATCAGACGCGAGACCAGTTGTGCTTACCTGGGAATTCTTGGGATGAGTGTTCACTTATAGGCGAGCATGTCTTCGAGATACATTATTTTTGACCCATTTACTTTGATTAATCACTGTGTGTCGTTTATTGCTTTGTAGTAACAAACAAATGACCACTATCCTTGCTTTCATCAGATTTGTTCATCTCATTCTTTTCGTCAAATTCTCTCACTCGTTACCTTTCATGTTTCCTCTTTTAGAATGCCTCCACGACGTGAAAATCCGGTATCTATTGATGAGCTGGCAGCTGTTATTACACAGCAAATGACTGTTGCATTCCCGAACGTCGTTGCTCAATGTTACCAAGCTATCAACAACAATAATGCCCTCTGCAGCTTCAAGACGTTCAACTCGGCCAAGCCATCAAAGTTTTCTGGGTCTCAAGGAGCGACTGCACTTCTGCAATGGTTCGAGAGTCTAGAGAGCACCTTCAGGCATGTTCAATGTCCAAACGAGCGAAAGGTAGATTTTGCATCTAGTGTCTTTGAGAAACGAGCTTTGACATGGTGGAACGGTGTAGTGAGAGATAGGGGTGCCGAAGTGGCACTGGCTCAAACGTGGGAAGAACTTAGAGCACTAATGATGAAGGAATTATGTCCTCGTCACGAGATCAGGGCATTGGAAAGGGAATTCGACGATCTTAAGCAAGACAACGGTGAACATCGAGCATACACTGATCGATATGAGGAGCTGAGCCTGTTGTGTCCAACCATGGTTACGCCTTTGGATAAGGCGATCGAAAAATACATTGATGGTCTCCCTGACTCAGTTCAAGACATTGTTACTGGTAGTAACCCCACTACGGTTAGGCAGGCCATTGAGCTATCTGCAACCTTGACTGAATCTCAGATCAGGAAACGTAAGCTTTTCCGAAAGGGTGACAAGAAACCAATCGAGGAATCAAAGACCATGGATGAACAGACTGGATCCCTTGAGCGGTCAAAGAAGCAAAAGGCTTCTCAGAACTTCGCCATGGTCGCTCACAATGGTCAAGCCATCTCCAAACAACCAGCTCAACCCCGTGCTAGGAAGCCATACAATGGAACTTCACCCTGGTGCAATAAATGTAACCTTTATCATCATGCTATGGTGAAGTGCCGCGAATGCCAAATTTGTGGACGTAAAGGTCATACAGCAAAAGTTTGCGTAGCAGCAGTTGCACCAAATCAAGCTAACAACAAACCTGCTCGAGCTCGCTTTCCACCAGGTTCTTGCTACAAGTGTGGCGAGATGGGACATTTCCGAAGAAATTGCCCAAAGCGTGCTAATGCTAATCCAGCACAGAAATGAGCATCTGACCGACTAGAAGACAACACCGTTTAGAAATAATCATGTCTTATGTATTATTTTCTTTTGTTGTCAAGGTCCATGAAACAGTTGTTATCATTGTTAATAAATAAATCTTTTTATTTACATTGCAATGTATTTATGTGATTGTATGTATAAACAACATATCCCCTACAATACCGACAATCAAGGAATCGTATTCCTTGAAAAGCAAACTACCCCCAAAATTCTTTCATTTTACAATCTCTTGCGTTTTACACAAAGATCCTAAGTACCCGACTCTTGTAAAGAGACGAAGTACAAGGTGCAAGTTATAATTCTGAACGAATACCCCAAGTACCACTATAAATTCTTAATAGGGTACCCAAGGGTATTTCCGTATGTCCTAAATTATTGTGTACCTTAATTCGAATATTGCGTTTTCCTGAAAACGAAAATCGAATTTTTGGTAGATCATCCTATCTTCATGGATGGATTCTTGAAATGATTAAAGTACCAAATGAAATCCACGAATTGGATTCCTGGTGTGCTTTAAGTATCCGCGTCCAAAGATAACAAATCAATAACCAAGTTAAACAACTATGTGATTATGTGCTTATGTGTTTCCTTTTATGTTTTTGGTGTAATCCAAGATTTTGTTATCCAAATCCTCGTAGAATCTTCCATATCTTCATATAAGGGATTCATAGTAGGATATCCAAAGGTACTATATTAAATCCTCAATGGGCTTGTACGTAATAGTAAAGACCCTTGGATTATATTGTACCATTCCATAATTAGACCCCTGAGTGGTCTAGGTAAACAGATTGATCCAAAAATCTGGTTAGGAATATCATGTGATGATATAGCTGAAAGGACTCCTTGGTGGCCTAATTAAAAGGATCATTTGTCGATCTAATTAAAAGGACCCTATGGTAGTCTAGTCACACTCATCACAGGTTTGATTTTCCTCCCCTTCACATTACAAGCAAATTGTGCGGACTATGCAAGGAATTGCGTAATTATGGATGCATACATAATTATGGAATTCAGTGCACGGAAACCACAGCTAGTTTGGTCGTGTGCCTGGAAAATGACTCTTTTCGTTCATTTTCGGTTCTGAAGAAATGGTGGAAAATGACTCTTTTCGTTCATTTTCGGTTCTGAAGAAGTGGTGGAAAATGACTCTTTTCGTTCATTTTCGGTTCTAAAGAAATGGTGGAAAATGACTCTTTTCGTTCATTTTCGGTTCTGAAGAGGTTGTGGAAAATGACTCATTTTGTTCATTTTCGGTTCTGAAGAAATGGTGGAAAATGACTCTTTTCGTTCATTTTCGGTTCTGAAGAAATGGTGGAAAATGACTCTTTTCGTTCATTTTCGGTTCTGAAGAAATGGTGGAAAATGACTCTTTTCATTCATTTTCGGTTCTGAAGAAATGGTGGAAAATGACTCTTTTCGTTCATTTTCGGTTCTGAAGAAATGGTGGAAAATGACTCTTTTCGTTCATTTTCGGTTCTGAAGAAATGGTGGAAAATGACTCTTTTCGTTCATTTTCGGTTCTGAAGAAGTGGTGGAAAATGACTCTTTTCGTTCATTTTCGGTTCTGAAGAAATGGTGGAAAATGACTCTTTTCGTTCTGAAGAAATGGTGGAAAATGACTCTTTTCGTTCATTTTCGGTTCTGAAGAAATGGTGGAAAATGACTCTTTTCGTTCATTTTCGGTTCTGAAGAAATGGTGGAAAATGACTCTTTTCGTTCATTTTCGGTTCTGAAGAAGTGGTGGAAAATGACTCTTTTCGTTCATTTTCGGTTCTGAAGAAATGGTGGAAAATGACTCTTTTCGTTCATTTTCGGTTCTAAAGAGGTTGTGGAAAATGACTCATTTTGTTCATTTTCGGTTCTGAAGAGGTTGTGGAAAATGACTCATTTTGTTCATTTTCGGTTCTGAAGAGGTTGTGGAAAATGACTCATTTTGTTCATTTTCGGTTCTGAAGAGGTTGTGGAAAAAGACTCATTTCGTTCATTTTCGTTTCTGAAGAATGCCTGTTGAAAATAACTCCGTTCATTTTTCAATTCTGAAAAATGTCCGTTAAAGAGAAATAACAGGATTATGCCTTGCTTATCTTTGATGGTTACTTCACACAAAGCCACATATAGACTCCTACGAATTAATTTCGGGACGAAATTTCCTAAAGTAGGGGAGACTGTGACACCTGTGTCACTCCAACCATCAATCAAATTCCAAACCAATGAAGTATTGTATTTCATACTTGGGATTTGTAAAAATATGTGTATCGTTTGCACATATCGACTCTTGTTCGATTTCAAGCTTTAAATCGCTTTCTGGAGGGTTATACGCGCTCTGATGTGTAGATATAACCAGTTTAATCCAACGAACACTCCGGAATAGTGAAATAGGCTTAACATACCTTAAATAACCTTTACATAACTTAGATATAAGTTTTGGAAGGTTTGGTGTGGTGAAATCAAGTTAAATCGCTTACAGGGACTAAAGTTGACAAACTGCGAAAGTATGCCAATTTGAACTGTAACAGACATTCCGGAACATGACCATAAGTTAAACACACCTTAAATATCCTTTACATATCTTAGAAATAGGCTTTAATGGGTTCGGTGTGCTAAAATAAACTTTTGGGTCATTCAGGGACTAAAAGTGTCAAAAAGTGCACAAGTTTGCACTTTCGCGCATAACTTACGTTCAGAATACATCCGGACATCCAAAAATTTATGTAAGCACTAAAATATTTTATTTTAGTGTTCGGCATAAGAAAAATCCATTCGTTTCGTCATTTGGATCGTTTTTCGCGCTTGTGCGCATTCCGTCGTAATTAAGCGAACATCGCATTCGTACGGCCAAACGAACCAACATCCGACATATTTTTGAGCATGTTTCATGTCCACAATGTTTAGGCATCATTTTAGGGCCTTACAGTTGGCTTTACGGGCCTTAGAAGTGTCGGAAATGGCCTTAAACACATGCAGGGACTGAAACTGTCAAAATGGAAACATGTTTGCTGATCAGAAGTCCCAGGCGACCCGCCTGAGATTCTACACATGCTGAAGCGGGCCGAGTCAGCCTCTCTGATCAGATAATATCGAACAGTCAGCAGTTTCCAGCTGTTTGATCCTCACCCACACATTCTCTACTGCACATTCAGCTCATTTAGACCCATTTTTTAGCCACCACAACTTTGCGACACTTGTACGGATGCGATTAAGGCACGATATTCGACAAACGATCTTAACGGTTCGGGTATTCCTATAAATACCCAACCCATGTAACTTCAAAAATCACAAGAATCTGATCTAAGTGACTCTAAGTTGGAACCATTGTTTCATACCTGAGTTATTTTGATCTAGATTAGCATTCGGGGACCCTTCGTAAGTATTCTTTCGTTCTTTTCTTTATTTTATTGCTTTTCGAGTCCGAAAGTCAAACTTTGTTTGACTTTCAGCGTTGACCAGCTTATCATCAATGCGAAGTTCGTTTGAACTTCGCAACGTGATTGTAATCACGATGGTTATAGTCCCTTGGGACTATGCCTACTGATTCCCATGTTGTCTAAGGTCGTAAGGGTAAGCGATCTGATAAATCGCTTATACCTTCGAACCCGACCCATTTGGTCGATCATTAGGATCCGACCAAACACATTAGGTGACCATAGTATATAGGGAATAACCTTCCGAGGTTATACCTTATGGTCGCTTCGTTTGAATAGTTGTATGATAGGTAGTTTATATGCCTTAGGTAAGTTACCAGAATACCCTTTTCATGTATAATTGGTAATTAAGCATATGTAACCTAAACTTTTGTCACATAACTGATTATGTAACATGTTTAGGCATATAACACTTGTCATAGGACTAGTTAAGCGGTCCGAACGCGTTTCACATGAACGACGCGTTAAAGTAGCATAAGCTACCTAAACGGGTTGTAATGGGTCGTAAACAATTATGTTAGGTTTCAATTAGTATGTAGGCTTTGTTGAACCATATTACACGAGTCTCCATACTCGTTTGGTTTACAAACCCTCATGCTACCCGATCTTCCGATTTAGGTCCGGTTTATTAACATAGTTACCGATATTAGGTGCCATTTGATTCCGTGATCTCTAGCATTGCTTGGTGGTTATCCTTGGACTTCTGAGCAATCTCAAGTGAGTACATAGACCCCTCTTTTACTGTTTTCCAAACGTTTTGGGGTGGAACACATGTGCCTACTTGTTACTTTCATGCTTTCCTGTTTTCACATCATATACCTGCAATATTCGTTAGTACATGATTTTATTACATCTTATGCTAGGTGTGCCCATTGTGTGCATTACTTAGTACATCGTTTTACATTACATTACTTGCTACATATGTTTATTGTTGTATACGTAGTACAGGTCACATACTACGTATGTCTATTGTTGTATACGTAGTACAGGTCACATGCTACGTATGTCTATTGTTGTATACGTAGTACAGGTCACATGTTAAGTATGTCTATTGTTGCATACTTAGTACAGGTCACATGCTACGTATGTCTATTGTTGCATACTTAGTACATTTGTTATTCATCACATGCTTACATTTTGGATACATATTACATGATTTACATCAGATATGAACATTTTACTTTGGTAGTTTGGTTTGAGTAAGTGATTAAGTAACGAGGCGTGTGAAATATGATACAAGCATGGTGGATACGCCGCTGGTACTTCCTATATATAAGTGTTTGTATGGTATTACATATCGTAGCGTTATTTGAATCATTTCAGTTTGAGACATAGAACATTTTATACAAATAACATACTTTTCACAAGACATTGATTTACAAACAACTTATCTTATACAAACTCATTTTACATGGTTATTCATTTAACCTTACATTTATTTATACATATCAACTGGTCTTATCGTTTTTCAAATGATTTACAAAACAAAGCAAATTACAAGGTTCATGACTAAACATTTCTCAAACATAAGTCATGAAACCTATTTTCACAAAACCTATGTATCTCACAGGCATTTTTATGCTGACGTACCTATTTTCACATGTGTTTTTCAGGAGCTGTTGCATAAGATGATCAAGATACACATAGGCAGACTTGGGCTTTAGTGACAATAAAAGATGCAAGACTAGTTAATTATGTTGTATTTCTTTGTTTGTTAAGACATTGTAACACTTTTAATCAATAAAACGAAACTTCAATTGCCATGGATTTGAAACAATTAATTCTGTTACAACACTCCCCGACATTTCCGCCACGTTTTGTATGTTCTACGTGGTCGGGGTGTGACATAGAATGCCTCCTCGACGCGAGAATCAGATGGCGAATGCCGAACTGGCGGAAATCATCGCGCAGCAAATGGCTGTTGCCTTCCCAAATCTTTATGCTCAAATGATGCAAGCCATCAACAACAACAATGCTCCATGCAATTTCAAGAATTTTAACTCGGCTAAACCGTTCAAGTTTAGTGGTTCTGAGGGAGCAACTGGGCTTCTACAATGGTTCGAGAGCATTGAGAATACTTTTCATCACGTTCAGTGTCCTGAAAATCGCAAGGTCGAGTTTTCTTCGAGTGTGTTTCAGAAGAGGGCTCTTACGTGGTGGAACGGGGTTATGAGAGACCGCGGTGCTGAGGTTGCATTAGCACAGACTTGGGCTGAGCTTAGGGCTCTTATGATGAAGGAATTCTGTCCTCGTCATGAGCTAAGGGCTCTAGAAAGGGAATTTGATGATTTGAAGCAAGACAGTGGGGAACATCGAGCCTATACTGACCGCTATGAGGAATTGAGCTTGTTATGCCCTACTATGGTTACGCCTCTGGATAAGGCGATTGAGAAATACATTGATGGTCTTCCTGACGTAATTCAGGATATCGTTACTGGCAGCAACCCTACTACTATCAGACAAGCCATTGAATTGTCTGCCACTCTGACTGAATCCCATATCAGGAAGCGCAAGCTATTTCAGAAGGGCGACTCAAGACCATCTGACAAGACTGCTCAAGTGGAACCAAAGGAAGAAAATGCTGAGGTGTCCAAGAATAAGAAGCGCAAAGCCTCTCAAAACTACGCTGTAACTGCTCAAGACAAACAGGTTGCACCAAACCAGCCAGCACAACCTCGCAAAAGACAAAACTATGTTGGTACCGCACCTTTGTGCAACAAGTGCAACCGTCATCATTTGGAGCAAGAGCAGTGTCACAAATGTACCCACTGTGGGCGGTTAGGACATTTGATCAATGTTTGTCGTTATGCAAATCAAGCTGCTGCAAACCCTGCTGCTGTTCAAGCACGGTTCCCTTCGGGGTCATGTTATAACTGTGGTGACCTTACTCACTACAGAAACAATTGCCCAAGACTTGTTAACGCAACTCCAGCGTGAGGACGAGCATTTAACATCAATGAGGCAAACGGAAACAATGGTGCAACAGTGAACAATTAGTGTTTTGTAATTCCTTGGTTGTTATCTTTTGGACACTTCAAGACAATTCGGTTGTTACATAAATAAAGATTTGTTTTTTTTATTTCTGCAAAATTTATGCGTTTGTGTGAATGGTTGATGCAACCTTATGATGTCAACCCAAATACAAACTACTTGTGTGGTTCTATCATTTTATGATCACTTGTGATCTCCCTAAGAACCTTTAACACTCGTTTCTTTTAAGAAACAAAAGACAAACTCTTATTGAAAATCCTTCTATCTTTATAGATGGATCCTTGAAAATGCTTAAAGTGCCAAATGAAATCCATGGATAGGATTCCTGATGTGCTTTAATTATCCATGCTCAAAGACAACAAATTAAAGAATCAAGCTAACTAATTATGTGTTTATGTGCTTATATGTTTTCATGTATGTTTTGTGATCTATCCAAAATCCTCATAGAATCTTTCATATCTCATACGAGAGATTCATAGTAGGATATCCAAAAGTTACTATCTTAAATCCTTAATGGACTTCTACGTTGTAGTCAAGTCCCTTGGGTTTTAAAGTACTATTCTATAATTGGACCCCTTGGGTGGTCTAGTTAAACAGATTGATTTGAAAATCTGGTTAGAAATATCATGTGATGATATAATTAAAAAGATCCCTTAAGTGGTCTATTTTAAGGAGATCGTACGACGGTCTAGTTAAGAAGATCATGTGTTGATCTAGTTAAAAAGACTGTTCGTTAATCTAGTTGAAAGGACCCTTTGGTAGTCTAGTCGAGTCGCTTCATGTTTATTCAATTGATTTTTTCCTCTACGCATTATGAAATGAACTGTGCGGACTGTGCAAGGAATTACGTAATTATGGAGGCCTACATAATTATGGAAATTCAGTGCACAGAAACCACAGGGAGCTTTGTCATGTGTTAAGACCTATAGTGACAAGAATAATGATACGGGAGAAGTCTTGGACCTTGACCGATGTCATTTTATCTTACACTCCCGAATTCTGATTTCTAGCACACACAAGGTTCCTATGATAAGTCTTCATAAGAAACGTTCTTATGTCCGTAGTTCAAAAATTCCATGTTTTACTACCACAAGGAATTCACTTTGAGGGTTAACAAATTCGCTAAGAGTCCTAACATGGCCCAGAGTTTTACTTAAGGGTTCAATGGATCTATTAGAAGGCGAAACCGTCACAGCTGTCTTCACAAGTTTCCTCTAGAATTAAATTTCGGGATGAAATTTCCTAAAGTAGGGGAGACTGTGACACCTCTGTCACTTCAACCATCAAACAAATTCCAAACCAATGAAATATTTTATTTCATACTTGGGATTTGTAAAAATATGTGTATCGTTTGCACATATCAACTCTTGTTCGATTTTAAGCTTTAAATCGCTTTCTGGAGGGTTATACGCGCTCTGATGCGTAAATATAACCAGTTTAATCCAACGAACACTCCGGAATAGTTAAATAGGCTTAACATACCTTAAATAACCTTTACATAACTTAGAAATATGTTTTAAAGGCTTTGGTATGGCAAAAAAAAACAAGTTAATTCGCTTACAGGGACTAAACTTGACAAACTGCGAAAGTATGCCAATTTGAACTATAACAAACATTCCGGAACATGACCATAAGTTAAAAATACCATAAATATCCTTCACATAGCTTAGAAATAGGCTTTGTGGGGTTCGGTGTGCTAAAATAAACTTTTGGGTATTTCAGGGACTAAATGCGTCAAAAAGTGCACAAGTTTGCATTTTCGCGCATAACTTACGTTCTGAATACATCCGGACATCCAAAAATTTATGTAAGCACTAAAATATTTATTTTAGTGTTTGGCTTGAGAAAAATCCATTCGTCACGCATTTTGGATCGTTTTTCGCGCTTATGCGCATTCCGTCGTAATTAAGCGAACATCGCGATCGTACGGCCAAACGAACCAACATCCGGCATATTTTTGAGCATGTTTCATGTCCACAATGTTTAGGCATCATTTTAGGGCCTTAAAGTTGGCTCTACAGGCCTTAGAAGTGTCGGAAATGGCTTAAACACATAACAGGGACTGAAACTGTCATTTAGCAAACTTGGTTCTGATCAGACATAGCCAGGCGGCCCGCGTAAGGTTTGTGTGTATCTTTACGCGGCCCGCGTCAGCCTCCCAAATCAGATAAGATCGATTTGTCAGCAGATTCTAGCTGTTTAACTCACAACCACACACTCACACTTGCCCTTTCAGCTCATAAGAGGTCATTTTTAGTTACCACAACTTTCCAACAAGTGTACGCACGAGATTCGATCACATTTTCCAAGAAACGATCCTAACGGTTCGGGAAATCCTATAAATACCCACATCCCCCAACTTCTAAACCCACAAGAATCTGATCTTAGAAGCTCTAAGTTGAAACCATTATTTCATACCTGAGCTACTTGGATCACGATTAGCATTCGAGGACCCTTCGTAAGTATTCCTTCGTTCTTTTATTGTTTTTCGAGTCCGAAAGTCAAACTTTGTTTGACTTTCTGCGTTGACCAGTTTATGGTCAATGCGAAGTTCGTTTGAACTTCGCAACGTGATTGTAATCACGATGGTTATAGTCCCTTGTGACTATGCCTACTGATTACCACGTTGTCTAGGGTCGTAAGGGTAAGCGATCTAATAAATCGCTTATACCTTCGAACCCGACCCATTTGGTCGATCATTAGGATCCGACCAAACACATTAGGTGACCATAGTATATAGGGAATAACCTTCTGAGGTTATACCTTATGGTCGCTTCGTTTAAGTAGTTGTATGTTAGGTAGTTTATATGCCTTAGGTAAATTACCAAAATACCCCTTTAATGCCAAAATTCATTTTAAACATATGTAACATAACTTATGACCTCTAAACTGATTTATCAACAATATTAAACATGTTAAGGCATATTCTACTTGTCATAGGACTAGTTAGGCGGTCTGAACGCGTTACACGCGCACGACTCGTTAAAGTAGCATAGGCTACCTTAATGGGTCGCGATGGGTCGAAAGCAGCTTAGGCTAGGTTTCATTTAGTATGTAGGATTTGTTAAACCATACTACATGAGTTCCCATACTCATTTGGTTTACGAGCCCTCATTCTATCCGATCCTCCGATATAGGTCCGGTTTATTAACATAGTTACCTATATTAGGTGCCGTTTGATATCCGTGATCTCTAGCATTGTTCGGTTGTTACTCAAGGACTACTAAGCAATCTCAAGTGAGTACATAGTTCCCCTCTTTTACCGTTTTCAAACTGTTTTGGGGTGAAGCATGTGTACCTATCTGTTATTTTCATGTTTTCCAAAAGTATAATTGATTATACATGTTAGTACTTATCTGTTGACAAACTGAATGACTATCTATGGTTTAAACACTGATTTTTCAAAGACTATAACATTAATTGTTGAATTGTACTTATTTTGTTCACCAGACCGGTTGTTAGTATGATATAGCGCTATAGGATTTGACACCCCATTCCTGTTGTCATGGAATGTCTGAAACCAATTTGTTTCTCCATCCAAATAGGGATTGCCTTTGTGGTATCCTTATAGTCTCAAAGGTGTAGTTTGATGCACTAGGTCTGAATGATTTCTTAAATCACACATTTAAAGTATAGTTTGATATACTCTCATGTGTGGTATTGTACAAAACCAACATATATTTTGTTAATCATCCAAGGCATATTTTGATATGTTATTTACAAAACCAAAACATAGTTTAATATGTTATTTATCACATCCAAAGCATATTTTGATATGTTATTTATGAAACCAAAACATAGTCATAGTTTAATATGTTACTTAAAAATCCAAAGTATACTTTTGATATGCTACGATAAGGTTATTCGTTTAACCTTACATTATTTTACAGAGCATAACTTTTGTTTACACATTACATGGTTTACATTTAGCTTGGGTTATACAATAATATTGGACTATTGGTTTAAACATGAACATTCTATATTGGTGTTTTGGTTTGAGTAAGTGACTTGAGTAACGAGGCGTATGTAATATGATACAAGCATGGTGGATATGCCGCTGGTACTTCCTATATATAAGTGTTTGTATGGTATTACATATCGTAGCGTTATTTGAATCATTCAATTTGGACTTATTTATTTTACACAAGTAACACGATTTTCTTACAAGACTTTGGTTTACAAACAATTTACTTTATACAACTCATTTTACTTGGTTATACATTTAACCATACATTATTCTCTTATTCATACATATCATCTAAACTTATTGTTTTTCAAGCGATTTACAAAACAAATCAATTTACAAGGATCATGACTGACTTTTGTTAAACAACATTTTCTAAACTTATAAGTCATGAATCCTATATTCACAAAACCTATGTATCTCACAGGAATTTTTATGCTGACGTACCTATTTTTACATATGTTTCAGGTGCCTTCTTATGATGATTGTTGATACACGCTACAGTTAGGATGGACTCGTGCCTTAGCGACTTTAAAACTTGGAAGATCATAGTTGTACTTATTTGATTGTATTAAAACAATGAGTTCATTTATTAAATAAAACGAAATTATTTATGCCATGGTTATGAAACAATAATTTTGTTACAACACTCCCCGACGTTTCCGCCACGTCTAGTTGCTTTACGTGGTCGGGGTGTGACAGTAGTGAAAAGCTTTGTGGTTGCCATGGGTGTACTACATGGTTTACAATCATTCATCTCAAATTTGTTTAAAAGTTCTTTTACATATTTGGTTTGATGAATGAATGTTCCATTTTGCAATTGCATAACTTGGAGGCCAAGAAAGCATTGGAGTTTGCCCATGACACTCATCTCAAACTCTGCTGTCATGAGTTTTCTGAACTCTTCAGACATGGAGGTACATATGGATCCAAAGATGATGTCATCAACATAAATTTGGACAATCATCAGATCACTTCCTTTCCATTTCAAAAACAATGTTTTGTCAATTTTATCCCTTGTAAACCCTATTAAAATTAGAGACGTCGAGAGAGTTTCATACCAAGCTCTTGGTGCTTGTTTCAGCCATACAAAGCTTTGTTGAGCTTGTATACATGATCAGTATAAATGGTATCTTCAAAACCAGGAGGTTGACAAACATACATCTTTTCTTGAATCTTTCTATACAATAATGCACATTTTATATCCATCTGGTACACCTTGATGTTGTGGTTGACAACAAAGGCTAAGAACAATCTGATGGCTTCAAGTCATACGACAGGAGCAAAGGTTTCATCATAGTCTATGCCCTCTTCTTGTCTAAAACCTTGAACCACTAACCTGGCTTTGTTTTTGACGATAATGCCCCTTTCATCAGTTTTGTTTTTGAAGACCCACTTTTTGCCAATTAGACATATACCCTTAGGCAATGGTAGAAGTTCCCATACTTGTTGTCTTTTAAACTATTGGAGCTCCTCTTGCATAGCTTCTACCCAAGTATTGTCTTTCAGTGCCTCTTGGTACCTGATTGGTTGGATGAGTGATAGAAAGCCAGCAAAAAGACAGATGTTTTGGGATTGACTTCTTGTGAGAACCCCTTCACTGATGTTGCCAATGATTTGGTATGGTGGATGAGATTTAAAGAAGATTAGATCCCCCTTGTATGGAACAATGACATTGAAAGGTGAAGGCTGAAGATCTGAATCCTAACATCAGATGGAGGTGGAGGAATGGGAGGAATGGATGTGGCACAATATTGACTTTTATCCACAGATGTTGAATTTTTGTCAACAGTGGTTGGACTTGATAAAGTGGTAGAGGTTTGATCAATAACTATTGATTCAGCAGTGGCAGAGTTTTGACAGCTGTTTTGAACATCAGCTTCTCTGGTGGTGGAAGTGACTTTGTATTGTGGAATCACAATGTCAAATCCATGGTCTTGTGAGGACGATTGTGGTGTACCAACAAGGTTAGTCTTAACAGACACATCTTCAAATGTAAATTTATCAAGATCAAACAGTTCAGCAGGATTTGCTGGGATTTTTAATGATGAAAGTTCATTAAACACTTTGTAGGCCTTGTCAGTGGTCTAGTATCCCAAAAAATAACCACAATCCACTTTGGCTGCAAATTTTGAAATTAAATCTTTTAAGTTTAGAATAAAACATAGGCAGCCAAAGATTCTGAAGTATGAGATCAGTGGTTTGATCTTGAACAGATTTTAATCGGCAGTCTTTTCGTAGATGCTTAATGTCTGTAGCTTTCGTCTGTATGTAGTCTATTTTGTCCTAGTTGTCGTCATTGTATAGTTTCGAATATGTTATATATTATATCCAAGATGAAACATTGTTAAACGTATTTTGTAAAGTCCATCCGGACGGATGGAGTCCATCCGATCGGATGGACATAACCTGTCCAGACGGATGATCATCAGGTCGGATGATGGTTTCTCCTGGTCAGAGCTCGCATATAAATAGGAGACAATGTGTCTCATTTGGGAGATTGATTCCTGATCTCCGAGGCGAAGCTCTTGCATTTTCTCACCTGAACTATGTACTTCCTCCTATTTCTAATGAGAATGGATGCTTTGAATTGTGAATACGCTGTTGATCTTACTCCCACACCGCGATTGGATTCCGCACACTCGTGGTGATCAAAGATCTGACCTGAGCGTTCAATCTAAACCGAACTTACTGGTCCTCACAAGTTGTGTCAGAGCTTGGAGGTCGGATTCGGAGAAGATCTCCAGCGATTTGACAGAGATTCGATCGATTTTATAGATTTTCAGCCGATTCTACTCGAGATTTCATCTTATTCTTCATCTATTTTTCTGATTTCATCTTATTTCTACCTTTTCTCATCTCAAACACCTTAAAATCCAAAATTGACTGAGATTTCACGGTTAAAATGGACTAAAATTCACATAATCTATGCGAAATCTGTTAAATAACAATCCTACAAATTTTATAGCTAAAATCGAACAAAATCCTATCAAAATCGATCAAAAATCATGATTTTAAGGATGAACTGTGCTGACGTCACTCATCTGATTGGATAGACATCCGACCGGATTGTGTTTGTTACTATTTCTAGTGTACTAGCTGACGTCATTGCTCATCCGATCGGATACTCATCCGACCGGATAGAGTTCTTGTTGATTGAAAGTTTGAGTTTATTGAATCGTCGACTGACCATCCGATCGGATAGCCATCCGACCAGATAGCCATCCGAAACTTGACCCATTTGTCACTTGTTTCATTTGATCATTTCCTCCGGATCACCATCCGTGTGACACCCGGCCTCTCAGGCCGTACCAGACAATAGTAATCTGTGTAGTGAACATGTAACATGACTATTTGTGACTGGCTGGGATGTTAATATATGATATTTGATGTGTTGATAAATTTAGATGTGTATAAAAATTATGTTGGCAATGATAAAACTAACGCTTATCGCGTAACGTTTAAAATGCGAAACGAACATCGGTGACCACTCGATCAGTGTTAAAATCCTAAAAATGGGCTGTTATGATTAGAATAATAATTTTAATCATATCCGTGTGGAAAAATAATTCAAAATGCTAAGAAACTCTATTTTTCAAGTTTGAGCGCGTAACGCGCGATACAGCACAAATTAAACAAAATACTGTCAACGCAGCCAGTCAAGGCAGCTGGTAATTGTGACACCTGTGTCTGTAATCATTGTAAAGAGTTCAGTTATCAATAAAACAATGTTATTTGATCCCAATATTTGTTTGTTTATGTTTGACATTTTTCATGTTTTGATTTTTGTTCAATTTCAAACTCTATATCGCTTTCTAGAGAGTTATACGCAAACTGGTGCGTAAACGTGATCAGTTTAATGCGAAAAACACTTCGGAACATCAACATATTCTTAACATACCTTAAATAACCTTTACATAACTTAGAAATAAGTTTTGAAGGCTTTGGTATGGCAAAATCAAGTTTATTCGCTTACAGGGACTAAATTCGACAAACTGCGAAAGTATACTGATTCGTACTGTAATGGACATTCCGGAACATGACCATAAGTTAAACATACCTTAAATATCCTTCACATAGCTTTGAAATAGGCTTTGAGGGGTTTAGTGTGAAAAAATAAACTTTATGCTCATTCAGGGACTAAAAGCTTCAAAAAGTGCATAAGTTTGCATTTTCGCGCATATCTTACGTTCTGAATACATTCGGACATCCAAAAATTTATGTAACCATTAAAATATTTTATTTTAGTGATTGGCATGAGAAAAATCCATTCGTCGCGTAATTTGGATCGTTTTTCGCGTTCATGCGTACTTCGTCGTAATTAAGCGAATAACGCATCCGTACGACCAAACGAACCAACATCCGACATATTTTTGAGCATGTTTCATGTCCCCTATACTTAGGCATCCTTGTAGAGCCTTGAAAATGGTTTAACGGGCCTTAAATGTAGGGACTTAAATGTGCTGGTCAGAATTTCAGGCGGGGCGCGTAAGCCCTGAGCCTTCCCTTACGCGGCCCTCGTAAGATCACCAGATCTGCGCAGAATCAATTTTCCAGCTGTTACCAGCTGTTCCAGCTGTTTTGGGCACTTGCACATGGTTTTTAAGATAATATGGGCCATTTTTAAGGTGTCCATGGTTTTGCAAAACCATGGGTGCACATGTACGGTTGAGATCGAAGCACGGTTTTCGATGAACGATTTTAACGGCTCTCCAAACTCTATATAAACCCCACCCCTTTGAATCTGAATTGGTTCTCTAAGTTGATGTGATTTTCACTTCATACCTGAGAATATTCAGATCAAAGTTTCCATTCTTGGACCCGTTGTAAGTCCTCTTTCGTTCTTTTACGCGTTTTTAGTGTGCTGCATTGACTAGCTTATGGTCAACACGAAGTTCGTTTGAACTTCATAACGTGAGCGTAATCACGATGGTTTTAGTCTCTTATGACTATACCTACTGATTACCACGTTATCTAGGCATAGTGGCGAGTCGTAGTTTCGGCCAAAATGCGTATTCTTACGTATTTTGTAACCAAACTACTTTTAGGTATCAAAACCGTTTGTTTTGATACCAAACCTATTTTCAAACTTTGTTAAACATGTTTTAACATGATTAGCTCGTCACTTTAGGTTTAGTGCTTACGTAGGGTCGTAAGGTAAGCGATCTAAACATTCGCTTATACTTTCGAACCCGACCCGTTTGGTCGATCATTAGGATCCAACCAAACACATTAGGAGACCATAGTTGTGTTGGGAATAACCTTCCAAGGTTATACCTTATGGTCACATCGTTTAGTTAGTTGTATGATAGGTAGTTTATATGCCTTAGGTAAATTACCAAAATGCCCTTTTTACGCCAAAATTCATTTTAAGCATATGTAACATAAATTTTGATATCTAAACTGATTTGGCAACAATATTAGACATGATAAGGCATATTTTACTTGTCATAGGACTAGTTAGGCGGTCCGAACGCATTTTACACGAACGACACGTTAAAGTAGCATAAGTTAGCTAAACGGGTCGTAATGGGTCATGAGCACTTAGGATAGGTTCCGTTTTAGAATGTAGGCTTTGTTAAACCATACTACATGAGTTCCCACACTCGTTTGGTTTACCAAACCACATTTTATCCGATCCTCCGATTAGGTCCGTTTATTAACGTAGTTACCTATATTAGGTGCCGTTTGATTCCGTGATCTTTCTAGCGTTGCTTGGTGGTTATCTAAAGATTATTAAGCAATCTCAAGTGAGTACATAGTCCCCTCTTTTTATGTTTTTCAAATGTTTTGGGGTGAAACACATGTGCCTACTTGTTACTTTCATGCTTTCCATGTTTTCATATCATATGCTTGTTATGTTCATTAGTACAGTTATAGTACATGATTTCATTGTGTTTTTGCTATGTATGTCCATTTGTTGCATACTTAGTACATCGTTTTACCTTACATTTTACGCTATGTATGTCCATTTAGTGCATACTTAGTGCATTGTTTTACATTTCATTTCACGTTATGTATGTCCATTTAGTGCATACTTAGTCCATTGTTTTACATCACATGCTTACATTTTGGTATGACATTTGGTTTGTTTAAATGGGACAAAAATACGTTCATTAACATTGGTCATGTCGTTCGATAGTAGGTAGTGGTACCATAGGAATTGATAACTCCCGTTCCTGACATCCTAGGTATGTTTGGATGGAAGGAATGACCGAATTCGATACACATAACTTAGATAAACCTTTAATTTATTTAAGGGTTTATTGCCGTAGTCTCAAGGCTTGATTGTATACATTTTTACAATATCGCATAGATATTTGTATCTGTATAGCATGCGTTCCCACAAAACATAACTTTGATTTTAACTATGTTTTACTTCAATACTTTGTTTTGTGCATTTTTACCTATGGTTTAGTTGATATATTTCACTTGCCATACATGACATTTTGGTTACACATTACATGATTTACATTTGACACATGAACATTTTTGACATTGGTTATACATTACATGATTTACATTTTGACATAAACATTTGACATGGTTTACACAATAAAATTTTGACAATTGGTTTAAACATGAACAATTTACATTGGTGATTTGTTTGGGTAAGTGATTTGGGTAACGAGGCGTGTGTAATATGGTACAAGCATGGTGGATACGCCGCTGGTACTTTCTATATATAAGTGCTTGTATGATATTACATATCGTTGCGTTATTTAAAATTATTTCAATTTAGACATATAACATTTTACATAAATGACATATTTTTCACAAGACATCGTTTTACAAAAAGCAGTTTGTTTTATACAACTCATTTTACTTGGTTATTTAATTAACCATACACCTTTCTTTTATATAATCTGATTTTCTTATCACATTTTCATATGATTTACAAAAGAAAACACTTAACAAGATTCATGACTAATTTTTATTAAACATTTCTTTAAAACTCAAGTCATGAATCCTATTTTCACAAAACCTATGTATCTCACAGGCATTTTTATGCTGACGTACCTATTTTCACATGTGTTTCAGGCGCTGGTGCATAGGTTTGATTTCAGGATACACTAGGGTGGACTCGGGCCTTAGTGACATAAAAGAAGCAAGATTAGTTTAAATAATGTTATGTACTCTTATTTCTTTTGTTTAAGGACAATGTAATCCTCTTGTTTAATAAATAAAACATAACTTTAATTACCATGGTTGTGAAACAATAATTCTGTTACAACACTCCCCGACGTTTCCGCCACGTTTTTGTTGTTTTACATGGTCGGGGTGTGACAGAAGAGTTGGTATCAGAGGCAATGGTTATAGGGAATTAGGTTATTAGTAATGCTTTGACCTAGACTATAACCTTTCTAGGACCCCAACACAAGTTATCTTGTGTTTAGATCTTAAAACATGCACTTCACCTATCCTTAGGTGATTGCCAAAACAAGAACCCAATTTTTCCGAAACAATTTTTGAAAAATCAATCATCTATTTTTTAAATGATTTATTATAAGGTTTTGAACCCTTCGATTTTTTCATAATGATTTTGAAAATTTAATCATCCATTTTTGAATGATTCTTTTGGCCTTGTGCCTTCCAAGTTTTCAAAATCTCGTCAAAGTTTTGGGTTCTAAATAGTGTGAACACGTGCAAACTGGAAGAGTGAATGCCTGTACCCTGGGTTTTTTGTCTAAGGCTAGAGTGTTCGTACAAATCCACATAATCAGACCAGTCACTCTTACCTGGGAACTCTTGGGGTGAGTGTTCACTTATAGGCGAGCATGTTTTCACGATACATTATTTTTGACCCATTTACTTTGATTAGTCACTGTGTGTCGTTTGTGTGCTTTGTGGCACGGACGAATGACCACCATCTTTTCTTTTGTCGATTTTTGTATCATCTCATTCTTTTCATCTAATCATCTCACTCGTTTCCTCTCATGTTTCCTCTTTTAGAATGCCTCCTCGACGCGAAAATCCGCTACCAAATGCCGAAATGGCTCATATTATGGCACACCATATGGCTGATGTACTCCCAGACGTTATTACTCAAGTGAACCAAGCCAGAAATAACCAGAATGCTCCATGCAATTTCAAGAGTTTCAATTCGGCTAAACCACTCAAGTTTAGTGGTTCTGAAGGAGCAACTGGGCTCCTACAGTGGTTCGAGAGCATTGAGAGTACGTTTCGTCACGTTTAGTGTCCTGAAAATCGGAAAGTCAAGTTTGCTTCCAGTGTGTTTCACAAGTGGGCTCTTACATGATGGAACGGGGTTATGAGAGACCGTGGTGCTGAGGTTGCGTTAGCACAAACTTGGGCCAAGCTTAGGGCTCTTATGATGAGGGAGTTTTGTCATCGTCATGAATTGAGAGCTTTAGAAAGGGAATTTGAAGATTTGAAGCAGGATAGTGGTGAGCACCGGGCATACACAGATAGGTATGAAGAGTTGAGCTTACTTTGCCCTACCATGGTTACCCCACTCGAGAAAGCTATCGAGAGGTATATTGATGGCTTACCTGACTCCGTACAAGACATCCTCACTGATAGTAACCCTACCACAGTACGTCAGGCAATAGAGTTAGCTGCAACATTGACTGAGTCGCAGGTCCAAAAGGGTAAGCTGCACAGGAAGGGTGACAAAGGTAAGAAATAGTTGTCTGACAAGGGAGAGAGCAAGAAGGGTAAAAACAAAAAGGGCAAGGAAGCTGGTTCCTCGAAGGGGTCTAGGAAGCGAAAGGCTTCCCAGAATTTTGCTATCACTGCCCAAGTTAATCAGGCAGCCCCCATCCAACCCGCACAGCCTCCAGCAAAGAAACAGTATGCAGGGAATGCACCGTTGCGCAACAGATGCAATAATCACCATCAACCACAAGTTCCTTGCCATTTCTGTACCAACTGTGGGAAGTCGGGTCATCTTTCTGATGTTTGTCGCTTTGATCCAAATTAAGTAGCTCGCAATCCAGCTCAGCAGGCTGCTCAACCACCTGCTCAACAACAAGCACAAGCTTCACGACCTCATTTCCCTCCTGGTTCGTGCTATAACTGTGGGGATCTAACCCACTACCATAATCAGTGTCCAAGGTTTATGAATGCAAACCAAGCTCAGGCTCGTGGATGAGTCTTCAACATGAATGCTCAGGAGGCGCAAGCAGACAACGAGGTGGTCAAAGATACGTTCTTTGTTAACAATCAGTCTGTATCTGTTCTTTTTTATTCGGGTGCCGATAAGAGTTTTGTGTCACTGTATTTTATGCCATTGCTTCGCATGTATAGAACAAACCTAGGAAAGCCTTTGACAGTAGAAGTTGCTAGTGGTGAGCCCATTGTTCTTGATTCTGTTCTTCGTAACAGCCAGTTGAACCTTAACAACCATCTTTTTCCCATCGACCTCACACCGATGCGACTTGGAAGCTTCGACGTTATAGTAGGTATGGATTGGTTAGCCAAGCATCACGCAGAGGTAGTTTGTTTCGAGAAGATTGTTCGTATTCCACTCTCGACAGGTGAGATCCTACAGGTTCGTGGTGAGAAACCTGCTAGTAGCCTCAAACTCATGTCTTGTACTCAGGCTCGGAAGTATCTTCGAAAGAACTATGTTGCCTTTTTGGCTCATGTTGTGGCGGATAAAGGCAAAGGTAAGTCGATTGAAGATATCCCTGTTGTTTGGGATTATCCAGACGTGTTTCTGGAAGAGTTACCTAGTTTACTCCCAGCGTGCCAAGTCGAGTTCCGTATTGATCTTGTACCTGGTGCCAATCCTATTGCCAGATCTCCGTATCGTCTTGCACGGTCTGAGATGCAAGAGTTGTCTAATCAGCTTCAGGAGCTATCTGACAAAGGTTTCATTCGTCCTAGCTTTTCACCTTGGGGTGCTCCTGTTCTTTTTGTCAAGAAGAAGGATGGATCTTTCAGAATGTGCATCGATTACCGTGAGCTTAACAAGCTTACCATCAAGAATCGATATCCCCTACCTCGCATTGATGATCTCTTTGATCAGTTACAGGGTGCTTCTTATTTTTCGAAGATTGATCTTCATTCTGGGTATCATCAACTTCGTGTACATGAAGAAGATATTTCCAAGACAGCATTCCACACTCGTTATGGGCATTATGAGTTCACAGTTATGCCATTCGGTTTGACTAATGCTCCTGCGGTTTTTATGGACTTGATGAATAGGGTCTGCAAACCTTATTTGGACAAGTTCATCATCGTTTTCGTTGATGACATCTTGGTTTATTCTAAGACGCAAGCTGATCACGAGCAACATCTTCGTCTTACTCTGGAACTCCTGAAAAAAGAACAACTTTTTGCCAAATTCTCCAAGTGCGAATTTTGGCTTAAGGAAGTTCAATTTTTGGGACATATTGTCAACGAACAAGGTATTCATGTAGATCCCTCTAAGATCAGTGCGATTAAGGATTGGGATACACCTACTACTCCTACTGAGGTTCGTTCATTTCTTGGTCTCGCGGGTTATTACCGCCGCTTCATCGAAAACTTCTCAAAGATTGCAGTTCCCCTAACTACTCTAACTCAGAAGAAAAAAACCCTTTGAATGGGGAACCAAACAAGAAGAAGCGTTTCAGACCTTGAAGAAGAAGCTTTATGATGCGCCTATTCTATCTTTGCCTGAGGGCAATGATGATTTTGTCGTGTATTGTGATGCCTCCAAATTGGGTCTTGGCTGTGTCCTAATGCAAAGGAACAAAGTCATAGCATATGCATCAAGGCAGTTGAAGATACACGAGAAGAACTACACCACTCATGATCTTGAGTTAGGTGCAGTTGTGTTCGCTCTCAAAATCTGGAGACACTATTTGTATGGTACAAAATGTGGTTTTCACTGACCACAAAAGTCTTCATCATATCTTTAATCAGAAAGAACTCAACATGAGGCAACGACGTTGGGTTGAACTTCTAAACAACTATGACTGCGAAATTCGCTACCATCCTGGTAAGGCGAATGTCGTGGCTGACGCTTTGAGTCGTAAAGAACGTGTGAAGCTTCATTGTGTTCATGCTCAATCTGATATTCAAGCTCGATCTGATATCCAAACCCGCATTTCTTAGGCTCAACATTCTTGTGTTTCGCAAGACTTGATGGGTAAAGAATTGCCCTATCACATTAAGCCTGATCTTGAACCGAAGGACAATGGATCATATTATTTCATGGACCGTTTATGGGTCCCAAGTCAGGATGATCTTCGCACCTTGCTTATGGATGAAGCTCATAAGTCTCGTTATTCTATTCATCCAGGTGCAGATAAAATATATAAGGATCTTCGTACTCAATATTGGTGGCCTGGTATGAAGAAAGACATTGCCTTATACGTTTCAAAATGCCTTACTTGTCTTGAGGTTAAGGCTGAACATCAACATGCTTCTGGTTTATTGGAGCAACCAGAGATTCCAGTTTGGAAATGGGAAAACATTGCCATGGATCTTATTACCAAACTTTCGCGCACTAAGAGAAGTCCTGATGCCATCTGGGTAGTTATTAATCATCTTACAAAGTCAGCGTATTTCTTGCCGATCCGTGAGGATCTATCTGCTGACAAGCTTGCTAAAATCTATGTGGATGAAATTGTATCTAGACATGGTGTTCCTTTGAACATTATTTCTGACAGAGATGCTCGATTCTCATCTCGTTTTTGGAGAACCATGCAATCTGCTATGGGGACCCAACTTAATTTGAGCACAGCTTATCATCCGCAATCAGATGGCCAAACTGAAAGAACAATCCAGACTTTGGAGGATATGCTTAGAGCTTGTGTGATCGATTTTTGTGGTAGTTGGGATTCGAATCTTCCATTGATTGAATTCTCCTACAACAACAGTTATCACTCCAACATCAACATGGCTCATTTCGTGGCTCTCTATGGTCGAAAATGTCGTTCACCAGTCTCCTGGAATGAGATCGGTCAGGCTCAGCTTATTGGACCTGACCTCATTCTAGAGACAACAGATAAGGTTAAGAAAGTTCGTGAGAACCTTCAGACAACTCGAAGCCGTCAAAAGAGTTACGCGGACCAACGACGCAAGCCCTTGGAATTTCAAGTCGGTGATCGTGTATTACTTAAGGTCTCACCTTGGAAAGGTGTGATCAGATTTGGAAAGACAGGAAAACTTGCACCTAGATACGTTGGACCATTCAAGATCGTCGAAAGAATCGGTAAGGTAGCCTACAGACTTGAGCTACCTCCTGAACTTGGGAATGTTCATCCAACCTTTTACGTATCCAATCTCAAGAAGTGTTTAGTTGATGAGAACCTCCACATACCGCTCGATGAAATTCGTGTGGATAACACGATGCATTTTGTTGAGAAGCCTGTGGAAATCATGGAACGTGAAGTCAAGTGGCTCAAAAGCAAGCGCATTCCATTGGTCAAAGTTTGCTGGGAATCTAAACGTGGACCAGAATTTACTTGGGAATGTGAAGATTAAATGAAGGCGAAATATCCACATCTTTTCTCACGAGTTTCCTCTAAACAAATTTTGGGACGAAATTTCCACGAGTAGGGGAGACTGTGACACCTGTGCCTGTAATCATTGTAAACAGTTCAGTTATCAATAAAACAATGTTATTTGATCCCAATATTTGTTTGTTTATGTTTGACATTTTTCATGTTTTGATTTTTGTTCAATTTCAAACTCTATATCGTTTTCTGGAGAGTTATACGCAAACTGGTGCGTAAATGTGATCATTTTAACGCAACAAATACTCCAGAACATCAACATATGCTTAACATACCTTAAATAACCTTTACATAACTTAGAAATAAGTTATGAAGGCTTTGGTATGGCAAAATCAAGTTTATTCGCTTACAGGGACTAAATTCGACAAACTGCGAAAGTATGTCGATTCGTACTGTAACGGACATTCCGGAACATGACCATAAGTTAAACATACCTTAAATATCCTTCACATAGCTTAGAAATAGTCTTTGAGGGGTTCGGTGTGCAAAAATAAACTTTATGCTCATTCAGGGACTAAAAGCATCAAAAAGTGCATAAGTTTGCATTTTCGCGCATATCTTACGTTCTGAATACATCCGGACATCCAAAAATTTATGTAACCATTAAAATATTTTATTTTAGTGATTGGCATGAGAAAAATCTATTCGTCGCGTAATTTGGATCGTTTTTCGCGTTCATGCGTACTTCGTCGTAATTAAGCGAATAACGCGTCCGTACGACCAAACAAACCAACATCCGACATATTTTTGAGCATGTTTCATGTCCCCTATACTCAGGCATCATTGTAGAGCCTTGAAAATGGTTTAACGGGCCTTAAATGTGTCGAAAAAGGCCTTAAACACATGCAGGGACTGAAACTGCAACATTTGAAACTTGTTTCCTGATCAGAACTTCAGGCGGGGTGCGTAAGCCCTGAGCCTTCCCTTACGCGGCCCGCGTAAGATCACCAGATCTGCACAGAATCAATTTTCCAGCTGTTCCTGCTGTTTTGGGCACTTGCACATGGTTTTTAAGATACTATGGGCCATTTTTAAGATGCCCATGGTTTTGCAAAACCATGGGTGCACATGTATGGTTGAGATCAAAGCACGGTTTTCGATGAACGATCTTAATGGCTCTCCAAACTCTATATAAACCCCACTCCTTTGCACTTCAAAACTCACACCTTTGAATCTGAATTGGTTCTCTAAGTTGATGTGATTTTCACTTCTTACCTGAGAATATTCGGATCAAAGTTTCCATTCTTGGACCCGTTGTAAGTCCTCTTTCGTTCTTTTACGCGTTTTTAGCGTGAAAGTCAAACTTTGTTTGACTTTCTGCATTGACCAGTTTATGGTCAACACGAAGTTCGTTTGAACTTCATAACGTGAGCATAATCACGATGGTTTTAGTCTCTTATGACTATAGCTACTGATTACCACGTTATCTAGGCATGGTGGCGAGTCGTAGTTTCGGCCAAAATGCGTATTCTTACGTATTTGGTAACCAAACTACTTTTAGGAATCAAAACCGTTTGTTTTGATACCAAACCTGTTTTCAAACTTCGTTAAACATGTTTTAACATGTTTAGCTTGTCACTTTAGGTTTAGTGCTTACTTAGGGTCGTAAGGTAAGCCATCTAAACAATCGCTTATACTTTCGAACCCGACCCGTTTGGTCGATCATTAGGATCCGACCAAACACATTAGGTGACCATAGTTGTATAGGGAATAGCCTTCCGAGGTTATACCTTATGGTCACATCGTTTAGTTAGTTGTATGATAGGTAGTTTATATGTCTTAGGTAAATTACCAAAATGCCCTTTTTACGCCAAAATTCATTTTAAGCATATGTAACATAAATTTTGATATCTAAACTGATTTGGCAACAATATTAGACATGATAAGGCATAGTTTACTTGTCATAGGACTAGTTAGGCGGTCCGAACGCATTTTACGCGAACGATGCGTTAAAGTGGCATAAGCTACCTAAACGGGTCGTAATGGGTCACGTGCACTTAGGATAGGTTCCGTTTTATAATGTAGGCTTTGTTAAACCATACTACATGAGTTCCCAAACTCGTTTGGTTTACAAAACCACATTTTATCCGATCCTCCGATTAGGTTCGTTTATTAACGTAGTTACCTATATTAGGTGCCGTTTGATTCCGTGATCTTTCTAGCGTTGCTTGGTGGTTATCTAAAGATTATTAAGCAATCTCAAGTGAGTACATAGTCCCCTCTTTTACGTTTTTCAAATGTTTTGGGGTGAAACACATGTGCCTACTTGTTACTTTCATGCTTTCCATGTTTTCATATCATATACTTGTTATGTTCATTAGTACACTTATAGTACATGATTTCATTGTGTTTTTGCTATGTATGTCCTTTTGTTGCATACTTAGTACATTGTTTTACCTTACATTTTACGCTATGTATGTCCATTTAGTGCATACTTAGTGCATTGTTTTACATTTCATTTCACGCTATGTATGTCCATTTAGTGCATACTTAGTGCATTGTTTTACTTCACATGCTTACATTTTGGTATGACATTTGGTTTGTTTAAATGGGACAAAAATGCATTCATTAACATTGGCCATGCCGTTCGTTAGTAGGTAGCGGTACCATAGGAATTGACAACTCCCATTCCTGACATCCTAGGTATGTTTGGATGGAAGGAATGACCGAATTCGATACACATAACTTAGATATACCTTTAATTTGTTTAAGGGTTTATCGCCACAGTCTCATGGCTTGAATGTGTGCATTTTTAGAATACCGCATAGATGTTTGTATCAGTATAGCATGCATTCCCACAAAACATAACTTTGATTTAAACTATGTTTTACTTCAATACTTTGTTTTGTGCATTTTTACCTATGGTTTAGTTGATATATTTCACTTGCCATACATGACATTTTGGTTACACATTACATGATTTACATTTGACACATGAACATTTTTGACATTGGTTATACATTACATGATTTACATTTTGACATAAACATTTGACATGGTTTACACAATAACAATTTGACAATTGGTTTAAACATGAACAATTTATATTAGTGGTTTGTTTGGGTAAGTGATTTGAGTAACGAGGCGTGTGTAATATGATATAAGCATGGTGGATACGTCGCTGGTACTTCCTATATATAAGCGCTTGTATGATATTACACATCGCTGCGTTATTTAAAATTATTTCAATTTAGACATATAAAATTTTATATAAATGACATATTTTTCACAAGACATCGTTTTACAAAAATAGTTTGTTTTATACAACTCATTTTACTTGGTTATTTAATTAACCATACACCTGTCTTTTATATAATCTGATTTTCTTATCACATTTTCATATGATTTACAAAAGAAAACACTTAACAAGATTCATGACTAATTTTTATTAAACATTTCTTTAAAACTCAAATCATGAATCCTATTTTCACAAAACCTATGTATCTCACAGGCATTTTTATTCTGAAGAACCTATTTTCACATGTGTTTCAGGCGCTGGTGCATAGGTTTGATTTCAGGATACACTAGGGTGGACTCGGGCCTTAGTGACATAAAAGAAGCAAGATTAGTTTAAATAATGTTATGTACTCTTGTTTCTTTCGTTTAAGGACAATGTAATCCTCTTGTTTAATAAATAAAACATAACTTTAATTACCATGGTTGTGAAACAATAATTCTGTTACAACACTCCCCAACGTTTCCGCCACGTTTTTTTTGTTTTACGTGGTCGGGGTGTGACAGTAATTATTTCAGTAATAATTTTAAGTGATTATTTTTATAGAACAATAAAAATAATTTTAAACGCACTAAAACGAGATGAAAACGCAAGGTAAAATGCCCTGTAATCAGTAAAATATCTGTTTTTGAACTAATATACATATAACATATGTATGAATTTATAAAATGTGTGAGATGGGACATATGTGGCGGCACCATGGCTGCCCAAATTGTTCTTGTTTCTTGCAATTTCTACACTTGTCATGCCTAGAGAATTTAAATGATGATTAAGCTTGAATACATGCACCATAAACATCGAATTCCAAGATCACAATTCAAATTCACACTCTCTCTCTCTTCCTCTTGATTTCTCACGGCCGAACACCCCCTTAACACACAACCATTTCATTTTCAAAATCAAATCTTGAAGAATCATGTCCATTTCAAAGTGATTTCAAGCTTACAAGAAGGTTTAGAAGTGATTTCAAGAAATTGGAGCAAGAACAAGGCTTCACATCATCATAAATCTTAAAACCCACTAAGAATATTGAAGGTATAACATATTTTCTTTTCAATCTTGCTCTTGATTCATGCTGATGAAGATGATAGTGAAAGTTTCTCTTGTTCTTGAATCTAAACATAAACTTGAAAATTTCAAACAAATGAGTTTTGAATAAAATAAAAATGGGCGTGTGTATGTGTGTGTATTTGGCCAATTATGTGTGTATAAGTTGCATTTTGATTGTTGATGAAAAGATCTTGATTTGTTTGATTTCTTGAAAAATAAGATGATTAAAGGAAGTGTTAGTTGTCAAATAAGAATGTTCTAAGTTGATTAGAGATTTGAAAGTGGAATATTGAAAAGTGAAATTTTGGAAGTATATGTGTGTATAAATTTCGTATATATATGTATGTATATGTGTATGCATGTATGTTAAAGTTGATGTGTAATCATAAAAGTAAAGAATCTAAGTATGAATGAACATGAATGATTGAAGGATTAAAGTGTTATGGATGATATTTGAAAGAATAATATGTTAGTAAGGTTTTGATGTATTGAGATCATAATAGATGATAAAATTATGATATGAGCATACTAGATGCATATACTTAAACATGCATGATAATATATGATCTTAAAAAGATGATTTAAGTATGATTGAGTAAAAATCAGTTATGAGCAGATTATAAACACTAAAATAAAGTTATTTCAAAGTGTTTAGTGACTCATAACTTTTTCATAATGTTTACTAGCTTTGCATGTTGAACATGGTGCATTAAAAGTTGTAAAATACGTGAAATCGCATGATTTATGGGACTTATACAAAAACTGCACTAATCTGATTATAACTATTATTTTAATCAGTAAATAACTTGTATTGTGTTAAAATAACAAGTCGTTTCGAGTTGGGATGATTATAGTAACGTTTAACGCAAAACTATGCGTTAAAACGGTCAAAAATCGGCTTTTCAAGTGATTTTTATAAAACTGATTTAGATCAGTAAGTAAACTGAATTCTTTAGTTTAAAAATAATTATTTTAACTAATTTTAAGTTTACTTGGTGTTTGGTTGGTCATACGTGACTTCCGACGCCCGAAAACGTTACCGAATCGCTAAAATACGCATTTTTCAATGTACACTAGTGTGGGTAAAATTTTGGGTAAACTTTATGTGGCAAAATGTGTCATGTGATTTAAACATAAGAATATGAAAATATGTTAAGTTTTTAACATGATGTTAGAAATCTAGCTTACGCATGTATGCCTGTACGTTTTGTGCGGTAGAAACAGTGAAAATTGTGTTAGACGTGAAACTTGTTTGTCGAGCATGAAATTTGATACATATATGATATTTTATGTATATTTGCTTTAAAAATGACAAAATAGATAAGTTAGTAATATTTCGCGTGTTTCGGTGTTAAATTATATGAACGATTATGTATATATATTACGACACGCAAATCGTACATATATTGCATATAAACGGGAAAAGTTAAAGGATTTACACAATAATGGTCACCCATAAAATCGTTCAAGTCGCAAAATCATAACAAAAATATATATGGACTCATGTATCTATTAGCGTGCCAACATAATCCAAAAATAACAACTTTTGGAGATAATCTCAAAGTTATGTGATAATTCTAAGAAACGTAGATACTTAGGATTTTTGTGTTATGCATATTGATTTAAAATCGTTCCTATATTAGGACGTGTAGAAAATCAATCTCTGGGATTGCGCGATTTAAAATATGCACCCAAAGGTGAGTGTCACTTAACCCCTCTTTTTACTGCTTTGTATATATTTGGGGGGTAGAACACGTCAATAAAAGGGTTTAATAATGTTTTTGAAATAAAACATACCTTTTAATATAACTATATATTTTCGATGAAAATATATGAAATTTGATAAATCATACGTTTCGAAGTAAAACGTTTTTGATGAATGAATATTGAAAGTACGGTATTTCCTAAGTGAAACATGACCGTACAGTTGGGGATGAATTCTTGACTGGGTCTCGAATAATGGAGTGTCAGGGGAATTCGTACAACGACGTGTATTAAATTGTCATATTAGTAGGATATATATATTGTATGTGATGCAGCCATCATATTGTCCTTCAAGAGAACCCTGTGCCCATGATGTCGTTTAATCGTTTAAGTATTGCACGCGATGAATTGTTGGTAGATCTATCGGGTTGACAACCCTGTCATGACCGGTCGCCCCGTGTCAAGTCAAACGATGAATTTAAATTCTGTTTATTGTCTAGCTTTGATTATCACTACATGGTTAATATATAGTTCGTATCGTCTAGCTAACATACGAGTCTGGAAATTGACGCAATAATTTAATATACAAAACCTGGGCAATATATATATTACAGTTGTCGGATTGATGAACCGACGGAAGGCCCATGGATTTTATTAAGGAAGTAAAATGGACTTTCTAAAATTTATATGGATGTTTTCAAGTAAACACCTAATCAGAAAGTTTTCCTTGGAATAAAATTGTTTGTAAATGAATATGTGAACTCACCTTCCTTTGTGTTGACACTTGATTTTAACGTGTTCTACAGGTAATTGAGTTCGGCTTCGGGAAATCATGGCGTATCTTGTGTTTGATGATGCATGTTGTTTTATTTAAATATGTTGGACAACATTTAAACTATCTAGGACGTTTGTAATAAGATCCGCGAGGATCAAAACAACGTAACTTATGTGGTTGTGTCGTGACTTTAAAATGTAATGGTTAATACTTATGTTTTAAAATATGTCAAAATGTCCAACAAATGAGTGCATCGTCCGACAAGGTATATATGGGCACCAACTTCCGTCACCACTACGTTTTATATTCCGTTGCGACGTTTTTGGGGTGTGACAATCCGGACGATTGATCATCCGATCAACTGTTGTTGTTGTGTATTCAATCAAGTTTGACCGAGTTTGACTTTTTCAGGAACCACAATCATGAGTGACGAGTTTTTAAATCCATTTGGTGACATATTTGCCTACAACACTGGAGAAACATCTTCCAATGTGAATCCTAAAACAGCTACAAAAGCGATATCAGACTCTCTTAGCGTGGACAACGCCTACGGAACGTACAACAAACCACCTAAGCTTATGGCTATCAAGGACTACAACTGATGGGCAAAACGTTTTGATGGCTGGTTGAGAGCCTTTGCCTATGATAGTTGGAAGTGTGTTAAAAATGGATACAATAATACAAGATTTGATTATGAGAATTTAGAAAATGAAGACTTAGAGGAATTTGTAGCTGAGCAGAAAGCCATAGCTCTCTTACACCAATCTATGCGAGATGATATTTTTTCGTTGATCGACTACCAGAATGGAAAAGATTTGTGGGAAAAGTTGGAGAAAAAGTGCACGGGGTGCTGAAGAGATTGTTAAAAACAAGAAGTCATTCTTGAAAAAGGAGTTTGATTTGTTTGCTTGCATGAAAAACGACACTATTCTTTAAATGATAGAAAGGTTTTGTCACTTGAAAGTTGAGTTGGACAGATTCGGCATTAAGAAGGATCAAGAGGAGATAGTTGGCAAGTTGTTTGAAGCATTACCGAATGAAAACGATTGGCATTATTTTGGTTTGGTACTAAAGAACAAAAAGCCCATGAAAGATATTACACTGAACTGGTTGATTGAAAAGCTAGAGGGGCACGAGTTGGAGATCAAAAAGGTGAACAAAGTGAATAATACACAATATCAACAGAATGTAGATTTGTACTATAGGGGTAGCATGATCTCAAAAGCTTCATCACCAAAGACTGCCTTCAGTGCTGAAAGTTCAAACACTACAGCAAAAGAAAATTCAGGCAGTGGGTCTTCATCAAGTGGTTACGGGTATCATGGTATGGGATCAAGTACACCAGCATCGTCTGTTTCAAGCACGTAGCAACCACAAAATGTTCCAAATGCTAATTTCTTTCAATGCAACATTGCCGTTGTCACACCCCGACCGCGTAAAACAACAAACCGCGGCAGAAACGTCGGGGAGTGGGGCGACAGAATTATTGTTTCACAACCATGGCATTTAAAGTTTACTTTTATTTATTTACATGATTACATTGTCTTGGAATTTTAAAGAAAACACAACATAAGTTAAACTATTCTTGCTTCTTTTATGTTACTAAGGACCGAGTCCGCCTAAGTGTATCCGAATCAGCCTTATGCATTAGCTCCTGAAACACATGTGCAAATGGGTACGTCAGCATAAAAATGCCTGCGAGATACATAGGTTTTGTTAAAGTAGAATTCATGACTTGTAAGTTAAATGAAATGTTTAACAAAAAGTTAGTCACGAATCTTGTAAAAATGTTTTCTTTTACAAATCATATGATAATCGATATGAAAATCAAATGATATTAAAGAAAAGTGTATGGTTAGGTAAATAACCAAGTAAAAATGAGTTTGTATAAAATATGTCGATTGTAAATCAATGTCTTGTGAAAATGTATCGTTTGTGTAAAATGTATCATGTCTTTGTCGAAATGATTTAGATAATGCAACGATATGTAATATCATAAAAACACTTATATATAGGAAGTACCAGTGGTGTATCCACCATGCTTTTATCATATTACACACGCCTTGTTATTTAAATCACTTACCAAATAAATCACCAAACTAATGTCAAATATTCATGTATAACAATGTTTAATGTTTTAATGTCATGTATAAATCATGACTTGTAAAGCAAATGTCAAGTAACAACAATGTCTTGTATGGTGAATAAAAAGTATTTACTTGAACCACATGTATATGTTAATGTATAATCAAATGTCATGTATGGTGAATAAAGAGTATTTACTAAACCCCATATGTAAAATGTAAAAACAAAGTCTTTGAATAAATCTAAGTTAAAATCAAAAGTTGTGTTTTGCAAAAAAAAAAAAAAAACAAATGCTTTTTTTGATACAAACATCTATGTAGTAATGTTTATCGCATACATTCAAGCGTTGAGGATAAACCCTTAACAAGTCAAAGGTTTATCAAAAATGTTTTCGGATTCTGTCATTCCCTACTTCCAAACAAACCTAGGAAGCCGGGAACGGGATTTGTCAAGTCCTATGGTACCACTACATACTACCGAGCTGCGTGATTAATGTTAATGAACGTATTTTAGTCTCATTAAGCATACTAAATGTCATACCAAATGTAAGCATGTCATGTAAAAACCATGTACTAAGTATGCTAAGTAAACATACGAAGCAGAAATGTCATGTAAATCATTGTGCTAGCATGCTAAGTAAACATACGTAGCAAAAATGTTTATGAAATCAATGTGCTAGCATGCTAAGTAAACATACATAGCAACGCATAAGTGAAATCATGTACTATACGCGTACTAATGAATATAGCAAGTATATGTCATGAAAAGCATGAAAGCATGAAAGTAACAAGTAGGCACATGTGTATCACCCCAAAATATTTGAAAAAGGTAAAATAGGGGAACTATGTACTCACATGATATAGCTTAATAGTCTTGAAATAACAACCCAATAACGCTTGAGGAATGACGGATTCAAACGGCCCCTAATATAGGTAACGATGGTAATAAAACGAACCTAAATCGGGAGATCGGTTAGAATGAGGTCTCGTAAACCAAATGAGTATTGGAACTCATATGATATGGTTTAACAAAACCTACATTCTGAAACGGAACATAACCTAAGTGCTTATGACCCGTTTAGTAAGCTTACGCTACTTTAACGTGTCATTTGCGTAAAAGCGCAAACGAGTAGCCTAACTAGTCCTATGACAAGTATTATATTCCCTAACATGATTAATAATTAGTTTATGTGACAAAATTTAGGTTACCTACGCTTAAAATGAAATTATGCGTAAAAGGGCGTTTTGGTCATTTTTCCTAAGGCATATAAACTACCTATCATACAACTACTTAAACTAAGTGACCATAAGGTATAACCTCCGATGGTTATTCCTTATACAACTATGGTCACAAAATATGTTTGGTCAGATCCTAATGCTCGACCAAACGGGTCGGGTTTGAAAGTCTAAGCGGTTGTTTAGACCGTTTATCTTACGACCCTAAATAAGCACTAACTAAAAGTGACGAGTTAAACATGTTAAAACATGTTTAACTAAGTTAGAAAATAGTTTTGATATCAAAACAAAGTGTTTTGATACCCGAAAACAGTTTTGTCACAAAATGCGCATATTCGGCATTTTAACCGAAACTATGACTCGTCACTACGCCTAATAAACGTGGTAATCACTAGGTATAGTCACAAGGGACTATAACCATCGTGATTACGCTCATGTTACAAAGTTCAAATGAACTTTGTGTTGACCAAATCATGGTCAAAGCAGAAAGTCAAACACTGTTTGACTTTCATGCTTGAAATACATAACCAAGCATGATGGAACACTTACAAAGGGTCCAAGCATGGAATAAGAACAAAGAAAACTGATGTTTGAAGCCTTAAACCAAGAGGGCTAGCTTCAAGAGAGCAGATGTAGAAGAAAAAGATGAATAAGCAAGTTAGAAATGAAAATGAGGTGGGTAATTATAGATTTTCTTGATCCATTTGATCATTGACATGTGTTTTTGAGTGAATTAAAGCGTGATCTTGGCCATACACATGTTACTCACAGATTAGAATACTAGGGGAACACTTAAACAAGCTCCAAGTATTGAAAAACCATGTTAAAAACCAAGGAATCAGCTGCTTTTTGAAGAAAAATGGTTTCTACCCAGCAACAGCTGTCGTGGGCCGGGAAGGCAGAGGTACGGGACTTCGCGCCCAGCGAGAGACATCTGTTTGAAACTTTCACAAATTGGAAGAACAGGCCCCTAAAGATCAAAACTTGATTTTTGACATGTTTAAGCCCTGTTAACCCAATTTCAAGGCTCTACAAGGTTGTTAAAGTATAGGGGACATGAAATATTCTTGAAAATATCATTGATGTCTCTTCGTTTGGTCGTACGATCACGTTGCTCGGTTAATTATGACGAAACGCGAACGGACGCGAAAAGCGATCCAAATTACACGACGAATTGTATTTTAGCATTCCAATCACTAAAATAAAATATTTTAATGATTCTAAAAATTTTGGATGTCTGGATATATTCAGAACGTACGATATGCGTGAGAATGCAAACTTATGCAGTTTTTGACGCTTTTAGTCCCTGTTGATCAAATAAGCGTATTTTCTCACATCGAACCCCTCAAAGCTTATTTCTAAGCTATGTTAATGTTATTTGTGGTATGTTTACCTTATGATAATGTTTTAGAATGTACGTTGCTATACTAATCGGCAGACTTTTGAAGATTGTCGCAATTAGTCCCTGTAGTCGAATAAACTTGTTTTTGGCATACCAAACCCTTCAAAACTTATTTATAAGTTATGTACAGGTTATTTAAGGTATGCTAAGCTTATATTGATAATCCGGAGTGTTTATCGCGTTAAAATGATTACATTTACGCATCAGTTTGCGTATAACTTTCTAGAAAGCGATTTAGAGTTTAAATCGAACAAAAATCATAACGTGCAAAATGTCAAACAGAAATAAACAAACATTGGGATCAAAACACATTGTTTTATTGATAATTGACCTGTTCAGAGTTATACGATAATAACACAAGCACATATGTCACAGTCTCCCCTACTTTAGGAAATTTCGTCCCGAAATTTATTTGGAGGAAACTTGTGAGAATAGATGTGGATATTTCGCCTTCATTTTATCTTCACGTTCCCAAGTAAATTCTAGACCATGTTTAGATTCCCAGCGAACTTTGATGATTGGTATGGGCTTACATTTGAGCTCTTGACTTCACGGTCCATAATTTCCACAGGCTTCTTGACAAAGTGCATCGTGTCATCAACATGAATTTCATCAAGTGGTATGTGGAGGTTTTCATCAGCTAAACACTTTTTAAGGTTGGACATGTGGAAGGTCGGATGAACATTTCCAACTTCAGGAGGTAACTCAAGTCTGTAGGATACCTTTCCGATTCTTTTGACGATCTTGAATGTTCCAACATATCTAGGTGCAAGTTTTCCTTTCTTTTCAAATATAATCATACCTTTCCAAGGTGATTCCTTGAGTAGGAAACGATCACCTGTTTGAAATTCCAAGGGCTTGCGTCGTCTATCCGCGTAACTCTTTTGACGGCTTCTAGTTATCTGAAGGTTATCGTGAACTTTCTTGACCTTATCTGTAGTCTCTAGAATGTGTTCAGGTCCAGTAATCTAAGCTTCACCTATTTCATTCCAGCAGACCGGTGAATGACATTTTCGACCGTATAAAGCTTCGAAAGGAGCCATGTTGATGCTGGAGTGATAACTATTGTTGTAGGAGAATTTAATCAACGGTAGATACGAATCCTAACTACCACCAAAATCGATCTCACAAGCTCTAAGCATATCCTTTAGTGTCTGGATTGTTTTTTCAGATTGACCAACCATTTGCGGATGATAAGCTGTGCTCAAATTAAGTTGGGTTCTCATTGCAGATTGCATGGTTCTCCAAAAGTGAGACAAGAATCGAGCATCTCTGTCAGAAATAATGTTCAAAGGAACAACATGTCGGCATACATTATCATCCACATAGAATTTAGCAAGTTTTTCAGCAGAATAATCCTCACGGATCGGCAAGAAGTATGCTGACTTGGTCAGACGATCAACAACTAGCCAAATGGCGTCATGACCTCTTTTGTGCTCCAATAAGATCCATAGCATTGTTTTCTCATTTCCAAACTGGAATCTCTGGTTGCTCCAATAATCCAGAGGGATGTTAATGTTCATCCTTAACCTTGAGACAAATAAGGCATTTGGATACATATAAGGCAATGTCTTTCTTCATACCCGGCCACCAATACTGGGTTCGAAGATCCTTATGCATTTTGTCTGCACTAGGATGAATAGAATAGCGAGACTTGTGAGCTTCCTCCGTTATTAAGGTGCGAAGATTGTCCTGAATTGGGACCCACAAATGGTCCATGAAATAGTAAATCTCATTGTATTTCAGTTCAAGATCAGGCTTAATATGATATGGTAACTCCTTACCCATCAAGTCTTGTGTAACACAAGTATGTTGAGCCTGATAAATGCGGTTTTGAATATCAGATCAAACCTGAACACAGTGAAGCTTGACACGTTCCTTACGACTCAATGCATCAGCCACAACATTCGCCTTGCCAGGATGGTAGCGAATTTCACAATCGTAGTCGTTTAGAAGTTCAGCCCAACGTCGTTGCCTCATATTTAGTTCTTTCTGATTGAAAATGTGCTGGAGACTTTTGTGGTCAGTGAACACTACACATTTTGTACCGTACAGGTAGTGTCTCCAGAATTTGAGAGCAAAAACTACTGCACCTAACTCAAGATCATGAGTCATGTAGTTCTTCTCGTGTACCTTCAACTGTCTCGATGCATAGGCTATGACTTTGTTCCTTTGCACGAGAACGCAACCAAGGACTAATTTGGATGCATGACATTACATGAAAAAATCGTCGTTGCCCTCTGGTAAAGATAAGATAGGTTTGTACAAAAGAACACAAAGCCCATGAAAGATATTACACTGAACTGGTTGATTGAAAAGCTAGAGGGGCACGAGTTGGAGATCAAAAAGTTGAACAAAGTGAATATTACACGATATCAACAGAATGTAGATTTGTACTATAGGGGTAGCATGATCTCAAAAGCTTCATCACCAAAGACTGCCTTCAGTGCTGAAAGTTCAAACACTACAGCAAAAGAAAATTCAGGCAGTGGGTCTTCATCAAGTGGTTACGGGTATCATGGTATGGGATCAAGTACACCAGCATCGTCTGTTTCAAGCACGCAACAACCACAAAATGTTCCAAATGCTAATGTCTTTCAGTGCAACATTGCCTTTGTCACACCCCGACCGCGTAAAACAACAAACCGTGGCGGAAACGTCGGGGAATGGAGTGACATAATTATTGTTTCACAACCATGGCATTTAAAGTTTACTTTTATTTATTTACATGATTACATTGTCTTGGAATTTTAAAGTGTTGGATCGTCGTGTGACCCTAACGAGTCAATCTGAGTAGTTCATCATCAAATACAAAGGCGGAATCAATGTAAGTGACGTAACACAGCTTGTTCCTTTCTAATATTTATCTATTACTGATTTCCTGAGCTTTTACAAGTTCAAATGACAAATGGACAGCACCTCGGCTCAGAGAACATGACCTAATTCCGTTTCAAATGACACCAGCACACACCTATATATAGAGTTCTGATTTCGCTTGAACATGACATGTGAGTTTCAAGCGGAATTAGTAATTTCGCTTGAACATGTCAATGTCCATTTCAAGCGGAATTAACTTGTTAATTTCGCTTGAACTGAACATTGTCACTTTCAAGCGGAATTACCCACTTTAACATATAAAACCCTAATTTCAACCCTGTTGTGTGCTCGTTTATCCTATCTAGACATAAGACTCGATTAAGACGAAGTTAACAGACACTAGATGCACCAATAGACTCCCCCTTGGATGTTGACGAAGTCTTCGGCGTCGAGTCTTTAGTCTTAGTCTCTTTCCAAATTAATTTGACATTGTAAAGCTCCCTTCAACCTTTATCTTCAAACTTTAATCTTCAATCTCCCCTTTGAGTGCTGATCCAGAATTCTGACTCCCCCTTTCACAGACTCCCCCTCTCGATAAACTGGGACTTGAATTCTGGTTTAAACTTTGACATTTTTGTTGCCATGGGGATCTTGACTCCTGTTTCCTGCACAATCTCTACCTAAATATAAGATATATGACAATAACAATTTCAATCCAAACTTACCATTCAAACTCAATTAATAATCTTGTCAGAATTAGAAATCCACTTAAGTATTCAGGTCCAAATTAATGACCCTGATTACTCAATTTATATACCAAGTCCAACTTAATGACCTTGGTTGATCTGAGATAATTCACACTGACATATTGTTCAAATATTTTCTGAAAATTTACAAGTTTCAAATTAATGAACTTGTTTTTGACTTTTCAACTTTCACAAACTTATCATGTTAAGCTCACAACTCATCTTCCAGTTCAGAAACTTCCAGCATCTGCTTCAATTCGAATCTGAAAATCAGCTTTCCACTTTGGTTTGTCGGAAAATAAAGCAGAAGTGTAAAATCTTTTTGGATTTTTAATAAAGTTTCTAGCCTAGAAATGAAATACAGAAATAAAATGCAGTAAATGTGAACTATTTACAAACATATTTTTGGTGAGCGTGTTAGGGAATCATATCAGCTGTTCGACAAGTCACAAGTACCGTTAAGCTTTGATTACATACTCAGAATTAAACAATTCACTTAGATTGTCGATATAACGATCCACTTAAATTTTCATAAAAATTTCAATCTGTCCAGGATACGATTTAGGTGAATTAGGAACTTAAACTCATTCATGTGTCCCACCTCTTGAATATACTCCCGTATCCAAATCCCAATATTCAGTCTTACAGGTGAGTATACCACAGATGATATCTGTTAGGGGTTAGATGCGAAAAAAACGTGAGAGCTCAGGTCAGAACTTCCGTTCAGCAGAGAGATGACGGTTCGACTTTAGTGGTGTCCCCTTTAGAGGATCTTTTTTTACAACAGCACATGATTAGCATTTTTTCAATGTTTCATCATTTTTTATGCTGAGGGCGGCGCAATGCAGAAAGTATTATTCGGGGACTAGGCCATTGCTTCCGCATTATCAGAAGTCCCGGGATAATACCCCAGATATCACTGAGTATAAAGACCTAGTATCTCAGAAAGAGGGATCTTTCAAACAAGATTTCAGGGGTTACCTATATATCCAAGTAGTGTTCCCCACGAAATAAGCAAGTAAGGATTTTAGGTTTATATCCCGAACAAACCTACTAAATGTGTAAAAACCTATCGGCACATCATCAGCGAGATTGTTTAACCCATTTTAAACATTACATTTCTTTAGCATACCGTAACTGTCAAACCAATGTACTATCATTTTCCCTTTTTACACAAGCTCTTTTTCAGATTTTCTATTGTTTTTGGATTTTGAAAATATCTCATGTTTTTTTGGATTTTTGAAATTTTTTACTGTTTTTGTATTTTCTGAAAATATTACCCTACTCCCCCTAAATACCAAAACAGGTAAAAAATCGACAAACCATTGCAGATTGCTTCTCAACATCATCATCTACATTGGTACCTTCATCAACGCCAAGAATTTCCTCCAACACCGATAAAAGCTTCATACCGTTCAATTTTAGCAAATATTGAAAACAAGTTTTATCAAACGCTTTGGTATGTAAATCAGCTTTTTGTTCGTCAGTGTGGATTTTCTCAATTCGTATTAACTTCTTCTCGAAACAGTCGCGAATGAAGTGATGACGAATTTTAATGTGTTTCGTTTTAGCGTGATGAACAGGATTTTTCATAATGTTAATCGCTGCCTCATTATCAACAAAGATAGGGGTGCTAAGAAATTGCAAACCGTAGTCGCGCATATATTGCTGGATCCACAGGATCTGAGAGCAGCAGCTGCTAGCAGATACATACTCCGCTTCACATGTAGATAAAGCCACAAAGGTCTGCTTCTTGCATAGCCAGGTAACCAATCTTGATCCAAAGAACTGGCACCCCGTTGTTGTTGATTTAGCGTTAACTTTGCAGCATCCGAAATCTGAATCGGAATAACCTTCGAGCATGAATTCGCCATCTTTTGGATACCACAACCCCAACGATGGAGTTCCTTTAAGGTAGCGTAATATCCTTTTGAAAATTACCATGTGCGACGCTCTCGGGTTAGATTGAAATCTTGCTGCGAGGCAGGTTGGATACATAATATCGGGTCTTGAAGCTGTCAAGTACATCAGCGATCCGATCATGGAACGATACATCGTTTCATCTACCTTCTCTCCAGTGAGATCAGGGTTTATCCCATGGTTCGTCGCTAATGGGGTGGAAGCTGGAGTAGAACCTGACATCCCGACTTTCTCCAAGATATCATGAACGTACTTTGTTTGATGTATGAAAATTCCCTTAGGCAATTGATCAACCTGAAGTCCCAAGAAGAATTTCATCTCACCCATCGATGACATTTCAAATTTCTCCTTCATAACTTTTTCAAAATCTTTGCACAGATTCTCATTTGTTGACCCAAATATGATGTCATCCACGTATATCTGAACGATCAGAAGATGTCCGTCGACCTCCTTGGTGAAGAGAGTGGCATCCACTTTTCCACGAATGAAGCTGTTGGCTAGCAGGTGTTGAGACAATGTCTCGTACCAAGCTCTCGGGGCCTAGTGTAAACCATACAACGCTTTGTCTAGCAAGTAAACCTTGTCTTTGTGGATTGGATCGGTGAAGCCCGGTGGCTGTCCGACATATACCTCCTCTTTTACCTTCCCGTAGAGAAACGTCGATTTTACATCTAACTGATAAACTTTGAAATTTTTCCAAGATGCAAATGCTAGGGAGATTCTGATCGCTTCTAGTCAAGCAACCGTAGCATATACTTCAGTGAAATCTATCCCCTCTTGCTGACTGAAACCCTGGACTACGAGTCAAGCTTTGTTACGAATTATAACCCCTCTATCGTCTCTCATACACTTGAACACCCACTTGGTGTTTATCTTCCTTTGACCATCAGGCAAGTCTACTAACTTCCACACTCCTAACTTCTCAAACTGACTCAACTCTTCTTGCATAGCATTGACCCAAGAATCTTCAGTTAGTGCCTCTTTATAAGTTCGCGGTTCGATCTGCGAAATAAAACAACTTAAGGAAAACTCAGTTTGTAAAGGAGCTACTGTAGAATAAAAACAAGTAAGGCCTTGGTCAATTTGACGTCTAGTGCGAACGCCTGATTGTAATTCTCCAATGATCAGTTCTTCTGGATGGTATGAAAGAGTTCTTGGCATCACCTCGCCTAGAACATCTACCTCGCCTTCTAGATTAGTAACATTCTGATTTGCACCTTGTTCACTGACTGGGTTTGTTTGACTTGAAATCTGAATTTGCTCTCCCTCAGAATCTGAATCACCACGATCAAATACAGGTCTGTTCTCAGATTCTTGATCATCATTCTGTACCGTCTGATTATCATGAGCAACTTCATTTTGTTGAATATCATCATGTTCTCCAGCATTGCTTGGACCTGCTTCATCATCATTTGAAGTTTGTCGTGGTCGACTTGAATACTCAGCTGGGAACCTTTCCTGTGATCCTTCATACTCTCTTAGAATATCCAACTCATCAAAGAAATCTTCTTCTTCTTCCTTTTCTTCTTCCATGTCAAACGAATCCCACAACGTGTCATAATGAAAACGCCATGAATCTACAGGATTCTGCGGTGGCATTGTGTAACCATGACACTCAACATTGTGTGCATCAATAATCCGCTTCAAACTTGGAACAAAGACTCGTTTCAATGGACTTGAGTAACCCACGAAAATTCCTTTGATGCTCTTTGGACCAAATTTACCAAAAGGCTCTAGAACTGTACAGGGAGACCCAAACGGTTCTAAATACTTCAGGTTCGGTTTGCGGTTATTGATCAACTCGAAACACGTCTTATTGAATTTCTTGACAGTGAGAACCCGATTGAGTGTATAGCATGCGGCGGATACTGCTTCTGCCCAAAAATTTACAGGTAGCTTGGAATCAGCAAGCATCGTCCTGGCCGTTTCAATTAGCGTCCTGTTCTTTCTTTCAGCTACTCCATTTTGCTGCGGAGTGTAAGGCGCACTAAATTCATGCAATATACCTCTTTCATCACAATATTCGTCCATCTTGTTGTTCTTGAACTCAGTACCATTATCACTTCTGATTCTTTTGATACGTCTTTGGTACAAATTTTCAATTTTTCTGAACAACACCATCAAACTATCAAACGTCTCATCTTTCGTCTTCAGAAATGAAACCCATGAAAACCTTGAAAAATCATCCGTGACAACCAAACAATAGTAATCACCAGTGATGCTTTTGACGTTCACTGGACCAAAAAGATCCATATGAAGTCTCTCTAAAGGTCTTCATACTGAGTTGACTTTCTTTAGAGGATGTGATTTCTTTTTCTGCTTGCCTTTGACACAACTAATACATTCTCCCTCAAGATGAAAACCTTTGACATGAACACCAGTAACCAAGTCATTGTGCACCAAGTGATTCATTTTTCTAAGATGTATATGACCCATCTTCCGGTGCCACAATTGCAATTCCTTCTCAGTTGCTCTTGACACAAAACAATGAGCCTGACCCGTGGTTGTAGTTGCTACACTCATGTCCAACACATACAGATCATTCACTCTAGGCGCTCTCATGATAACCCATTCTTCAGGAATAACAAATCCTGGTTTCAAGATCAAACATTCTTTGTCAGTAAAGTGAGTGGTACACATACGATCACAGATCTGAGATATGCTCAGAAGATTGTTTTCAAGCTCAGCGATGTAGTTAACTCTTTCAAACGTGACAATCCCATTGGATAACGTTCCTTCACCAACTATTCTACCAACTTGATTGCCTGCAAAACCTACATAACCACCATTGAAACTTCTAACATCGTACAGCAGGGCTGTTTTCCCCGTCATGTGCCGAGAAGCTCCACTATCCATAATCCATCGCGAAACGGATCTTGGAAGCTCCTGCACATATTAGAAACACTTAGTGAGATTTTGATGCTACCCAAGCCTCTTTCGACTCAGGTAACTGGACTTTAAGGTGAGATTTTGTAGTGTAAAGTGGTGGAAAGTTTTTATCATTCATCTTTAAGCTCTCTGCAGACCCAACCTCAACCTCTTTGTATAAGAAAAATTCGTCTTTTGAGGTTGACCAGATGGTTGGTCTTTCTTTGGTACATTCTTCTTTTCAGAAGTAGTAGCCACTTTTGGTTCAAGTTTCTCATAGTAATCCAAAGGAACATTCATCTTTATCGGTGTGGTAGAAGATGATTGTTTTTCAGTCTCAGAAACCTTTGGTTTTAGAACACTTGATTTCTTTTCAACCACTTTTGGCTTCCATGTTTGTTGAGACGATGCAACCCGTTTGTAAAACTTGTCATTTTTAGTTACCATATTCTTAACAGGTTCAATTTTGATCTTGGTGTTATCATTTTTCAAAACCTTTTTCTCAACAACCAATGGAGCTTTTCTGTAGAGAGTTCAAATAATGTGAATCAAGAAACTTGATTTTACCGGATTCTCTCACTTCTACTCATTCTTTTCTGATTTGAGCTAGATTGAACGGACAAAATGACTTGATTTTTACATATATCAAGCGAAACATAGTTCTAACCAATCCTTGAAAGAATTGGACTAAAACTCGATCAAAATCTGATAAAATTTGATAATTTCGCTTGAAAAATTGTTCGAATATAATGACGTCATCTTAATTCCGCTTGAATTTACACATCTAATTTCAAACGAAATTAGCTTTTGTGACTAATTCCGTTTGAAACTGTTGTTGATTTCAAACGAAATCACATATTCCGTTTGAGACTGTTGAGTGATTTCAAACGAAATCAGATTATGTTTGAAAGTTCAAACGAAATCAGCTATTCCGTTTGAAAATCGTATTCCATTTGAAAGCTATCTTGTTTGAAGGCTGATCTCGTTTGAAAAGGATAATTTCGTTTGAAAGCCTATTCCTCTTGAAGGCTAATCTCGCTTGAGAAACTGATTTCGCTTGAAATTGTGGTTTTTGTTAAAATCCAAAATTTTTCTAAGTGTTTGTTGATCATTTCAGGTACTTGAAAGATGGATGATTTCATGAATCCTTTCTGTGATGTGTTTGCTTATACCAGTGGTTCAGGAGATGGCTCAATAAATAACACGAATGAAATCTCACGGACATCAAGTGCAAAGAAAACTCTTAATGATGCTTTGAGTGTAGAAAGTGCCTATGGAACATACAACAAACCTCCAAAACTGTTGGCGATTGAAGATTACAATAGGTGGGCTACAAGATTTGACGAGTGGCTTCAAGCTTTTGCATATCCAAGCTGGAAGAGTTTAAAGATTGGTTATGTTAGAGGAGGAAGATTTGGTGAAAGTTTGACAGATACTGATGATATTGAAAGTTATGTTGCTGAACAAAAGTGCATCGCGTTAATTCATCAATCTGTGAGAGATGATATAATTTCATTGATTGAATATGAAAATTCAAAAGTTCTTTGGGAGAAACTGAGGGTAAAATGTGTAGGTAGTGCTGAGATAGTCAAAAACAAAAAGAAACTGTGAAGAAAAGAGTTTGATTTATTTGGTTGTTTAAAGAACGAGTCTGTTTCCAAGATGATTGAGAGATTTGGGAATCTGAAATTGGAGCTGGCAAGACACAAAATTGTATATACTCAAGAAGAGTTGGTTGACAAATTGTTCGACTCCCTGCCGAATGAACAAGATTGGCAGTACTTTGCATTAATGCTAAAGAATACAATCAAGTCTGAAGAGTTGACAGTGGATCTGCTTATTGAAAGACTGGAGAGTCATGAGTTAGAGATTAAGAAATCTAGCAAAGTCAACAACTCATCTTATCAGCAGAATGTGGAGTTGTACTATAGAGGAAATCAGAAATAGATAAAGATTAGAAAGGAACAAGCTGTGTTACGTCACTTACATTGATTCCGCCTTTGTATTTGATGATGAACTACTCAGATTGACTCGTTAGGGTCACACGACGATCCAACATAAAGAAAACACAACATAAGTTAAACTATTCTTGCTTCTTTTATGTCAATAAGGCCCGAGTCCGCCTAAGTGTATCCTAATCAACCTTATGCATTAGCTCCTGAAACACATGTGCAAATGGGTACGTCAGCATAAAAATGCCTGCGAGATACATAGGTTTTGTTAAAGTAGGATTCATGACTTGTAAGTTAAATGAAATGTTTAACAAAGAGTTAGTCATGAATCTTGTAAAAATGTTTTCTTTTACAAATCATACGAAAATCGATATGAAAATCAAATGATATTAAAGAAAAGTGTATGGTTAGGTAAATAACCAAGTAAAAATGAGTTTGTATAAAATATGTCAATTGTAAATCAATGTCTTGTGAAAATGTATCGTTTGTGTAAAATGTATCATGTCTTTGTCGAAATGATTTAGATAATGCAACGATATGTAATATCATAAAAGCACTTATATATAGGAAGTACCAGCGGCGTATCCACCGTGCTTTTATCATATTACACACGCCTCGTTATTTAAATCACTTACCAAATAAATCACCAAACTAATGTCAAATGTTCATGTATAACAATGTTTAATGTTTAATGTTTTAATGTCATGTATAAATCATGACTTGTAAAGCAAATGTCAAGTAACAACAATGTCTTGTATGGTGAATAAAAAGTATTTACTCGAACCACATGTATATGTTAATGTATAATCAAATGTCATGTGAAACCAAATGTCATGTATGGTGAATAAAGAGTATTTACTCAACCCCATATGTAAAATGTAAAAAACAAAGTCTTTGAACAAATCTAAGTTTAAATCAAAAGTTGTGTTTTGCAAAAAAAACCAATGCTTTTATTGATACAAACATCTATGTAGTAATGTTTATCGCATACATTCAAGCGTTTAGACTGTCGGATAAACCCTTAACAAGTCAAAGGTTTATCAAAAATGTTTTCGGATTCTGTCATTCCCTACTTCCAAACAAACCTAGGAAGCCGGGAACGGGATTTGTCAAGTCCTATGGTACCACTACATACTACCGAGCGGCGTGATTAATGTTAATGAACATATTTTAGTCTCGTTAAGCATACCAAGTGTCATACCAAATGTAAGCATGTCATGTAAAAACCATGTACTAAGTATGCTAAGTAAACATACTGATGTGTGTAAAATGCAACATATAAATTACATCAATTGTGGCATAAAACTAACCCTTTTTTAGTACTAATGTTGGAAAAAAGTGTGCTTTTGTCTTCCTTTTGTATTTTCAGGATTAAATGAGCTCAAATTAACAAAAGAAGCAAAACGACTGCTAAATCTAACATAAATACAAGAAAAGGAACAAACGTGACATGCCCGACCCCACAACAGCATCTTCCCAAGCAAAACAAGAAGACAGAAGACTGAACACGCCCCGTGCTCAGTGAGCACGGGGGCGTGCCCAAGTGTCAGCAGAAAAGACAAAGTGGTAGAAGCTTCCATCGCCCACCACGGGGCCGTGCTCAGCGGATACGGGGCCGTGGTCAACTATAAGATTCGCAGAATCCAGGCAAATCTTGATAGTACAGATATGCTTCTGCACACGGGGTCGTGCTCAACGGACACGGGGGCGTGGTCAACTAATACAGACATACTGCATTTAATGAAGACAGAGAAGGATGTGGACACGGGGCCGTGCCCGAGCTTCTGTTCAGCCTATAAATAGGAGTGCTTAGCTCAAGCTCAAACCATCCCTTGGCACACCACCTCTCTCACACTTCACCCACCACCCACCACCACCATAACACCATCATCCACCACCATCATCCATTATCCATCATAGAGTGTGTGAGTCGTCTCGGGATCCAAGATTGATCGTAAGAGTTCTTGACAATCAAGGCCATGTTTGCCTAAGTCTCTTACATCACTTGGTGAAGACAAAGTCTCTAGTGTAATACTTTTTATTTTTAATCTTTTCGCACTTTTTAATTGGTTATGTATTAATGACTTTAATAACTAGTTTCTTATGTTGAAGGTGATTTTTCCTTATCGTTTATCCGTGGTGTCTTGGCATTATTTTACTGTCTATATAAAATAAAAGATTTTCACCATTCATATCTCCATGGTCTATATGGAGGTATGTTGGCTACCTGGTCAGGGGTTAAGGGAACAGTTTGGTAAAAGTCTTGCCTTGTTCAGTGTATAGATCCTGCAAGGACCTGGGTCAAATTTAGTAGGACCTCCTTCAATACTTAACGGTATTGGATGGCGGGGGTCCAAACTCTTTGATCCCCTCATATGTAAGCTACTATTAATACTTTAACCCGGCTACTTAGGACTGTATCCCTACTGACTCAGACTACTTAGCCGAGGGTAACGTCACCTTCAAAAGAGGGGCCTACCATAATATGCATTAATAACTTAATTAATTATCTTTCAATAATTCGACCCTTTAGGATTGTATCCTTGCTGACTCAAACTACTGGGTTGAGGGTAACGTCACCTTCAAAAGAGGGGCCTACTACAATAACTAAGATAATCTCTTAAATAGTGCAAAAGTGAGGAAATAATCAAAGGTTACACTAAACACGAGTCGGAGCCAAGTGATTCATCTTGTCTATCTGTTTTTATTTTTATTTTTATTTTCAGCATTTTTAGTTAGTTTTTATTTTTTCTAGTTTAAAACCTTTTTCTAAAACTTTTGATTTGATTAGACGTTGAGGATAAACCGGTACTAAAAGCTCTTGTGTCCTTGGACGACCTCGGTATCTTACCAACACTATACTACGCTCACGATGGGTGCACTTGCCCATATGTGTGTTTAGTGTTAGTAAATATCGTGTTTTATAAATTTAAAACTTGGCTAAAGAAAGTGTAAAAGGGCTTAAAATATACTTAAACTTATATACACACTTCACACGCATCAAGTTTTTTGTTGCCGGGGACACAAGGATTTTAAGAAAGTTAGGAATCAACGGCCTAATCGTTTTTTTTTCTTTTCTTATTTTTCTATTTTTTAGGATTTTTCTTAATTTTTCAGTTTCTGCAGAGCTCAGCACGGGTCGTGCTTGGTCGGATACGGGCCGTGCCCAACATTGTTACTGACAGTTTTTATTTTCCGAGTTACAGAGAGCTGAGCACGGGGCCGTGTCGGTGCAACACGGGGCCGTGTCCAACTTCCCAGTAACAGGGATCCGGAAAATAATCACTGTATCTCTGACCATGGGCCGTGTTCGCTGATCACGGGGCCGTGGTGAACCTTCTGACCAACGTTCTTTTCTGTTTTTATTGTAGGACTTGGAACCCAGGCGCCACATTTGAACTTCCTACGTAGTGTATGAGCTCCAGTTCTAATAGAGACATAAAAGAACCTCTAGAAGAACCCGAACACTTTCTCAGAAAAAGACTTAAGGCTAAAAACCAAGAGAAAGTTTCGAGGGACCCACTTCCAATGGCAGACCAACGTACCCTCATGGATTACCTACGACCCACTGTAGGTAATCTCGGCGCCGCTATCAATGCACCTAATGTCGAAGCCAATAACTTCGAACTTCGGCCACATTTGATACAAATGCTTCAAAACTCCGCAACCTTCCATGGGCTTGCGGATGAGGATCCCCATCTACATATTACTAATTTCTTAGAAATATGTGATACCTTTCGGATCAATGGAGCGTCAAACAACGCCATTCGCCTTCGGATGTTTCCATTTTCACTAAAAGACCGAGCAAAGGCTTGGCTTAACACCCTCCCAGTTGGATCGGTAAACACCTGGGATGAACTAGCCCAAAAGTTTCTATATAAGTATTTCCCTCCTGCTAAAACGGCTAAATTAATGACTGAAATTAATACATATTCACAAGAAGATGGGGAATCCTTATATGAAACTTGGGAAAGGTTCAAGGAGCTACTAAGAAAGTGTCCTCATCATGGTCGTGCGATATGGCAACAAGTATCCACTTTCTACAATGGGTTGTTGCCACACACAAGACAAACACTTGATTCTAGCTCCGGGGGACTTTTAGGTAATCGTCGCCCAAATGAAATATATAATCAAATTGAGGAAATTGCTCAAACCAATTTTCAATGGCACACTCCCCGAGGCAATAAATCTGTTGCCCCGGGCGCCCATAAGGTTGATGAAAGCACTTCTTTACAAGCCCAAATCGAGGCCCTTTCTTCAAAAATCAAAAAGTTAGAAATGGCAAAAACGGCCTCGGTTATGGCTTGTGAAGGATGTGGTGGGCCACATGAAAATTGGAGTTGTATGAAAGAATTAGATGATCAAACGGAAACGGTAAACTACATTGATAATAGACCTAGGCCGTTGGGTCCTCCAACGGGTACCTACAACCAAGGATGGCGTAACCACCCTAACCTTGGTTGGAGAGATCCCGGCAATAGTAGTAACCAACAAAACCAACGAACTAACTTTCAACAACCACAAAACTTTTCTGAACAACAAGTTGGATGAGAAAGGCTTGAAGATACTGTATCTCGCCTCCTCTCCGACACCGAAAAGAAAAACTCGGATCGATTTCAGCAATTGGAATCGAATTTTAGAAATCAACAAGCTAGCATTCAAAACATTGAAAAACAATTAAATCAAGTAGCTCAAAATTTCTCCGAGAGACCACAAGGCGCGTTACCAAGCAATACCTAACCCAACCCAAAAGCGCAAGTACATCTCATCACATTGAGAAACCGAACCGTGGGTCCCGAGGAGGCTCCATTACCGCCAGCAGAAAGAAGCCAATCCAGCCAAACCACGACTCCACCCACGCCCCAACCAGAAAAGGCTTCTCCACCAAATCAAGAGCCCACCAAGACTCCTACGGTTCCATACCCCGGTCGGTTAGTTCGTCAAAAGACCGATGAGCAATTCGCAAAGTTCAAAAATTTACTAAAACAATTGCATGTTAATATTCCTTTTATCGAGGTCCTAACCCAAATGCCTAAATATGCAAAATTTATGAGGGACTTCCTCACTCACAAAAGGAAAATTGAATCATTGCAATTAGTTAACTTAGGAGAAGAATGCTCCGCCTTAGTACTTAACAAACTCCCACAAAAGAAAATTGATCCTGGAAGCTTCACGATTCCTTGCTCAATTGGGGAGTCCCCCATTCGCAATGCACTAGCCGATCTTGGGGCTAGCATTAACCTCATGCCCACATCAATGTTCAACCGACTCGGCTTAGGAAAAACGAGCCCTACAAAGATTAGCATACAACTTGCCGACAGATCCATCAAATTTCCACAAGGTGTCGCTGAAAACCTATTGGTCAAAGTCGAAAATTTCGTCTTTCCGGCCGACTTTGTCTTAATAGACATGGAAGAAGACACCGATGTCCCCCTCATCCTCGGGAGGCCATTTCTAGCCACCACCCAAGCAGTGGTTGATATGAATGACGGAACACTAACATTGAAGTTTGGGGATGAGGAAGTGAAGTTTGGAGTTGGAAAGAGAGTAGAAGACGAAGACCCGGTCAACTACATGAAGGTCATAGACTCAAGCTTGGATAACGATCTTCGACGGTGTAGTATGGGATGCGAAACATCCCACTTGGGTAACATATGACCAGGTTTTGGGTCTAGCCAAGTACCCTTATAAACGTGGCGCACCACGGAGGCATTCCGCGGAACTATCCTTAGTTTAGCTTAGATTAATTTTTTTTATGTTTTCTAGTTTAGTTTTAATTTTCAGGAATAAAACACACTTGGGATGGCAAAGGATAACAAGGGAAACTTGAACCAGCACCCCATGCAGGAAAACAGGGCCATCCGACAAAACTTTCTTCTTTACAGCAGGTTTAGCATGGGCCGTGTCCGCCCAACACGGCCCCGTGCTGCACAGTCTGCAGAAAATACCCAGTTCAGGTAAACTGGACACGGGCCGTGTTCACCCAACACGCCCCCGTGTCCAGGCTTCTGTTTCTCTTTTTCCATTTTGTTACTGGCACTTGAACACGGGGCCGTGTCCAACGCCCAGTAACACATTTTTTTTTGCTTTTTCACACCCTTTTACACATTCAATCAACCTAAAAACTTATTTTTGGGACACATTGAGGACAATGTGTAATGTAAGTGTGGGGGGGGGGGGGGGGGATGCTAAAACCTTGAATCTTGCAAGTCCTAACTACAAGCCTTACACAAAACTCTATTGGAACCGCTAATCACCCCAATTTTTTTTCAAAAATTTTCATTTTTTTACTTGTCTAGGTTTAACTCGGGAAATTCAAGTTCTAAAAAGGTTATATTTTTATAAATTTACAACCGATAGCGTCGTGATAAAAATAACCAACATAAGAAAATTATGAAACGACATCACAAGCTTAGTTAAAATTTGATTATATATACTTGATCACATAAAAACCCATTCCCACAAAAGTGAGTTTTGAGCCTTTATTGAGCACACAAATACATATCATTAAACTAAATGCTCATTTTTCGTTTCTTGTGTGAATAGCCGCTTGGTTCTTACGACTCTAGAACTTGCTACAACGATACATTCCCGATCCTTACCAACTTAAACCCAAGTAAGTAAATGATGGAGGCATTAGGACTAACCATTTTTATTTCTACACCTTTATTTTTTTTACCACCTACCCAAAATCCCCCTAGTTAACCCCTTTTGAGCCTAAACCTTTTCATTTCTTAACACCAAAACCTTTTTATTTTTTTTTACCCTTTGTTGTAGTAACAAGCTCGGTTTTTTGTATGACTTTGAATATATATATATTGTTGATGATGAAGCAAAAAAATAAACAAACAAGTTCATCAAAAAATAACTTTGTTTGAATAATAGCTTCATCAAAATAAAAAAATTGCAAAATAAAAAGTCTTTCGAAAACTGACGCTTTTTACGCTTTTTCGCCCTTTTCTACTAACCACTAACCCAACCACCTACCTTTAACCCAAGCCTAACCCTTCACCCAAAAGTCCTCTTGATATTTACAAAGGTATATAGTTAAAAAGGAGGAGGATTGATTGCTTGGCAAGCCTATGGTAGGAGTAAGTTCCATGCCGCTCTCGAGTGATTCTCTAAAATACATCTTCTGCCGTGTGTTGAGTGATCCCCCGTGAGGTATGTGAACTTGTATATAAATAGAATTTTAAAGAGGCATGTTATGCCCTAATAAGTAATTTATCTTATGAAAAGTTTTAAATAAATCATGACGAATAGGATTGTAAATAAATAAAAATAAAACTTAATAAGGAATCTTGGAAATCCCGACACTCTATGACAAGCCCAAAAACCTTCACTTCTACCCATTCCATTTGGGAGTGTAAAGCCACATTATAAAGAGTTTTGCTTGAGGACAAGCAAAGATTCAAGTGTGGGGGTATTTGATGTGTGTAAAATGCAACATATAAATTACATCAATTGTAGCATAAAACTAACCCTTTTTTAGTACTAATGTTGGAAAAAGTGTGCTTTTGTCTTCCTTTTGTATTTTCAGGATTAAATGAGCTCAAATTAACAAAAGAAGCAAAAAGACAGCTAAATCTAACATAAATACAAGAAAAGGAACAAACGTGACATGCCCGACCCCACAACAGCATCTTCCCAAGCAAAACAAGAAGACAGAAGACTGAACACGCCCCGTGCTCACTGAGCACGGGGGCGTGCCCAAGTGTCAGCAGAAAAGACAAAGTGGTAGAAGCTTCCATCGCCCACCACGGGGCTGTGCTCAGTGGACACGGGGCCGTGGTCAACTATAAGATTCGCAGAATCCAGACAAATCTTGATAGTACAGATATGCTTCTGCACACGGGGTCGTGCTCAGTGGACACGGGGGCGTGGTCAACTAATACAGACAAACTGCATTTAATGAAAACAGAGAAGGATGTGGACACGGGGCCGTGCCCAATGGACATGGGGCCGTGCCCAATGGACACGGGGCCGTGCCCGAGCTTCTGTTCAGCCTATAAATCGGAGTGCTTAGCTCAAGCTCAAACCATCCCTTGGCACACCACCTCTCTCACACTTCACCCACCACCCACCACCACCATAACACCATCATCCACCACCATCATCAATTGTCCATCATAGAGTGTGTGAGTCGTCTCGGGATCCAAGATTGATCGTAAGAGTTCTTGACAATCAAGGCCATGTTTGCCTAAGTCTCTTACATCACTTGGTGAAGACAAAGTGTCTAGTGTAATACTTTTTATTTTTAATCTTTTCGCACTTTTTAATTGGTTATGTATTAATGACTTTAATAACTAGTTTCTTATGTTGAAGGTGATTTTTCCTTATCGTTTGCCCGTGGTGTCTTGGCATTATTTTACTGTCTATATAAAATAAAAGATTTTCACCATTCATGTCTCCACGGTCTATATGGAGGTATGTTGGCTACCTGGTCGGGGGTTAAGGGAACGGTTTGGTAAAAGTCTTGCCTTGTTCAGTGTATAGATCCTGCAAGGACCTGGGTCAAATTTAGTAGGACCTCCTTCAATACTTAACGGTATTGGATGGCGGGGGTCCAAACTCTTTGATCCCCTCATATGTAAACTACTATTAATACTTTAACCCGGCTACTTAGGACTGTATCCCTGCTGACTCAGACTACTTAGCCGAGGGTAACGTCACCTTCAAAAGAGGGGCCTACCATAATATGCATTAATAACTTAATTAATTATCTTTCAATAATCCGACCCTTTAGGATTGTATCCTTGCTGACTCAAACTACTGGGTTGAGGGTAACGTCACCTTCAAAAGAGGGGCCTACTACAATAACTAAGATAATCTCTTAGATAGTGCAAAAGTGCGGAAATAATCAAAGGTTACACTAAACACGAGTCGGAGCCAAGTGATTCATCTTGTCTATCTGTTTTTATTTTTATTTTTATTTTTAGCATTTTTAGTTAGTTTTTATTTTTTCTAGTTTAAAACCTTTTTCTAAAACTTTTGATTTGATTAGACGTTGAGGATAAACCGGTACTAAAAGCTCTTGTGTCCTTGGACCACCTCGGTATCTTACCAACACTATACTACGCTCACGATGGGTGCACTTGCCCATATGTGTGTTTAGTGTTAGTAAATATCATGTTTTATAAATTTAAAACTTGGCTAAAGAAAGTGTAAAAGGGCTTAAAATATACTTAAACTTATATACACACTTCACACGCATCACATATGAAGCAGAAATGTCATGTAAATCATTGTGCTAGCATGGTAAGTAAACATACATAGAAAAAATGCTTATGAAATCAATGTGCTAGCATGTTAAGTAAACATACATAGCAAAGCATAAGTGAAATCATGTACTATACGAATACTAATGAATATAGCAAGTATATGTCATGAAAAGCATGAAAGCATGAAAGTAACAAGTAGGCACATGTGTATCACCCCAAAATATTTGAAAAAGGTAAAAGAAGGGAACTAGGTACTCACTTGATATAGCTTAATAGTCTTGAAATTACAACCCAATAACGCTTGAGGAATCACGGAATCAAATGGCCCCTAATATAGGTAACTATGTTAATAAACCGAACCTAAATCGGGAGATCAGTTAGAATGAGGTCTCGTAAACCAAATGAGTATTAGAACTCATATGATATGGTTTAACAAAACCTACATTCTGAAACGGAACATAACCTAAGTGCCTATGACCCGTTATGACCCGTTTAGGAAGCTTACGCTACTTTAACGTGTCATTTGCGCAAAAGCGCAAACGAGTAGCCTAACTAGTCCTATGACAAGTATTATATTCCCTAACATGATTAATAATCAGGCTATGTGACAAAATTTAGGTTACATGTGCTTAAAATGTAATTATGCGTAAAAGGGCGTTTTGGTCATTTTTCCTAAGGCATATAAACTACCTATCATACAACTACTTAAACTAAGTGACCATAAGGTATAACCTCGGAAGGTTATTCCCTATACAACTACGGTCACTAAATATGTTTGGTCAGATCCTAATGATCGACCAAACGGGTCGGGTTCAAAAGTCTAAGCGGTTGTTTAGACCGTTTATCTTACGACCCTAAATAAGCACTAAACTAAAAGTGATGAGTTAAACATGTTAAAACATGTTTAACTAAGTTAGAAAATAGTTTTGGTATCAAAACAAAGTGTTTTGATACCCGAAACTAGTTTCGTCGCAAAATGCACATATTCGGCATTTTAACCGAAACTATGACTCGTAACTACGCCTAATAAACGTGGTAATCAGTAGGTATAGTCACAAAGGACTATAACCATCATGATTACGCTCACGTTACAAAGTTCAAATGAACTTTGTGTTGATCAAATCATGGTCAAAGCAGAAAGTCAAACACTGTTTGACTTTCATGCTTGAAATACAAAACCAAGCATGAAGGAACACTTACAAAGGGTCCTAGCTTGGAATAAGAAAAAAGAAAACAGATGTTTGAAGCCTTAAACCAAGAGGGCTAGCTTCAAGAGAGTAGATGTAGAAGAAAAAGATGAATGAGCAAGTTAGAAATGAAAATGAGGTGGGTAATTATAGATTTTCTTGATCCATTTGATCATTGACATGTGTTTTTGAGTGAATCAAAGCCTGATCTTGGCCATACACATGTTACTCACAGATTAGAATACTATGGGAACACTTAAACAAGCTCCAAGTATTGAAAAACCATGTTAAATACCAAGGAATCAGCTGCTTTTTGAAGAAAAATGGTTTCTACCCAGCAACAGCTGTCACGGGCCGCGAAGGTGGAGGTACTGGACTTCGCGACCAGCGAGAGACATCTGTTAGAAACTTTCACAAATTGGCAGAACACGCCCCTAAAGATCAAAACTTGATTCATGACACGTTTAAGCCCCGTTAACCCAATTTCAAGGCTCTACAAGGATGTTAAAGTATAGGGGACATGAAATATTCTTGAAAATATCATTGATGTCTGTTCGTTTGGTCGTACGATCACGTTGTTTGGTTAATTACGACGAAACGCGAAACAACGCGAAAAGCGATCCAAATTACGCGAAGAATGGTATTTTAGCATTCCAATCACTAAAAAAAAGTATTTTAATGATTATAAAAATTTTGGATGTCTGGATATATTCAGAACGTGCGATATTCGTGAAAATGCAAACTTATGCAGTTTTTGACGCTTTTAGTCCATGTTGATCAAATAAGCATATTTTCTCACACCGAACCCCTCAAAGATTATTTCTAAGCTATGTTAAGGTTATTTATGGTATGTTTAGCTTATGATCATGTTCCAGAATGTACGTTGCTATACGAATCGGCAGACTATTGAAGATTGTCGCAATTAGTCCATGTAGTCGAATAAACTTGTTTTTGGCATACCAAACCCTTCAAAACTTATTTCTAAGTTATGTAAAGGTTATTTAAGGTATGTTAAGCTTATATTGATATTACGGAGTGCTTTTCGCGTTAAAATGATTACGTTTACGCATCAGTTTGCGTATAACTGTCTAGAAAGCAATTTGGAGTTTAAATCGAACAAAAATCATAACGTGCAAATTGTCTAACAGAAATAAACAAACATTGGGATCAAAACACATTGTTTTATTGATAATTGAACTGTTCAGAGTTATACGATGATTACACAAGCACAGATGTCACAGTCTCCCCTACTTTAGGAAATTTCGTCCCGAAATTTATTTGGAGGAAACTTGTGAGAATAGATGTGGATATTTCGCCTTCATTTGATCTTCACATTCCCAAGTAAATTCTAGACCAGGTTTAGATTCCCATCGAACTTTGATGATTGGTATGGGCTTACGTTTGAGCTTCTTGACTTCACGGTCAATAATTTCCACAGGCTTCTTGACAAAGTGCATCGTGTCATCAACACGAATTTCATCAAGTGGTATGTGGAGATTTTCATCAGCTAAACACTTTTTAAGGTTGGACACATGGAAGGTCGGATGAACATTTCCAACTTCAGGAGGTAACTCAAGTCTGTAGGTTACCTTTCCGATTCTTTCGACGATCTTGAATGTTCCAACATATCTAAGTGCAAGTTTCCCTTTCTTTCCAAATCTAATCATACCTTTCCAAGGTGATTCCTAGAGTAGGACGCGATCACCGATTTGAAATTCCAAGGGCTTGTTAGTCTATCCGCGTAACTCTTTTGATGGCTTCTAGTTATGTGAAGGTTATCGCGAACTTTCTTGACCTTATCTGTAGTCTCTAGAATGAGTTCAGGTCCAGTAATCTAAGCTTCACCTATCTCATTCCAGCAGATCGGTGAATGACATTTTCGACCGTATAAAGCTTCGAAAAGAGCCATGTTGATGCTGGAGTGATACCTATTGTTGTAGGAGAATTCAATCAACGGTAGATACGAATCCCAACTACCACCAAAATCGATCACACAAGCTCTAAGCATATCCTCTAGTGTTTGGATTTTTTTTTCAGATTGACCATCCGTTTGCGGATGACAAGCTGTGCTCAAATTAAGTTAGGTTCCCATTGCAGATTGCATGGTTCTCCAAAAGTGAGACGAGAATCGAGCATCTCTGTCAGAAATAATGTTCAAAGGAACACCATGTCGGGATACAATCTCATCCACATAGATTTTAGCAAGTTTATGAGCAGAATAATCCTCACGGGTCGGCAAGAAGTGTGCTGACTTGGTCAGACGATCAACAACTAGCCAAATGGCGTCATGACCTCTTTTGTGCTCCAATAAGATCCATAGCATTGTTTTCTCATTTCCAAACTGGAATCTCTGGTTACTCCAATAATCTAGAGGGATGTTACTGTTCAGCCTTAACCTTGAGACAAGTAAGGCATTTGGATACACATAAGGCAATGTCTTTCTTCATACCCGGCCACCAATACTGGGTTCGAAGATCCTTATACATTTTGTCTGCACTAGGATGAATAGAATAGCGATACTTGTGAGCTTCCATCGTTAATAAGGTGCGAAGATTGTCCTGAATTGGGACCCACAAACGGTACATGAAATAGTAGATCCCAATGTATTTCAGTTCAAGAAGTTCAAGATCAGGCTTAATATGGTATGGTAACTCCTTACCCATCAAGTCTTGTGTAACACAAGTATGTTGAGCCTGATAAATGCGGTTTTGAATATCAGATCAAACCTGAACACAGTGAAGCTTGACACGTTCCTTACGACTCAATGCATCATCCACAACATTCGCCTTGCCAGGAAGGTAGCGAATTTCACAATCGTAGTCGTTTAGAAGTTCAACCCAACGTCGTTGCCTCATATTTAGTTCTTTCTGATTGAAAAAGTGCTGGAGACTTTTGTGGTCAGTGAACACTACACATTTTGTACCGTACAGGTAGTGTCTCCAGATTTTGAGAGCAAAAACTACTGCACCTAACTCAAGATCATGAGTCGTGTAATTCTTCTCCTGTACCTTCGAACGTCTCGATGCATAGGCTATGAATTTGTTCCTTTGCATGAGAAGGTAACCAAGGCCTAATTTGGATGCATCACAATATATGACAAAATCGTCGTTGCCCTCAGCTAAAGATAAGATAGGTGCATTGCAGAGTTTCTGTTTCAAGGTCTGAAAAGCTTTTTCCTGTTTGGATCCCCACTCAAAAAGGTTTATTCTTCTGAGTTAATGTAGTAAGAGGAACCGCAATTTTGGAGAAATTGGCAATAAAGCGACGATAATATCTCGCAAGACCAAGAAATGAACGAACTTTGGTAGGAGTAGTAGGTGTATCCCAATCCTTAATTGCACTGATTTTGGCGGTGTCTACATGAATACCTTGCTCGTTAACAATATGACCCAAAAATTGAACTTCCTTAAGCCAAAATTCGCACTTGGAGAACTTAGCAAAAAGTTGTTCTTTCTTTAGCAGTTCCATAGTATGACGGATATGTTGTTCATGATCGGCTAGCGTCTTTGAATAGATCAAAAATACCATCAATGAAAACAATGATGAACTTATACAAATAAGGCTTACAAACCCTATTCATCAAGTCCATGAAAACAGCAGGAGCATTAGTTAAACCGAAGGGCATAACAGTAAACTCATAGTGACCATATCTTGTATGAAAAGCTGTCTTCGGAATATCTTCCTTGAGTACTCGTAGCTGATGATACTTAAAACGTAGATCAATCTCTGAAAAACAAGTAGCACCCTGTAACTGATCAAAGCGATCATCAATGCGAGGTAGGGGATATCGATTCTTTATAGTAAGGTTGTTGAGCTCACGATAATCGATACACATCCTGAAAGATCCATCTTTCTTTTTTACAAACAGAACGGGAGAACCCCATGGTGAAAAGCTCGGATGAAAAATATCCTTTGTCAGAAAGCTCCTGAAGCTGTTTAGATAACTCTTGCATCTCAGACGGTGCAAGACGATAAAGTGATCTAGCAATAGGATTAGCACCAGGTACAAGATCAATATGAAACTCAACTTGGCGTGCTGGGGGTAAACCAGGTAATTCTTCAGGAAACACCTCGGGATAATCCCGAACAACAGGGATATCTTGAACAGTCTTACATTTGCCTTTCTCCTCTACGACATGTGCCAAGAAGGCAACATAGTTCTTTCGTAAGTACTTTTGAGCTTGAGTACACGTCATGAGTTTAAGACTACTAGCAGGTTTCTCACCATAAACATTTAATATTTCACCAGTCGAAAGCGACACACGAACAATCTTGTCAAAACAAGCCACCTCTGCATGGTACTTAGCTAACCAATCCATTCCTACTATAACCTCAAAGCTGTGACACATGTGTCTGTAATCATTGTAAACAGTTCAGTTATCAATAAAACAATGTTATTTGGTCCCAATGTTTGTTTATTTATGTTTGACATTTTTCATGTTTTGACTTCTGTTCAATTTCAAACTCTATATCGCTTTCTGGAGAGTTATACGCAAACTGGTGCGTAAATGTAATCAGTTTAACGCGACAAACACTCCGGAACATCAACATAATGTTAACATACCTTAAATAACCTTTACATAACTTAGAAATAAGTTTGAAGGCTTTGGTATGGCAAAATCAAGTTTATTCGCTTACAGGGACTAAATTTGACAAACTGTGAAAGTAAGCCGATTCGTACTGTAACGAACATTACGGAACAAGACCATAAGTTAAAAATACCCTAAATATCCTTCACATAGCTTTAAAATAGGCTTTGAGGGGTTCGGTGTGCAAAAATAAACTTTTTGGTCATTCAGGGACTAAAAGCGTCAAAAAGTGCATAAGTTTGCATTTTCGCACATAACTTACTTTCTGAATACATCCGGACATCCAAAAATTTATGTAATCATTAAAATATTATGTTTTAGTGATTGGCATGAGAAAAATCCATTCGTCGCGCAATTTGGATCGTTTTTCGCGTTAGTGTGTATTTCGTCGTAATTAAGCAAATAACGCGTTTGTACCACCAAACGAACCGACATCTGACATATTTTTGAGCATGTATCATGTCCACTATGTTTAGGCATCATTTTAGAGCCTTGAAGTTGGCTTAAAGGGCTTTAGATATTTCAAAAATGAGCCTAAAACACTGCAGGGACCAAAAGTGCTGATTTTGAAACTTTGTTGCTGATCTGGGTACCATGCGGGCCGCGTAAGGGTCCCCCTTACTTCTACGCGGGCCGCGTGACAACATCAAACCTGCACAGATTCATTTTTCCAGCTTTTTAAAGGCCTTGCACATGGTATTTTAACATCCTAGGGGCCATTCTAAGGTGCCCATGGTTTTACAAAACCATGGGTGCACATGTACGGTTGAGATCGAAGCACGGTTTTCGACGAACGATCTTAACGGTCCTCCAAACTCTATATAAACCCCACCCCATTTGCTTCAAACTCACAATTTGATCTGATATTTCTCTAAGTTGATGTGCTTTCCCTTCATACCTGAGAATAATCGGATCAAACTTCCGTTCTTGGACCGTTGTAAGTCCTCTTTCGTTGTTTTATGCGTTTTAAGCACGAAAGTCAAACAGTGTTTGACTTTTAGCTTTGACCAGTTTATGGTCAACACGAAGTTTGTTTGAACTTCGCAACGTGAGCGTAATCACGATGGTTATAGTCCCTAGTGACTATACCTACTGATTACCAGGTTGATTAGGGTAGTGACTAGTCGTAGTTTTGGCCAAAATGCGTATTGTTGCGTATTTTGTAACCAAACTACTTTTAGGTATCAAAACCATTTGTTTTGATACCAAACCTGTTTTCTAAATTCATTAAGCATGTTTTAACATGTTTAGCTCATCACTTTAGGTTTAGTGCTTATGTAGGGTCGTAAGGTAGGCGGTCTAAACAACCGCTTATACTTTCGAACCCGACCTGTTTGGTCGATCATTAGGATCCGACCAAACACATTAGGTGACCACAGTTGTATAGGGAATAACCTTCCGAGGTTATACCTTATGATCACTTCGTTTAAGTAGTTGTATGATAGGTAGTTTATATGCCTTAGGTAAATGACCAAAATGCCCTTTTTACGCCAAAATTCATTTTATGCACATGTAACATAATTTTTGATATGTAAACTGATTTGGCAACAATATTAGACATGTTAAGGCATATTTACTTATCATAGGACTAGTTAGGCGTTCCAAACGCGTTTTACGCGAACGACGCGTTAAAGTAGCGTAAGCTACCTAAACGGGTCGTAATGGGTTGTAAGTACTTAGGATAGGTTCCGTTTTAGAATGTAGGCTTTGTTAAAGCATATTACATGAGTTCTTATACTCATTTGGTTTACGAAACCACATTTTATCCGATCCTCCGATTTAGGTCCGTTTATTAACGTAGTTACCTATATTAGGTGCCGTTTGATTTCGTGATCTTTCTAGCATTGCTAGGTGGTTATCTAAAGACTATTGAGCAATCTCAAGTGAGTACATAGTCCCCTCTTTTACTGTTTTCAAACTGTTTTGGGGTGAAACACATGTGCCTACTTGTTACTTTCATGCTTTCCATGTTTTTCATATCATATACTTACTATGTTCATTAGTACACTTATAGTACATGATTTCTTGCATGTTTTGCTATGTATGTTCACTTAGCATGCTAGCACATTGTTTTACATTACATTTCTTGTTGGTCCCCTATTCGTATGGATCTTCACAGAATTGTCAATCCAATCAAGAGTGCGGAATCCTCTTGATCAGAATATCACAGAAACGAGTAGTAATCAGCAATTCACAATCAAATTGGGTTTCTATTGATTATCAATCTAACGAATTACAATCAATCAAAACCCTAACCACTCAAATTCGTCCAAGCTGCAAAAGCTCTTACGAAATTCTCACAAACTTTGTTTTTTCTGATTAACCTAAACCCTAAAGCAAAGCCTTATTTATATAACACAAGGTTGCAACATTAGGCTAGGGTTCCTACATGGGTGTTAGTGCATAATGTCTAAAGCCTACGTCTTAGTCTAGGGTCTAATATGTCAATAATGTATAGATTAGGGGGCTGAATTGTAAATTTAATGTTATGTGTTAGGGTTTCGCTTGAACACATGTGGTGTCAAGTTCAAGCGAAAGGTAGTGATAAGGATTCGCTTGAGTCTGTTTCAAGCGAACTTTGATAGCCTATAAATAGGTGAGTTGGTCTCTCATTTGCAACAGTTCTGAAGATTGGAGTACTGAACTCTGCCGAATTTTCGCGTCAGATTTATATGAGAACCAGTGTTTAAAGTGTCTTTTAGTGCTTTTCTACTCATTTCTCTTTGATTCAAGCTGTTTATTTGATTCCGCCTTATAAACAGTGGTGTTTTCACTCAGATTGACTCATTTGATCGTCAATACGATCCTACAATTGGTATCAGAGCCAGTCATGAGTAAAAATACCTGAATCAAAGCTCTTTTCTACACAAGTTCTGAAGATTGGAGTACTGAACTGCTGCCGAATTTTCGCGTCAGATTTATATGAGAACCAGTGTTTAAAGTGTCTTTTAGTGCTTTTCTACTCATTTCTCTTTGATTGAAGCTGTTTATTTGATTCCGCCTTATAAACAGTGGTGTTTTCACTCAGATTGACTCATTTGATCGTCAATACGATCCTACAATGGGCAAAGCCCAATTTCGTCCCCTATAACCCAAACTGAGTTTTGTTTAGCCCAAACTGTATTATCTCACAAATAAAAGCTAAACCCGCTAACCATTTATCGTTTATTAATTACAAGATATCCAAAGACCAAATCTAAGTTGTTGTCACAAATATGCACCAACAAACTCCCCCTTGACAATAGCTTCATAAAATAACTTTATCTTCAGTCTTCTTGCAATCTTCATGTAGTCGTGCACTGTCTTTGGTCATTGGATAGCTTCAGCTTTAACAACTTCTGTCAGCAACAGAAGCTTCTGTCCGCAACAGACTCCCCCTAAGCTGATGCATCCAATCACCAAATCTTCAAAACTTTAGCGTTTGAGTAAACTCCTGTTTCGCATTTGCAAAGCAATCTTCAAACTCTTCAACTTTGTCTTCAATGTAGAAAGGAGGTTCTACCATGCATCCAATCAAACTCTCATCTTCACAGCAACTTCTCAGCAACATACTGCTTCAATCTGAATACTATAAAACAAACATCTCGAGAAACCATAAGAATTTTTCAACAAAGTTAAACAAATTATTATTATTCAAGAGATAGTTAAACTGTATCACAGATTAAGCATTTTCAATTCATCACCAACACGCAAAACTTTTTAATCACACACCCTATAACCCGCATGATTTAAAATTTCCAACTCACTTTCCAACACCGTCTCCCCCTATCAGTAACAATTCCTCCAAGAATAACAGTTTTATACGTTAAGAATTTTAAACAGAAAAAGACACTATTTTTGGATTTTTTATATTTTCTGAAAGCAAGTAAATAACAAAAGCAATAAACACTCTATTTTTGTGAGAATCACCGGTAAGAAGATCATATCAGCACAATCAAACTGTTTTCACACTATTAGATAATTCTTTATGTAATTTTTCGTGAAAAGCAGTCCAAGACGATTACCAGTATGTTTGTCCACTTAAACAAAATGCATGAACATTTCAAGTACCATTACTGTATGATACGTTAAGGTAATTTTAATACTGAAATACTAGTGTCTCCTACTTCAGGATATACCCCCGTGACCAAAGTATGCACAAAGATTCATCGTAGTAGGTGAGTATACTGAATTCATCCGTTTTGTTTTTCAACGTTTAGATAATTGGTGATCAGTACAGTACTTCCGTACAGCAAAGAGACCAAAATATCTAACGAGGGCTATGACAAATACCATTTTTTGGTACGATTTATTCATTTTGCACTTTTTGAATGACTCTCTAGGAGAGCTTCTTCATTTTCAAGGTTTTGGCTTTTTTTTTTTTGCTCTTTTAAGATATCCTGGTTGTGCCTAGGTCAGCATGTATCTGGATGCAGCAGAAGGACAACCCTGATATCCCCAGATGAAATAACAGTATAAAGACCCAAAACTTTAGATTTTGGCAATCTATCAACGCAAGATTTAAGGTCATTAAACCATACACCACTGATGTGTTCCCCACTCATATTCAATTTATTTAGGTTTATATCACATTGGTAAGTTGATTATTTCATGCTTTTTGCCTACTGGTACATCGTATGATGAAGCTGCTATCACACTTAAGCATTTTACTTCAGTTTCAGTGTGGCAGTCTAACTTGCTGATGTACTATCATTTCTTCTTTTTCACACGGTGATAACTCATTTTTGATTTTCTATTTTTTTTATTTTTCATTTTTCAATGTTTTTGGATTTTGTGGGTTTCTATTTTTTTTATATTTTTAAGAAAAACAGTAAAATATTTACAAAAATTCTTATGAAAAACCAGTTATTCAGGATTCCTCATCCCGTTGAGTTCGACTAAATGTTCAAAGCGAGCCCTGTCAAAAGCTTTAGTATAAAGATCTGCCAGGTTATCTAGTGTGTCGACTCGATGTAATTCAATTAGTCTCTTTTCAGCACAATCCCGTATAAAATGATGACGTATGTCAATATGTTTTGTGCGACTGTGTTTCATGGGATTATTTGTTATAGAAATTTTGGCATTATTGTCTATCATAATAGGAGTACGAGTGAAATCCAAACCGTAATCGCGCATCTGCTGTTGTATCCAGAGAACCTGAGAGCAGCAGCTACCCGTAGCAATATATTCAGCTTCACACGTAGAGGTAGACACCCAAGATTGCTTCTTGCATTGCCAAGACACAATCCTGCCTCCTAAGAACTGACAACAACCTGTTGTAGACTTTCTGTTCGACTTGCATCCTCCAAAGTCTGAGTCAGTGTAAGTAACAAAATTCAGATCACTATCAGCTAGATACCACAACCCAAGTGTAGGTTTCCCCTTCAAGTAACGAAGAATACGCTTCACTGCTTTCATGTGTGACTCTTTTGGATTTGCCTGATATCTGGCACACAAACATACTGCAAACATGATGTCAGGTCTTAAAGCAGTCAAGTACATTAGTGTTGGTGCATATGTTTGTCGACTTCGTCTTGTATCGAGTCTTGTATTAGTCTAGATTGATCAGGGCACGAAAAATAAGAAAATGATAAGAGAGGCCATTTCACTTGAAGCCGTTTCATGCGGAATGGCACGTCTATAAATAGTGTCCTGTTCATTTCATTTGTAAAATTCCGATTCCAGAGCCGAAGTCCTGCTGAAGTGTTTACTCGTTGTAAAAAGTTGTTATATCAATCAAAAAGATAATTAAAGTGTATTTTAAGTTGTCTCAAAGTTGATACGTTAGTTTCCGCCTCTCGTATTGACAAGAACTCTTCTGAATGACTCGTTTTGGTCGTGCAAACGATCCTACAATTAGAGAACCAATCATTGCCCTGTATTGAGTTGGATCAACGTCTTCAGTACTTTCATGATCTGGGCCAAGATTGTGATTTTCGCAAATGGGTGTGTTGAAAGTAGAGCAATCATTCATTTTGAACCGATCCAAAATGTCATACACATACTTCGTTTGATGAATAAACATCCCATCCTCCTTCTGTTCAACTTGTAATCCCAGAAAGTAAGACAACTCACTCATAGCTCTCATTTCGAACTTGCTCTTCATCACCTTATCGAACTCTTTACACATGCTCTCATCTGATGAACCAAAGATGATGTCATCCACATACACCTGTACTAGTAGAAAATCTTCCTTCTTCCTCTTGATGAACAGTGTACTGTCATTCTGACCTCTTTCAAAACCATTTGTGATCAGATACGTTGACAGTGTCTCGTACCACGCCCTGGGAGCTTGATGTAATCCATACAAAGCTTTATCAAGCTTGTACACACGATCTGGATAATCTAGATCAACGAACCCATCTGGTTGTGAGACATACACCACTTCTTGGACTTTCCCGTAAAGAAACGCACTATTCACGTCTAGTTGGTAAACTTTAAAGCCCTTGAAGGAAGCGAAAGCTAGGAACAAACGAATTGCTTCCAACCTTGCCACTGGTGCAAACACTTCATTGAATCAATCCCTTCTTGCTGATTGAAACCTTTTACAACCAATCGAGCGTTGTTTCGCGTTACAATTCCTCTTTCATCCTTCTTGCACCTAAATACCCATTTAGTGCCAATCTCTCTTTCAGCTTTAGGAAGGTCAACTAACTCCTAAACCTTCAACTTTGCAAACTGGGCCAATTCCTCTTGCATAGCTTCAACCCATGAATTGTCTTTAAGAGCCATATGAATGTTCTTCGGCTCCTCTCGGGAAATAAAGCAACTATACTAGCACTCGTTCACTATCCCAGTCTTCTCAATTGAAACAAATAACCCAGAATTTGTTGCTATACTTCTTCTCGTCTGAACACCTGCAGTAGGATCCCCAAGTATCATGTCAACTGGATGATCCCTATTTGCTCGTGTAGTAGCAACTGTATCCACTTCTAGATTGTCACCCAGGTTTGATCCAACCTCCCCCTGAATGTTCTGATCCGCAAATGGATTAATGAAATCCTCCCCCTGAATGGGTTCAAAGTCACTATTGCTTGAATCAGGATCAACCGCACTTTGGGAAGTTTCCGGAGCATCTATTATATCAACATTCGATCTAGGCATGAACTCCCCTTCATCGTCTTCACCAATCACTGTTTGAATCAACTGAGAATCATCTGCATTTGGAAACTCAGGAATATTAAATGATTTAAAAACGCTTTCATAATCATATAATATAGCAGGTCCATTCGTTGATTGTTGAGGTTTGTATGTAGTAATTTCAACATTGTAAACAACCTCAATTTTACCAGTTTTTAGATTAAAAACCCTTTTATTCGGTGTGCCAGGCACGTAACCTAGAAAGTAGCCATCCTTAGCCACCTCACCGAATTTTTGTTTATCTTTATTTTGCACAATGGTGCAGGGTAATCCAATTGGTTCAAAGCCTTCCAAGTTTGGTTTCTTGTTAAACATCAATTCATGACAAGTTTTATTAAAACGTTTAACAGTCAAAACTTTGTTTAGGACATAGCAAGCTGTATTCACAGCTTCTCCCCAGAAAAGAACTGGAAGCTTTGAATCTGAAAGCATCGTCCTAGCGGCTTCAATCAACGTCCTGTTTTTCCTCTCAGCGACTCCATTTTGTTGAGGTGTATAAGGAGCAGAATATTGATGTTCAATTCCCTTTCGAAGACAATAGAGATCCAAAATTCGATTCTTGAACTCCGTGCCATTATCACTCCTTATCCTCTTGATCCTTGCATCATGGACGTTTTCCAATTTCGTAAAAAGATCTATCAGCATTTTCGCCGTCTCATCTTTTATACCTAAAAAGAAAACCCATGAATATCATGAGTAATCATCAGTAACAACAAGACAATAGTACTTTCCACCTATGCTCCTCACGTTCACTGGACCGAATAAATCCATGTGAAGTAATTCATAAGGGGTATCTATGGAATTTACTCTTTTTGATTTGTGAGGTTTATTGTGTTGTTTTCCCTTTTGACATGGAAGACATTTATCTTCCACTTGAAACCTCTGCATTGGAACCCCTTTCACTAGCTCATTTTTAACAAGGTAATTCATTTTTCGATAGTGAATATGGGCCATTCGTCTGTGCCACAACGTCGATTCAGCTTCAGATGCTTTTGATAGTAAACACGTCACCACAGCAGTCGGATCCTTAGCACCCATGTTCATGACATAGGTGTCATTTCTCCTCGGCGCTCTCATCACTATCCAGTCATCCGGAATCACCAAACCTGGTTTCAATACTAATGCTTCATTCTTGGTAAAATGGACCGAGTGACCCTTGTCGCAGACTTGTGACACACTCATCAGATTGTGTTTAAGCTGCTCAACATAGTTCACTTTGTCCAGTGTGATCTTCCCATTGGTCACTTTTCCTCATCCTGTAATTCTACCACCTTTAGCACCCGCAAAGTTCACCTTTCCACCATCACAATCTTCAAACTCAGTTAACAATCTCGCATCCCCCGTCATATGCCTGGAGCAGCCACTATCAACATACCATAAGTTGATAATCCTCCTTAGCAGCTCCTGCACATTCCAACCAAGAAATTAGTTAGATTGGGGGACCCAAGCCTTAATGGTCTTGGGTCGTCCAAATTCACCAACTACTGGAACATCTATCCAATATCCATTACTCCTAACTGGAGTCTTGGATCTCAGACCTGATGATGGAATTTGATTTTGATTTCCACTAGGTCTTTGGTCTTGAGGGTTCCTATATGTGTTTGGACTATTTGACCTTTGAAAATTTTGATTTTGGTATGTTGAATTTTGATTCCAAGAAGCATGATTGTTGTAATTTCTAAAGCCATTGTTATAAAAAGTTCGACCACCATTATTTTGGTATCGATTTTGATATTGACATTGACTTTTGAAATTATTAGAATTACAATTGTTCATTCTTGGTGAACTGCTTCTAGGTCTCTCATATCTGCCTGGTGGAGATTTAGGCTGAAATCTTGGTTGATTTCTTTGAAAACGAGGAACTTGTGGAGTTCCTTTTTCAGCCTTATCTTCACCAAGAGCAACATTCTCTGGTTGCTTAGGAGCAGATTTCTTTGGAGAATTTGCAACTTTCTCCTCATTATCACCTTTCTTCTCAGGTGATTTCCCTCTCTGTTTCTCACTAATTTGTGCTTCACCCTTTTTGTTAGGACAGCAGCTAGCTACATGTCCCTTGGTGTGACATTTGAAGCACGATCTCTTTTTCGAATACTTCTTATCTGAAGCCTTTGAACTAGATTCAGGTTTTGATGATGATGCCTTAGAAGGATTTGGTTCAGTTTACTTAGTTTCAGAATTTTCTTTGTTCTTGTTTTTAGCAAACTCTACATTAGATTCGTTTTCAATAACAGCTGTTTCATTTTTCATGTCACTTCCTTGAACAAAATTAACCCTTTTAACAAAAGTTGGATTTTTATTCTTAGGATGTGATGTTTTCTTTTTCAAAACAGGTTTGCTGTTATTATCCTTCTCAGCATCAGCACTCTCAAACACATTTCCTTGACTTGATGTGGAACTACTTGGTGATGTTGACACAAAGTCCACGAGCTCATCTTCATCAGGCAAGTAGGAATAGTCATGACTAACAGGAGGTGGAACTTCATTGAAACCATGGAATCCCACACTGGTTTTGTCATTACTTTTCTTCAAGCCACCCATCATATGTTTCATAACAAAAGTAGAGTCCCTGAATTGACCTAATTTCTTTTCAAGTTCAACAATTTTGAGTTGTGCATCTGACAACTCTTTGCATTTTTCAGAAATCTCTTTTGTTTTCTTAGCCATCATGTCATGAGCTAAGTCTATGACTTGAAGTTTTTCGTATAGTTTGCAGGTTATGGCTTCAATTTCACTTTCATAACCTTTTATCTTCTACAAGTAAGAAGATTCATTTCTTTTAGCAAAAAAGTTTGATTCTTTAATGTTAGACATCTCGCTTACCAAACTTTGGTTTTGTGTGGACAATCTGTCAACCTCACCCTGTAATTCACGACATTTTAAACACACAGAATTAGACTTTACCTCTCCTGTTTGTTTGTCAAGATTGGCCATTAGCGCAGCAAGTTGAGCTTCCATTCTCTTTTATTTAACTTCTTTTTCTTCAGCTTCCTTTTCATGGTCAAACTTTTGCTTTTCTTCTTCAGCATCTGATGTCTGATCAGCCTTATCTACCTCAGCTTCACTTTTCTTCTCAACTTTAGCATCATCTACAGTAGCTTCACTTTTCTTCTCAACTTCAGCATCATCTACTGTAGCTTCACCATCATCAACTGGCGTTATCTCTGCCATGAATACCTGAGTGACATTGCCATCATTTTCCAAGTGAACACTCCAGTCATATGAACCTTCTCTAGCTGTAGAGATCAGCGCTCTCGAGTTAGAGTTGTTTGATGCATTCCTATTGTTTGAACTCTGACTCAAAGTCTCCTGCTTTTGTTTTTTACATTCCCTAGCGAAATGCCCATAACTTTGACAGTTGAAGCATCTCACTTTGGTCTTATCGAAACCAACAGTCTTTCCTATAAACTTCCTTCCTGTTCGGTTCATAAATCTCTTCACTCGTTTAGTAATCATGGCCATTTGCCAGTGCAAATCCATATCTTCAAGATCATCAGGGTCAATCTGATCGTAATCTTCATCTAAAGTGGCTGGATCAGATATCTTCCCCTGAATGTAGTTTTCATATGAAGCAACAAATGAAGCAAGTAGAGCAAGATGCTCTTCAGCAGACTTAACACTCATAGGCATCGACTTAACACCACTACTCTGCTTAGAAGCTGATGTTCTCTTGGCTCCTGTTGATCCTCCTGAAGCAGCTATAAAACACACATCACCATCCTCATTCACTATGACCTGCTCATTCTCACACGATAGAAATGAAGTAGCAAAGTCGCTAGAAGCGTTGTGAGATGAAGAAGATGTAAGCCCATTGTAAATTGCTGGATCTTGAACCTGATCATATCCAGTGTCTTTCTTCTTCATACTCAGCTTATAAGCTCTTAGCTTTCCTACCACTTCTTCAAGCTCTTTTATCTCATAATCTGCTTCTCCCTTGATCATGAGAGTGTAGATATCCCATTTAGTAGGTAAGGCATCGAGCAGCTTGTCATTCTTTTCTACGTCAGTATAGCACTCTATCTCATAATTTTCCATTTCCGACATCAGATGTAAGTATCGAGTGATCATGTCCTCAAGTGACTCATGTTTCATGTACTTGAAAACAGCAAACTGCTTCTTCAGTAGATGAACTTTGTTTTTCTTAACATCTTCATTTCCCGCAAATTGCTTTTCTAATGAATCCCACATATCCTTTGAATTTTTGTACTTCTTGAAGGTATGCTTGATGCTATCAGGTAAGGACATTTTTATTGCAGCCAAGGCTCTCTTTTCAGCCTCATACATCTTTTTATCAGCCTCTTCCATGTTCACATAGGCAGTTCTACGTGGTTTGCCCTTAAAGTCATGTGTTGGGTTTGTGTACCCATCTTCAATACATATCCACATGCGTGTGTCCTGATATTCAATGAAGGATTGAAAGCGATCCTTCCATGTCAAATAATTTTCCACCTTTATCATCTTAGGCGGTTTGTTGGTAGTGTCAACCTCATGCTCCATTCTCAAAAGCTCATTCAAACTTGACATGTTCGACATTTTAACATAACAGACTGATAAAACCGTACAAAATTTCTCCAAAAACAGTGGTTACCAAACTACACCGTTAGAATCGTCTCGAAAAGACGAATCCAATGATATATAATGTCGAAAACTGAATTCGGGATTTTCCAGAGTCTTTTTGTCCTAGAGATGCAAGGAATTTAACGGCGCAGACAGTTTTGTCAAACGAGCTACAGATCAATTTCTAATTGCAAAACAATGAATTTTTTTCTTACGCTTGCAAGAAAATATCCCACCACTTTAATTATGCTGGTTTTAAGTTCGCTATTAATTTCGCTGGGTAGCAGACTAATTTCGCTGGTCAAGAAGTTAATTTTGCTGGTCTATTTCGCTGAAAGGTCAAGTTCGCTGGTCAAATTCGCTGTCTATTTTCGCTATTACGACGACCAGTGTGACACCTGTGTCACTTCAACCATCAAACAAATGCCAAACCAATGAAATATTGTATTTTATACTTGGGATTTGTAAAAAAAAAATATGTGTATCGTTTGCACATATCAACTCTTGTTCGATTTCAAGCTTTAAATCGCTTTCTGGAGGGTTATACGCGCTCTGATGCGTAAATATAACCAGTTTAATGCAACGAACACTCCGGAATAGTGCAATAAGCTTAACATACCTTAAATAACCTCCACATAACTTAGAAATAAGTTTTGGATGGTTTGGTGTATTGAAATTAAGTTTGTTCGATCGATCGCAGGGACTAATTGTGTCAAACTGTGAAACTATACCGATTGGTATAGTAACGAACATTCCAGAACTTGATCATAAGTTAAATATGCCCTAAATATCCTTTGTATAGCTTAGAAATAGGCTTTGAGGTGTTTGGTGCGCAGAAATAAACTTTATTGATCAATAGGGACTAAAAGCGTCAAAAAGTGCACAAGTTTGCATTTTCGGGCGTATCTTACGTTCTGAACATATCCGAACATCCAAAAATTTATGTAAGCATTAAAATATTTTATTTTAGTGTTTGGCATGATAAAATTTCATTCGTCGCTCAATTTGGATCGTTTTTGCGTTCGTTACGACTTCCGTCGTAATTTACCGAACAACGCAACCGTACGACCAAACGAACCGACATCCGAGATATTTTTGAGCATGTTTTAAGTTACCTATACTTTAACTTCATATTTGAGCCTTAAAATAAGGTTAACGGGGCTTAAACATGTCAAAACGCATAAAAATCAAGTTCGGAGACTCAGGGGCCTGTTCTGCCAATTAGCCAAACTTACTGCCAGCTAACCAGGTCCTTACGGACCGTATGGACCCTCTTACGGTCCGTAAAGCATCTCCAGAACAGCAAAAAGTTGTTTCCAGCTTGATTCAGCTGTTCCACACTTGTGCAAATGGTTTTGAGCAATGGTTTTGTAAATCTATGGGCACGAGGTGTATGGCTGAGATTGAAGCTCGGTTTTCAAGAAATGATCTTAACGGTTCTACGAAAACTATATATACCCCCCTTCATTCACTTGCAAAACCCACACTTGATCTTATTTTGGCCTTCCAAGTTGAAGTTTATACTTCATACCTGAAGGTAAATCGGATCAAGAGCTTGCGGGGACCTTCTGTAAGTATTCTTTCGTTCTTTTATCGCTTTTCGAGTCTGAAAGTCAAACTGCGTTTGACTTTCTGCATTAGGATCCGACCAAACATGTTTAGTGACCATAGTTGTTTAGGGAATAACCTTCCGAGGTTATACCTTATGGTCACCTAGTTTAGGTAGTTGTATAATAAATAGTTTATATGCCTCAGGTAAATGACCAAAATGCCCTTTTTCATGCGTAATTGGTAATTAAGCATATGTAACCTAAACTTTTGTCACGTAACTGATTATATAACATATTTAAACATGTTTTGGGCATATAATACTTGTCATAGGACTAGTTAGACGTCTTGAACGCGCAATTGCGCGCACGACGCGTTAAAGTAGCGTAAGCTACCTTAATGGGTCGCGATGGGTCGAAAGCACTTAGGTTAGGTTTTGATCTAGAATGTAGACTTTGTTAAACAATATCACATGAGTTCCAACACTCATTTGGTTTACAAGACCTCATTCTATCCGATCTTCCGATTTAGGTCCGGTTTATTTATGTAGTTACCTATATTAGGTACCGTTTGATTTTTGAGACTCCTCTAACTTGCTTTGTAGTTGTTCAAGACTCCTAAGCACTCTCAAGTGAGTACATAGTCCCCTCTTTTACTGTTTTCAAATGTTTTGGGGTGAAGCATATGTACCCATTTGTTATGTTCTTATTTTCAAAGTATAATTGATTATACTTATTAATACTTATCTTTTGACAAACTGAATGATTATTTATGGTCTAAACTCTAATTTTTCAAAGATTAATAAAACTTAATCATTGGATAGTACTTATTTTGTTCACCAGACCGGTTGGTAGTATGATATAGCGCTATAGGATTTGACACCCCATTCTTGTTGTCATGGAATGTCTGAAACCAATTTGTTTCTCCATCCAAATAGGGATTGCCTTTGTGGTATTTCTATAGTCTCAAAGGTGTATTTTGATGCACTAGGTCTGAATGAATTCTTAAGTCACATTATTTTTGTATATTAAGTTATACTCCCAAAAGTATAGTTTGATATGCTCTCATATGTGATATTGTACAAAACCAATATATATTTTGTTAAAAATCCAAAACATAGTTTAATATGTTATTTATAAATCCAAAGTATACTTTTGATATACTACTGAAAATTTATTTATTTTAACAACTAAAGTATATTTAATATGCTATTAACTTAACGACTGGTTTTTATGTTTGTGTTTAGATAACGGGACGGGGGTAATGTGATGAAAACATGGTAGATACGCCGCCGGTACTTCTTATATATAAGTGTTCTCATCGCATTACATACCGTGGCGTTATTTAGTACACTTGGGTTAACGGTTTGGGAATGGAAAGATATTTTAATATAATGCTTATTCGACTTTCTTAAAACGAAAGTATATTTATATATATACTATGAATCTTTTTTTCAAAATATTGTTTTCAAACAATATATTTTTATACAAACTTATTCTACTAACTTATTTAATTTCCTATGTATTATTATTTTATATCATCTGATTTCTTATAAATGATTTATAAAAGAAAACCTTTTTCAAGGATCATGACTACTTTTCTTAAAACATTTTTCTTTAAACTCATAAGTCATGAATCCTAAATACAATAAAACCTATGTATCTCACAGGCATTTTTATGCTGACGTACCTATTTTTACACATGTTTCAGGTGGTGCATTGTAATGGTTATTGATACAAGCCACACTTAGGATGGACTCGTGCCTTAGCGACTTTAAAAACTTGGAAATATAATATTTGTATTTAGCTGATTTGTAATAGAACAAAGACTTCAATTATTTAATAAAACAAAATTATTTGATCCGTGGTTATGAAACAATGATTCTGTTACAACACTCCCCGACGTTTCCGCCACGCTTTGTTGTTTTACGTGGTCGGGGTGTGACAGAAAAGTTGGTATCAGAGCCAATGGTTATAGGGAATCAGGTTATTAGTAATGCTTTGACCTAGACTATAACCTTCCTAGGACCCTAACACAAGTTTTCTTGTGTTTAGTTTTAAAACAATACCATCACTTATTCTTAGGTGACAACCACAATAAGAACACAAATTTCAATCCTGCTTTGAAAACTAATCATCTGTTCTAGGATGATTGATTGTAAGGTTTTGAACCCTCTAAGTTTTCGATATCCCGTCAAAGTTTGGTCTAAATAATGTGAACACGTGCAAACTGGAAGGGTGGGTGCCTGTACTCTGAGCTTTTTGTCTAAGGCTAGATTGTTCGTACAAATCCGCAATATCGGAACAGTCACTCTTACCTGGGAACTCTTGGGGTGAGTGTCCACTTATAGGCGAGCATGTCTTCCCGATACATTATTTTTTACCCATTTACTTTGATTAATCGCTGTGTGTCGTTTGTTGCTTCGTAGTAACAAACAAATGACCACCATCTTTGCTTTCATCAATTTTGTCTCATTTCATTCTTTTCGTCTAATCCTTTCACTTGTTTTCCTTCCTGTTTCCCTTTTAGAATGCCTCCTCGACGCGAAAATCCGCTCCCAAATGCCAAAATGGCACATATTATGGCACAGCATATGGCTGCTGTACTCCCAGATATTTTTGCTCAAATGAATCAAGCCATCAATAACCAGAATGCTCCATGCAATTTCAAAAGCTTCAATTCAGCCAACCCACTCAAGTTTAGTGGTTCTGAAGGAGCAACTGGGCTCCTACAGTGGTTCGAGGGCATTGAGAGTATGTTTCGTCATGTTCAATGTCCTGAAAATCGGAAAGTCGAGTTTGCCTCCAGTGTATTTCAGAAGAGGGCTCTTACGTGGTGGAACGGAGTTATGAGGGACTGTGGTGTAGAGATTGCATTAGCACAGACTTGGGCTGAGCTTAGGGCTCTTATGATGAAGGAGTTTTGTCCTCGTCATGAATTGAGAGCTTTAGAAAGGGAATTCGATGACCTGAAGCAAGACAGTGGTGAACATCGAGCCTATACTGACCGTTATGAAGAATTGAGCCTATTGTATCCTGCTATGGTTACTCCTGTGGATAAGGCAATCGAGAAATAAATTGATGGTCTTCCTGACTTAGTTCAGGATATTGTTACTGGCAGTAACCCTACTACTGTCAGACAAGCCATTGAACTGTCTGCCACCCTAACTGAATCCCACATCAGGAAGGGTAAGCTTTTTCGAAAAGGCGACCCAAGACCATCTGACAAGGCTACTCAAGCTGAGCCAAAGGAAAAACAGGCTGAGGTATCCAAGAAGAAGAAGCACAAAGCCTCTCAAAACTGTGCCATAACTGCTCAAGACAAACAGGTTGCCCCAAACCAGCCAGCACAACCTCGCAAAAGGCAAAACTACGTTGGTACCGCACCTTTGTGCAATAAATGCAACCGTCATCATCTAGAGCAAGAGCAATGTCACAAATGTACCCACTGTGGGCGGTTGGGACATTTGATCAATGTTTGTCGTTATGCAAATCAAGCTGCTGCAAACCCTGCTGCTGTTCAAGCACGGTTCCCACCAGGGTCATGTTATAACTGTAGTGACCTTACTCACTACAGAAACAATTTCCCAAGACTTGTTAACATACCTCCAGCTCGTGGACGGGTGTTTAACATCAATGAGGCAAACGTGAACAATGATGCAGCTGTGAACAATTAGTGTGTTGTTATTTCCTCTGGTTGTTATCTTTTGACATTAAAGACAAGTCAGTTGTTATATAAATAAAAATTCGTCGTTTATATTTTTGCAAAACTGATACGATTGTGTGAATGTTTGATACAACCTTATGATAACAACACAAAGACAAACTACTCGTATGGTTCTGTCATTATTATGATCACTTGTAATCTACCCAAGAACCTTAAACGCTCGTTTCTTTTAAGAAACAAAGCCAAACTCCTATTAAAGATCCTTCTATCTCCATAGATAGATTCTTGAATATGATTAAAGTGCCAAATGAAATCCACGGATTGGATTCCTGGTGTGCTTTAATTATCCGTGTCCAAAGATAACAAATCAAAGATCAAGTTAACTAACTATGTGATTATGTGCTTATGTGTTCTCTTATACGTTTTGTGTTTTTATGTGATCCATCCAAATCCTCGTAGAATCTTCCATATCTCATATGAGGGATTCATAGTAGGATATCCAAAGGTACTATCTTAAATCCTTAATGGACTTCTACGTTGTAATAAAGTCCCTTGGGTTTTAAAGTACTATTCTATAATTGGACCCCTTGAGTGGTCTAGTTAAACAGATTGATTTGAAAATCTGGTTAGGAATATCATGTGATGATATAATTGAAAAGATCCCTTAAGTGGTCTATTTAAGGAGATCGTACGACGGTCTAGTTAAGAAGATCATGTGTTGATCTAGTTAAAAAGATCGTTCGTTGATCTAGTTAAAAAGATCCTTTGGTGGTCTAGTCAAGTCGCTTCATGTTTATTCAATTGATTTTTCCCCTACGCATTATGAAATGAACTGTGCGGACTGTGCAAGGAATTACGTAATTATGGAGGCCTATATAATTAAGGAATTCAGTGCACAAAAACCACAGGAAGTTTTGTCATGTATTAGGACCTACAGTGACAAGAGTAATGATACGGGAGAAGTCTTGGACCTTGACCGATGTCATTTTATCTTACACTCCCAAATTCTGATTTCAAGCACTCACAAGTTTCCTATGATAAGTCTTCATGGGAAACATTCTCCTGTCCATAGTTTGAGACTCCATGTTTTGCTACTACAAGGACTTCACTTTGAGGGTTGACAATTTCGCTAAGAACCGTATCATGGCCCAGAGTTCTACTTAGGGTTCAAGGGATTCATTCGAAAGCGAAAACATCACAGTTGTCCTCACAAGTTTCTCCTAAAATTAATTTTCGGGAAGAAATTTCCTAAAGTAGGGGAGTCTGTGACACCTGTGTCACTTCACCCATCAAACAAATGCCAAACCAATGAAATATTGTATTTCATACTTGGGATTTGTAAAAAAAAAATATGTGTATCGTTTGCACATATCAACTCTTGTTCGATTTCAAGCTTTAAATCGCTTTCTGGAGGGTTATACGCGCTCTGATGCGTAAATATAACCAGTTTAATGCAACGAACACTCCGGAATAGTGAAATAGGCTTAACATACCTTAAATAACCTCCACATAACTTATAAATAAGTTTTGGATGGTTTGGTGTATTGAAATCAAGTTTGTTCGATCGCAGGGACTAATTGTGTCAAACTGCGAAACTATACCGATTCGTATACTAACGAACATTCCGGAACTTGATCATAAGTTAAATATGCCCTAAATATCCTTTATATAGCTTAGAAATAGGCTTTGAGGTGTTTGGTGCGCAGAAATAAACTTTATTGATCAATAGGGACTAAAAGCGTCAAAAAGTGCACAAGTTTGCATTTTCGCGCGTATCTTACGTTCTGAACATATCCGAACATCCAAAAATTTATGTAAGCATTAAAATATTTTATTTTAGTGTTTGGCATGATAAAATTTCATTCGTCGCTCAATTTGGATCGTTTTTGCGTTCGTTACGACTTCCGTCGTAATTTACCGAACAACGCAACCGTACGACCAAACGAACCGACATCCGAGATATTTTTTGAGCATGTTTTAAGTTCCCTATACTTTAACTTCATATTTGAGCCTTAAAATGAGGTTAACGGGGCTTAAACGTGTCAAAACGCATAAAAAATCAAGTTCGGAGACTTAGGGGCCTGTTCTGCCAATTAACCAAACTTACTGCCAGCTAACCAGGTCCTTACGGACCGTATGGACCCTCTTACGGTCCGTAAAGCATCTACAGAACAGCATAAAGTTGTTTCCAGCTTGATTCAGCTGTTCCACACTTGTGCAAATGATTTTGAGCAATTCTATGGGCTCCCTTGGTTTTGTAAATCTGTGGGCACGAGGTGTATGGCTGAGATTGAAGCTCGGTTTTCAAGAAACGATCCTAATGGTTGTACGAAAACTATATATACCCCCCTTCATTCACTTGCAAAACCCACACTTGATCTGATTTTGGCCTTCTAAGTTGAAGTTTATACTTCATACCTGAAGGTAAATCGGATCAAGAGCTTGCGGGGACCTTCTGTAAGTATTCTTTTGTTCTTTTATCGCTTTTCGAGTCTGAAAGTCAAACTGCGTTTGACTTTCTGCATTGACCAGTTTATGGTCAATACGAAGTTCGTTTGAACTTCATAACGTGAGCGTAATCACGATGGCTATAGTCCCTAGTGACTATACTTACTGATTACCACGTTATCTAGGTGTAGTGACGAGTCGTAGTTTCGGCCAAAATGCCCATTCTTGCGTATTTTGTAACCAAACTACTTATAGGTATCAAAATCGTTTTTCTTTTATACCAAACCTGTTTTCTAACTTAACTAAACATAAGCACATGTTTAGCTCGTCACTTTTTAGTTTAGTGCTTGTGTAGAGTCGTAAGTCAAGCGGACTAAACACCCGCTTAGACTTTCGAACACGACCCCTTTGGTCGATCATTAGGATCCAAACAAACATGTTTAGTGACCATAGTTGTTTAGGGAATAACCTTCCGAGGTTATACCTTATGGTCACCTAGTTTAGGTGGTTGTATGATAAATAGTTTATATGCCTTAGGAAAATGACCAAAATGCCCTTTTTCATGCGTAATTGGTAATTAAGCATATGTAACCTAAACTTTTGTCACATAACTGATTATATAACATATTTCAACATGTTTTGGGCATATAATACTTGTCAAAGGACTAGTTAGACATCTTGAACCCGCAATTGCGCGCACGACGCGTTAATGTAGCGTAAGCTACCTTAATGGGTCGCGATGGGTCGAAAGCACTTAGGTTAGGTTTCGATCTAGAATGTAGACTTTGTTAAACCATATCACATGAGTTCCAACACTCATTTGGTTTACAAGACCTCATTCTATCCGATCTTCCGATTTAGGTCCGGTTTATTTATGCAGTTACCTATATTAGGTACCGTTTGATTTTCGAGACTCCTCTAGCTTGCTTGGTAGTTGTTCAAGACTCCTAAGCACTCTCAAGTGAGTACATAGTCCCCTCTTTTACTGTTTTCAAATGTTTTGGGGTGAAGCATGTGTACCCATTTGTTATGTTCTTATTTTCAAAGTATAATTGATTATACGTCTTAACACTTATCTTTTGACAAACTGAATGATTATTTATGGTCTAAACTCTAATTTTTCAAAGATTAATAAAAATTAATCATTGGATAGTACTTATTTTGTTCACCAGACCGGTTGGTAGTATGATATAGCGCTATAGGATTTGACACCCCATTCCTGTTGTCATGGAATGTCTGAAACCAATTTGTTTCTCCATCCAAATAGGGATTGCCTTTGTGGTATTTCTATAGTCTCTAAGGTGTATTTTGATGCACTTGGTCTGAATGAATTCTTAAGTCACATTATTTTTGTATATTAAGTTATACTCCCAAAAGTAGAGTTTGATATGCTCTCATATGTGATATTGTACAAAACCAACATATATTTTGTTAAAAATCCAAAACATAGTTTAATATGTTATTTATAAATCCAAAGTATACTTTTGATATACTACTGAAAATTTATTTATTTTAACAACTAAAGTATATTTAATATACTATTAACTTAAGGACTGGTTTTTGGGTTAGTGTTTAGATAACGGGACGGGGGTAATGTGATGAAAACATGGTAGATACGCCGCCGGTACTTCTTATATATAAGTGTTTTCATCGCATTACATACCGTGGCGTTATTTAGTACACTTGGGTTAACGGTTTGGGAACGGAAAGATATTTTAATATATTGCTTATTCGACTTTCTTAAAACCAAAGTATATTTATATATATACTATGAATCTTCTTATCAAAATATTGTTTTCAAACAAGATATTTTTATACAAACTTATTCTACTAACTTATTTAATTTCCTATGTATTATTATTTTATATCATCTGATTTCTTATAAATGATTTATAAAAGAAAACCTTTTTTCAAGGATCATGACTACTTTTCTTAAAACATATTTCTTTAAACTCATAAGTCATGAATCCTAAATATAATAAAACCTATGTATCTCACAGGCATTTTTATGCTGACATACCTATTTTTACACATGTTTCAGGTGATGCATTGTAATGGTTGTTGATACAAGCCACACTTAGGATTGACTCGTGCCTTAGCGACTATAAAAACTTGGAAAGATAATATTTGTATTTAGCTGATTTGTAATAGAACAAAGACTTCAATTATTTAATAAAACAAAATTATTTGATCCATGATTATGAAACAATGATTCTGTTACAACACTCCCCGACGTTTCCGCCACGCTTTGTTGTTTTACGTGGTCGGGGTGTGACAACCAGTAAAGTCACCGAAAACCGTAATAATTTCGCTGAGGAAAATTATACGCTTACCAAAGTCGCCTTTGGATTTAACTTCACCGGTCACCGAGATATCAAGTCCCAAATTCGCTGATCAGTTAATTATGCTAGTCCAGTCTGCGAATTTATTAAAATCGCCTATAGTCAAATTCGCTGGTCCAGTAACTATGGAAACTTAATCTGTTCGTAATTCTTGAAGATTTTATCCCCTCTCCAACACAAATCTGCAAAATCAAACAACCTAATCAGCTCAAAATTTTCGAAAAATATGAAGAACAGATGGAAAACCACGAAGAACAGTCTTCGAATCTTCAAGTCTTTCAGCCAAAATGCTTCAAAACAATCAACCAAAAACTGTCTTGGAAAACCCTGAAACCTGCAAAACAGCAACCAAACAAAGCAGAAGATCAAAAACAGCCAAAAATTTCGAAAATTAATATCAAACACACAAAAAATTTTGAAACCCTAATTTTTCAGGTTTCAAAATTTTCGAAAAAAACTCCCTGTTTCTGCCAATCACAATTCTGAACCGAGCCTTCAAGAGCCTAATGCTCTGATACCAGTTGTAGGTCCTCTATTCATATGGATCTTCACAGAATTGTTAATCCAATCAAGAGTGCGGAATCCTCTTGATCAGAATATCACAGAAACGAGTAGTAATCAGCAATTCACAATTAAACTGGGTTTCTATTGATTATCAATCTAACGAATTACAATCAATCAAAACCCTAACCACTCAAATTCATCCAAGCTGCAAAAGCTCTCACGAAATTCTCACAAACTCTGTTTTTTCTGATTAACCTAAACCCTAAAGCAAAGATTTGTTTATATAACACAAGGTTGCAACATTAGGCTAGGGTTCCTACATGGGCAAAGCCCAATTTCGTCCCCCATAACCCAAACTGGGTTTTGTTTAGCCTAAACTCTATGATCTCACTAATACAAAGCTAAACCCGCTAACCATTTATCGTTTACTAATTACAAGATATCTAAAGACCAAATCTAAGCTGTTGTCACAAATATGCACCAACATTTCTGCTATGTATGTTTACTGAGCATGCTAGCACATTGATTTACATGACATTTCTACTTTGTATGTTAACTTAGCATACTAGGTACATTGTTTTCATAAAGCATGCTCACATTTGGTATGACATTTGGTTTCTGTAACGAACTAAAATACGTTCATTAACATTAGCTACGCCGCTCGGTAGTAAGTAGTGGTACCATAGGACTTGACAACTCCCATTCCTGATATCCTAGGTTTGTTTGGATTGAAGGAATGACTGAATCCGAAAACATTTTGATAACCTTTACTCTAAGGTTATCCTATAGTCTCAAGGCTTGAATGTATACGTTAAACTTACCGCATAAGTGTTTGTATCAGTAAAGCATGCATTTATTTTACAAAACATAACTTTGATTTATTCAAAAACCTTGTTTTGTGCACTTTTTACATATGGTACTTTTTACTTACCATACATAACTCATGTTTATACATTACATGGTTTACATTTGCAATAGACTTGGTTTAACTCATAAACATTTGACAATTGGTTTAAACTTGACATTTTGATGGTTTGTTTGGGTAAGTGATTTAAGTAACGAGGCGTGTGTAATGTGATAAAAGCATGGTGGATACGCCGCTGGTACTTCCTATATATAAGTGCTTTTATGACATTACATATCGTAGCATTATTCAAATCATTTCAATTTTGACATATTACATTTTACACAATTAACACTTCTTTACAAAACATTGTTTTACAAACAACACATCTTATACAAATTCATTTTTACATGGTTATTTATTTAACCATACACTATTCTTTTATATCATCCATTTTCTTATCGATTTTTCATATGATTTATAAAACAAAAACATTTTACAAGGATCATGACTACTTTTATTAAACCTTTCCTTTAAACTTACAAGTCATGAATCCTAAATCAATAAAACTGTAGGATCGTTTTGTGACCCAAACGAGTCAATCAAAAGAGTTCTAATCCATATCAAAGGCGGAAACAATGATATAGACTTGTAAACAGCTTGATTCACTTCTAATTGTCTTGTTTTATTGATTTGACACGATTACAGATCAATTGACACGTCGGCAGTACTTCGGTACCGGAAACATGAACGTTCCAAATGAACTAGCATCAAGGGTATTTATAGGGGATGTAATTTCGCATGGAATTAACACTTGCTATTTCGTGCGAAATAGCAGATGCTATTTCGTGCGAAATAGCTAGATGATATTTCATGCGAAATTAACCTTTCACACACAAACCCTGTTTTTCTCGTACTACGTGCCCTGATCTAACATTTCTAATACAAGACTCGATACAGAACGAAGTCGACAGACGTATGCACCAACAGACTCCCCCTCGGATGTTGACGAGTCTTAAGTGTCGAGTCTTCATAATCTTCAGCCTTGATCAGTCTTTGGGCTTTCAACAAAGTATCTAACAGTGTAAGCATCCTCAATCTTCTCTTCACATTATCTTAATCAGATCTCTTGATTCCTTAAGCTTTTCATCATCAGACTTCCCCTTAAAGATTGTTTGGGATCGAAGTCTGGCTTTCACAGGTTCTGGAATCACAACCTGGCTCTCTCATAGCCATAACCTGCACATTCTCTACCTCAAAGTAAATTTCACAAATTTAAAATTTGACAAATTTAAACTTTTTTATTATCAATTGTATAATTAGATTCAAAACATCATCTTGTAATAATATGACATTTCACAAATTCTCTTAACCACTTGAATATTACACTTTCAAATTTGATTTCAACTGAATGAACCATTTAATCGTTTCAAAAACATTTTTATTCCAAACAAACTTTCCCAACCCTGTTGTTCATCATGTTTAGCAATTGGAATTTTGAAAATCAACTTTTCAACATCAGTTGTCTAAAATCTTTTTGAATTTTTCAAAATTTATGCTAAAACACTCTGAAAATCTTTTTGGATTTTTGAAAATAAAGCAATGCAGTAAAGAAAATTTTACATACAATATTTTTCTGAGTTTGTGTAAGAGAATCATATCAGTTTTAGAGAAAAATCACTAACACCGTTAAGCTTTAAACATTTTAAGTTCTAAACGATTCACTTAGATTGTCAGTATACTGATCCACTTAAATTTTCACACAAAGTTCAATTGTTACGAGATACCAACAGACTCCCCCTCGGATTTTGACGAGTCTTAAGTGTCGAGTCTTCATAATCTTCAGCCTTGATCAGTCTTTGGGCTTTCTCCAAAGTATCTAACAGTGTAAGCATCCTCAATCTTCTCTTCACATTATCTTGATCAGATCTCTTGATTCCTTAAGCTTTTCATCATCAGACTTCCCCTTAAAGATTGTTTGGGATCGAAGTCTGGCTTTCACAGGTTCTGGAATCACAACCTGGCTCTCTCATAGCCATAACCTGCACATTCTCTACCTCAAAGTAAATTTGACAAATTTAAAATTTGACAAATTTAAACTTTCTGATTATCAATTGTATAATTAGATTCAAAACATCATCTTGTAATAATATGACATTTCACAAATTCTCTTAACCAATTGAATATTACACTTTCAAATTTGATTTCAACTGAATGAACCATTTAATCATTTCAAAAACATTTTTATTCCAAACAAACTTTCCCAACCCTGTTTTTCATCATGTTTAGCAATTGGAATTTTGAAAATCAGCTTTTCAACATCAGTTGTCTAAAAACTTTTTGAATTTTTCAAAATTTATGCTAAAACACTCTGAAAATCTTTTTGGATTTTTGAAAATAAAGCAATGCAGTAAAGAAAAATTTACATACAATATTTTTCTGAGTTTGTGCAAGAGAATCATATCAGTTTTAGAGACAAATCACTAACACCGTTAAGCTTTAAACATTTTAAGTTCTAAATGATTCACTTAGATTGTCAGTATACTGATCCACTTAAATTTTCACACAAAGTTCAATTGTTACGAGATACGAGATTAATGTTTTAGAGATTTAAACTTATTCACGTGTCCCACCTCAGAATATACTCCCGTATCCAGATCCCAATATTCAGTCTTACAGGTGAGTATACCTAGATGATATCTGTAAAGGGTTAAATGCAAGGGCCGTGAGAGCTCAGGCTATTGCTTCCGCAAAATCAGAGAGATGGCGGCTTCGACTTTTGGTGCATTCCCTTTAGAGAATATTTTCTTCAACAACACATGATTTTCATTTTTCAATGTTTCATCATTTTTATGCTGAGGGGGGGTGCTATATTTCAAGCAAGCAAAAAGTATTATACGCGGACTAGGCCATTGCTTTCGCAAAATCAGAAGTCCCGAGATAATACCCCAGATATCACTAAGCATAAAGACCTTGAGGGATCTTTCAAACAAGATTTTGGGGGTTACCCATATATCCGAGAGATGTTCCCCACGAGATAAGCAAGTTTGAAATTTAGGTTTATATCTCTACACAATCTACTAAATGTGCAAAAACCTACTGGCACATCATCAGTGAGACCGTTTATCACATTAGACTTTCCAATTCTTTAGCATGTTGTGATTGTCCACTGATGTACTATTATTTCCTCTTTTTCACAACAAAACTCATTTTTGATTTTATCATGTTTTTAACTTTTTCAAATTTTCAAATGTTTTGGATTTTCTAAAATTTCTTACTCCCCCTAAAATTCAAAATCATTTAAAAGAAATTTGAAAACAAACTGTACAAATAAAGTGACAAACTGATTTGAATTGCTTCAATTCGCCATCCACTTGGCATAAACAATCAGAACTCCCCCTTACAACAAACTATTTTCCCATTATGATTTCAAAACACTTAAGTTTGTTTTAATCAAATGGTTTTTCCGGAAAATAAGTTTTGTTGATTTTATCACTTGTAAAATCGGGGATTCATTCATCACTTTGTTTTCTCAACCATTTTAAGAAATTTAACATTTTTAGGTTCTATCAATTATACCACTTGTAGGAAATCAAGTACTACTTAATGTCACTGATTAACCAATTGTAAATCGAAATATCACAGATGTGAATTTCTCAAGAAAGATGCCGATTCATGCTCCACGATTACCAACTTGGGAGCTCCGGCAAGTCAGGATTTTAAGTAGAAAACACTGTCACCCAAGCCTGACAAACCTTGGGTGATTTTAATTCATCTCTATCCCAACCTCCTTTCGATTTATAAAAACTTTTGCATTTTCACTTTCCCATCTACCATCTTTTCGAAAATATGTTTGACTTTCCCATCTACCATCTTTTCGAAAATATGTTTGACTTTCCCATTGAAAGCCTTTTCAGCATCAAATTCTCCTTTACCAGGGAAGAATTGATCTGAAATTTCAACTTTACCAACTTTCAACTTTAAATTTTCTTTTGACAATGGCGGAAAGTTTTCATTGTTCAACTCTGGAACGGAATTCTCATTCTTTTTCTCAACAGATGACTCCTCTGATTTTATGGAATCAGATTCATTGTCAGAACTACTCTCAGACTTTACAACCCATCTTTGTTTGTTCAAATCAACTTTTCTTTTGTAAAAACGTTTCGAACTTTCACCAATTTCAAAAGTCGAATTTTTGAACATTTGACCTTTTCAGTTGATTGTTTTGTTTTATTAACCCATGTTTCTTTAATCTCTGGGTTAGAAGAAACTTCCTGTTTTGAATTGTTGGGCTTTGGACAGTTCCAAGCTATGTGTCCAACTTCTTGACATCTGTAACAGCTTCTTCGTTCAACCCTTTTCTCAGATTCGTTCATTATCTTCTTCTTTCTTTCAGCAAGAAACTCTCGGTTTGACTGTCTCTAGAATGGTTTCTTCTGCTCTTCTTCAGAACTTCCTCCTGCAATAAATTTTGTTTTTAGTTTATAATTTTTCTCATTTTTATGATTTTCCGGGGAAATGAAACCAAGGCCTTGCTTTTTAAAATTACCGTTGTGGTTTGGTTTCTTTCGATAACCAGAACCAGAACTGTAACCCTTTTTCTTGTTCAATCTCTGTTGAACTCTTGAAGTGTACCTTTTAGGTTTTTCATGAAGATTTAAATCTTTTATTTCAGAAATATTAATTTCTGTTAATTTGAAAACCTATTTGATCATTTCAGATTTGACACTTCTTACTGGAAATTCTTCATCAGAATATAATTTGTCTGAATCATTCAAAGTATATGCCACTTTGATTGGTTCGTCATTCAAATTAGATTTTGATAACAAGAATTCTTTATTGTAAACCCGTTTGACTGGTGAAATCGGACTCTTTTCTGATGAACTCGAACTTTCAGGTTTAGACTCCGACTTTGACTCTTCATCCATATCCAACACCTGATCGACCACTTTCTTTAACAATTCAGACTCATGATCAGTGTCAAACGCTATAAATGTGACATCAATGTTATCTGGTAACTCATCAATGGTTTCAGACTTTAACTTTATGTTGAGAGCCTTATTTAAACGTTCCTCATTTGGCTTTCTGGGAGAATAACTATTCCAAATCGGAGGCGGACACTTGTTATACTTGACACTTTGTTTCTTACCAGTATCCGGATCTTCTGTCTTTTTATCTTGAAACGCTTCAAGACCTGCAATAGTAGGATAAACTCGATCAATCAAATAATCACATGTTGTATAACTCAACCACAAACGTTTGATTCTTTCACTCTCTATCTTTTTGTCACACCCTGGCTTTGCGGAAGCGTGGTTAATTTGGTGTGACTTCTTAATACCATAGCTTAATCATAACAAAGCTATATGAAATAAAAATCATGCAAGATCATCCATTGAATTAAGTTTTAAAACATAAGTAACACAACATTGTCTTAAGGCGTTAACTCATGCGATAGACACTACAACCTGATAACATAAAAAGAAACGTTGTTTGAAAAGACACAACACCAACGTGAAATAAACGCAGTTTAAGGACTGTGACTCGTCCAGGAAAAAGCCACATCTCCTAAACTTGGATGACCTCATAACCCTTATGCAGCGGGAAAACGTAGCATACCATGCCAGATCCTTAATTACCTGAAATACATGTAAGTTGGAAAAATCAACAAAAATTGTTGAGCAAGTTCATGTGTAGTGAGTAAGTAAAACCTTTGTAAGTATAAAATCCTGGTATGTAGCAAATAAGGAAAAAGAGATCACCAATGGTTTGCAAAGCCATTGATATGTGTGAAGTGCAAGTAGGAAGACTCAAACCTAGCAGATTTATGCGTTGGGTACAAAGTCACCCCGAGGTCCGTACTGTTTGGGCCTGGGGCTGGGCTCGCTACACCCAGATAGATCTACCGCTCCTGCCCCTCGATCCTACTATGAGGATTAATAGTCCCAAGTTTCCGCCTACCCACTCACATGATCTAAATAATAACCCTCCTTACGCTAACCATACCATGTAAGAAATATTCGTAATCATAGTAACATGTATTTCACCCCCGCAGTTTAGAAAACTAAAAACAGTTAGAGAAAAGGGGGAGCATGAACTCACAGTGGTGCGTCTCTACCAAGTATATCTCCTGATCAAGCAGCTGTGCAACGACCTACACGTACTAAGTCTATTAGACGGACGGCCGTGCCTTAGCTTAAGGTTTAAGTTTTTGGGAAATAGTTAGACAACTATTTCGTGTTTATATTTTCGTAAGTACTTGGTAATTATTCTCCTTCCCAAGGATGGGGGATTTATCACATGCGTGTTCGTAACATTCGAAATACATTATTAAGTCTCACTTAATATATTTTATTTCTTACTTCAAAATATAATCAATTTTCCCAATAATATTATATTTTATTTCATACAATTTTCCAAAATAATATTCTTTGACAAATACGCGTTCGTTGGTATTTTCTAAATTGCGTAAGTTACGGATAAAGATCGGGTGGTAATAATTATACCGTTGTAACTCATTATTTATTGTGAAGGCGTTCGTATTATTTTGGAATTGTTAACATTCGGTAATATTATTTTTACCCTAAAAATAATATTTGTATAGTTCACAAAATAATCGTAAAAATCTCACAAGTGTTGTTATGAAAAATATATATATATATATATCAAATATACATTTATCAAGTTTTATTTTGTGAAAATCCCACCTCCGATGTTTCGTAAATAAAGTTGTGGCGAAACTTACGTTTTGAAAACAAGTCAAAAATAGATTTACAACTCTTGTAGTGAAAATATTCCCAAGTGTTAGGTTTTTAGAAAAATTTCGCCAGAGTTTCCCCTGTAACTGGAGGTGGCCACGCTTTCAAGCGTATCATTTTCTTTTAAAATTCAAATCAACAATTTTCTCAATCAACAATAAACAATATTCAAACCATCAAACTAGTCAAAATAGATGTAAATCGCAAAAATGCATGAACTTGTGGTTTATCTAAAATATGAAGTAAATCTCATTACTTTTAGTGGATCTTTTGTATAAATCCATCCGGTTTCGTAAAAGTCTTGTTTTTAATGAAATTCCATCTTTACAACTTCTAGTAAAATTTGACAAAACTAGTTCCTTGTCGAAAATTAGTGTTACACAAGTGTTTACACACTTGTGTGTTTATAAAAAAATCATTCTTGTTCGTGTAAGATCCGGTTTTAGAAAATAAGATTTCCTTGACACTTGGTCCTTTGAAAATACCACTTGTAGATCCGTAGATCTACTAGTTTTAAACACTATTTCATAAGTAATATTGATTTTACACAAGTTCATGTTTAGTGTGTGGTAGAGTTTCATCATTTAACCCTTTGTACACTTAAACAAACTCTATGCCATGATTCTTGATCATGACTAATCCGGGTTAGATGATGATCCGAGCTACCACATCATAGATCGGCACTAAATAATCACACAAAACAAATCTTACAAGATTTACACAACCCTTGTGCTATTAACCAACATTTTTAACATTTTAGTAGACTTTTAACATATCATCTTGCATGTTCTTGAGTTTTAACCGTCATATTTCATTTTACCCACTTTAAAATAGATCGAGAGTGTGTTTCAAGCAACTTACTACTAGCTCGAGGCTAGGGAAGAATCTAGTCGAAGATTGGGTGGATAAAAGCAAGGTAGCGAGGTCCTTCACAATCCGAGTGCACCAAGCTTCCTTATACGCAATCCTTAGCACTTGTAGTTGTATGGAATGAGTTGAATGAAATCGAAGGGATGATGGATGGATGTGGGTGCTCTCGGCCGAAAGTTCAAAGAGAGGGAGATAGTGGAGTGTTGTTGATAAGTGTGGTGAAAGTTATGGTGTGCAAATGATTGTTCTTATAGACAAAACCTTCATGTTTAACCAATGGTTCTCATGTTCCCTTGATATTAGGCAAGCAAGATTTAAATAATCAAGTAAAGGACAAGGGTGTCCCCTTGGGGACCGAATTCGGTTGGAGGGGGGGTTCATAGTTCATTTCCAACTAAACATTAGGTATTAGTTAGGTTAATTAGGAGGTTAAACCATTTACTAGCATGTAGTGCGTTGTGACGGGTGTTAAGGTATTCAGGGACCCTAACTGGCTCAGAAAAAGAAAAACTATGTTAATGGCAATATTTTTATGTTCCGGATAAAGTCCGGTTGTTTGGTTGGATAGTGATCCGTTTAAGTGCTTAACAAAGCTTTAAAGTGTCGTTATTATTATTTTTAGTGACACAACTTATTCCCGACACTTTGGAAAGTGTCTAGTAATATTTTTCTCATGTTTTGGCACTTTATTAGGTAGCTAAATGCTGAATTTTAGTTAAAGTGCTGAATTTTGTACTTAAAGTACGTTTTAGGCACATCCGGTCACTGTAATCTCATTCCTAGTGACGCAGTTCTACAATCCTCACTTCCCTACACTTTCTATTAGTGTAGTAAACTATCTTTGTCTCATACAGGCCTTAGAGGCAGTGCCTGCCTGGTGCTAGTTATGACAGCACGTTTATTAGGTTATCCGTTCATTGTGCTACTGTGCGTTTGGTGCATCGAGGTTGTCACAAAGGTGCTGTAAGCAAAACATGGGGTGTCAGCAAGTAAAGTATGATGCAAGTAAGTACATGTATCAGCATTCAAGTAGCAGTTTATCCACAATTTCAAGTAAGCACAGTAATTAAGCAGCAATTAATTATTAATTAAGTCGTACGGATACCTGGTTTAGTGAGGGTTGTCACATTCTCCCCCCGTTAAAGAAATTTCGTCCCCGAAATTTGTACTACCTTATCTCCTTATGGTCACGTCACACATGTATACATAATTAATATCGAGGTAGATAGTCATCAAACCGAATCAACCCTTACTCACACTTGGGGGGTCCAAGAATACTTAACAATCCGTACCCTAGGGTTAAGAAGGTGGGTGCTCATAGCAGTTGATGTTAGAAGTACAAAACGTACTTTACGTATAGCCTAATATATTCCAGCTAGCAGGGGGTCCGCAAGAGAGGAGTTTCAACTAATAAGATCCTCAAACGACCAATTGCAGTATCCAAGCGAGTTTTCACGAAACAGAGCGCCCGCTATATAAATTCAAAAAAATTATCAACTCAAATGAAATGGTAAAGTGATCTGTCAACTCCCAAGTAGACGAGTGGCAAGGTTCAGTGCGTTGAACATTTTGAACTGCGAGAATACATCGAATGAACACAAACGAACCTGGTGTATTCTTGCTTTGATTTGCAGTTGGATCAGGAATGTTTAGATGACAAGTCAATAAAAGTTTATGCATTTTTGGCATGGAACGGTTGACCATGATTAGCACAAGCTACGAGTTTGTAATGACACCACAAGGTATCGCAATGACATGATTCCATAACAGCGGTGACTGAACAGACTCACCGAGTTTGAGACCAGATGAAAGTGTACCGGAACAAGCCGGAAGATGAAACTAAGTACTGCAAGGCACTTGATTGGTAACGAAAGAATCGTTAGGGGGTACACCATGATATGAAATGAATTTATGTACCTTTGACTCAGCACGCAAGTGTGTTGAGAATGATTTAATTGTGATAAAGAAACGGATTTAGGGCAAGTTGTCAAATAATCAATTAAATCCGTATACGAAGTGAGTAGTCAAATAAGCGCAAGCTTCTGTTCTATGAAAGTATCACTGTAAGGTATCGAAATCTATCAACGATTTAGTGGAGTCTTAGACCAAATAAGTCTACTACGACCCGAAACAAAAGAATATGTGCCAAAGTATTAGAATATGATGCTCTCAATGCATCATATGGCGTCTCAAATTAAGCATGTGAACTGGATAAGTTCAAGCAGTTGAACCTAGTTTCAACGTAACCAAACAATAAACGTACATATCAACAAGGAAATCTTGACATGATAGCAAACATGTAACTTGAAAGAAGGTAGTTCCAATAAGTGTGTTGACTTGATAACAAAAGAGTCAACAATGACAAAAATGTAGGTCATTCGAATCACAACTAGTATTTAGATTTGACAACGTAATATCTGAACATTCATGAAGCGTTTATTCGAAATGAAACCATATGCGTAGCAAATGGTGCATGGGTTATATATAGGTTTTCAAGTGATGAAGTGATGCGTTCTTATCAAAACGAAGAAGTGACCAAATATATGAAGCAAACGTGCGTTCGCTCTCAGCGAAGGAAAACAACGTGATGCAACTACTTGAGGGGAGTAGAAATGCAAATTTCTACTTGTTAGAAGTGAAAGTGAAGGCTTCAACGGAAGGAAATTTAAGTACTTTCGGGTTCGTTAGCTGCAATGACAAGTTGGTCAAGTTAATGGTGTTTGATTGAGTTGACAGATATGGTTCCTAGATGTAAGGCTTCTAGTTTTTCTAGATTCCGCACCTCGTGTGGGTCTGGTTTATTCATTGTGTAGGAAGCAGCATTTTGTTTATATCTAAGCACAATCATTGTCCCACAATTTTACCTTGGTATACTCCCTGAGTTGCTCTGCTAACGATGTTCGATCGTTGATCAGTCGTGTAGTAGTAGTTGAATCATCATAGTCGCTCGTGTAAGAAGTCCGCTAATTTTTAGCAAGAGTTACTGACTCTGGTGGGTTAGTTTGTTCGGCTCCTGGTAGCTGACGTTTATTTGAAAATCATCATCCTTCATTTTGACGAGCAGATATGGGGTTACCCAATAGGGGATTTTTGGTCTGTTATCTTCCTTCTCCATCAACTTCTGAAACTTCACTGTCAATCCTTGCATTCCCAAAGATGTAAGTCGTTGAAGGGTATTGACTGCAGGTGCAATGCCGGGAATTTATCTGGTGTGAACGGGATTAGCCATGGGAGAGAACATTCTGGCAAATCCTCGGGGAAGACCTTAGGATATTTCCTTGTCATAAGAATATCTTCATGCTTAGTTCTTCGGCTCCTCCTGTCCATTGCCTCATGGGTCATGATTGCTTCGTCGTTCGACTCCGGGATGCGGATAACGATTCTCCGCTTGGTTGCTCGACCACGGTTTCATCCTAGCTACTATGACGAGGTCGTTTATTAACCAGCCTCATTAAGAGTGGGTTGTCTAACTTACTCTCTACTAAACTAAGTAGATTCCTAATTCCATGAGATGCTGGTTGGCACTGGTATCAAATAACATGAATGCAAAATTTTGGGTTGGTAAAGAACGTACCAGCGACCATATCTGGGTCCTGGCATGCTTCACTAGCTTCGGTGTTGGATGTTCCTTCATGGTCTTGGTTAATCTCCCTTGGGCAATCCTTCCCAAGCTGCCCCTTACCATCGCTGTTACAACCTTCCTTTCCCCTTTTCGTCTCCTGCCAACACGTTTCCCTGTCGTGTCCCCTTTTACCCCAGTTGTCACACTTCCTATTACCGCATTTCCCGTTATGATGGCGCTGGCATACTTCGCACTTAGGTAGATTACCCAGGTACATCTTTCCCTTTTTGGCCTTATTCTTTTCATTTGCCTGATCACCTCACTGAAATTCACCGAGCTTCCTTTTGTTCTTCCCAGATGTCTCCACTGGTGTTTCCTTCTTCTCGTCAGGGATCGAAAGTTTCACCAATCTAAGTGCTTCCTTAGTGAGCTCCAGTCCTATCACATGGGCAATCGTGGGTGATGGTGGCGTTAATACCATCATCAAGCTCAAGGCTTGAGGTGTCAGTTCCCAAATGGATTGCTCCATTTTCTTCAACTCGGGTTCCACTAGGTACGGAATGACTCGCGATAAATCGTAAAGCCTTCGTACGTGCTTCACCACATCTGGACCTTCCTTCTGTAGTTCCCAGGATTCTAATTCCAGCCTTTGGATATCAATCTGTGAACAATACTCCTTCCGCATTATTTCTTTCAGCTCGCTCCATGACATCGCATATGCTACAGCCTCGCCCAATTCTCGAACCTTACGGTCCCACCATAATAGAGCTCCATCTTGTAACAATCCGGAAACATACGGGACTTGCTGCTCTGGCGTGCAACCACTCATTCGCACAACGGCATCCACATTCTCAGCCCATTTTACAAAAGCTATGGCACCTCCCGTGCCACCGAAATTCAGAGGGTTGCATTCTTAAAATGCTGGTAGGTACAACCTGTATCCAAGAATTCATCATCACAAAAGGTATTAGCAAGGCACTTTGGGGACTTTCCAAACGTATCGTAATGTGTCTTAGGTGACTTAAACATTACCGTTAGGTAGGTTTCTCCCCGAGGCACCTTCGCCATGTTGGTAGCGAAGAACCTCGTGCCGAGCTCTGACTCGAGAGGCGTGCGCTAACCATTCTGCCTCAGTCAGTCGGGTGATCTCTTGATGCGACATCTTCTAGGAAGAAGTTCATGTTAGTTAGGTCGCTTCTATTCGGGGAACATAAATAGTCGTTCGGAACACATGTATCACACATGTTTAAGTCATCATATTACACATCACGCAATTTATCAAGCAAGTAATTGGAATCATGTTTCCCGAAAGTAAACACGTGTTTCTCAGTCATAGCACATTCCCATTATATTGGTATCACGTCTTATGATTAGGTTTTCATTATACGGGTAATCACATTGCATCAAACTCATAACATTCGTACGTAATTTGAGGGTTTCGTTTAATGAAAGTATAGCAAGTAAACATGTAGTATTAAAATTTTAGTACGCACATAAGCGTTACTGATCGCATTTAGCAATGACATGGCGACTGTGCTTTCGTTGGTTATTGGCCACAGTGCTTTGGGTGCATGCTTAATGACAATTGATTCCCATCGTTTTCCGGCTACAATTTCGTCGTCTTACAAAAGGTATCGCATTATCAGGGTCACCGGGTCTCCCTACCCTTGCCCAACAAGTATATCCGCATATCAAAATTACGTAGTCAGGCGTGGTCTTCACAAATTTCCACAATCTTGGGGTCTCTACCCAATCATAACGCAGTCTGCGTTATCCAGACACCAACATTTCTGGTGACTAAGGTGGGGGGGAGGAAAGAAAAGTAAACTGTCGACATGCTTAAATTCCTCCGCGAGCTTGTATATTCCTCGAAGTAGTCAACTGATTTGCCACTTAATGGTAAAAGGAATGAATATCGAAATCCTGAGGACGGCGAAATTTCAGAGGTTAAGAGCATAAAAGGGATCCTGATGTACGTGGCGGGTCGAGGCATGCTGGTGGAGGACGTGGTGTTTTAAGTTGCCCTTTGTGGTGTCAGTTCAAGCTTCAATGTTCCGCGACTCATATCCTTAACTGCAGTTGATGTTACAGGAGCAACTTGTGTGGTTTTCATAACGCGAGAAATGGTGAGGGTTTATAGTTAGCATAGTGCGTTTATAGGGACCATCAAATCGGCTTATCGAGCGTTGTAGAGGTGAATATAGCAAGCGGTGCAGCCTGGAGCATCTCTACTAGGCGCGGGTATGTCCTGACCGAAAGTGTTAGGCATGATGGCGCACGGGCGTCGATCTTCACAAGGGAAAACGAACCTCTCCATAGGTGAGGGGGTTGTCTGATGCAGGTAGACGTAAGGGGAGCAACGTCCGGCAGACAAAAAGAAACAGGATCGTGACCACGTAAAGGTGTAGGTTCAGCAGGCGCAACATCAAGCTGACCCAAATGGTGTAGTAGCTGGTTCAAGTGCAGGCTCCGGGTCATGTAACGGTGTGGAGGACATCAGCGGTGAGTGTGGGTAGCAAAGGTGCATCCATAGGAGCTGGAACAGGGGCTGAAACAGGAGCCACAAGAGAGCGTCACAGGAAACTCGAAAGGTGGGTAACCATTGTCATCGTCTATCCACCCATTTCGGGGGTGCGCGTATCTAGGATCCACTTGGGTCGCAAAAGGTGCATGATCGAACTGTACAGGCATAGGGTCAAGGTGGGGTGCAACAAGAGGGTCAGCAGGTATATCAGCGATAAGTGGGGGATCAACATGACCAGCAGCAATAACATGGTCACCCTCCAGTAGTGGTGCATCAGCAGGGTGATCATCAATGGGTAGGTCAGCAATCACAGGATCAATGGGCATGCCAGCATGAACAGGGTCATGCTCAAACACTGGGTCAGGAGCAGCTACTGGCTCAAGGGCCATGGCAGGCTCGGGGTCATCGAACTCCATATCAAAATCTGCATGATCAGCGAATGCAGGGTCAACTGGGTCAACCATAGGCTGATCCAAGTGGATGAACTCTATCTCCTGGTCCGGGTCAAATCCAGGGGGAAAAACAGGGTCTGAATCCTCATCGAGGTCGTGATCGAAAGCAAATCTAGGAGCAGAGACAGCAGATGATGCCCTGTCAGGATCTGAACCATGTGAATAGTGCTGTGCGCTCCGAGTGTGTGACGGTGCGGAGGCCACAGACTCGAAGGAGTCTGGAGCGGGTGAGTGTGCAGGTGACTCCTCAGCTGGAGCATCTGCGAGTAACAAAAGACCACCGTCAGCTAGAAGGGCCTCGCCCTCAACATCGTCCTCCAGGGGCTCATCATCAAACGGATCGACGTCGTCGTCAGCGTCGGCGTCGAGGAGCATATCGTAAGCAGGATAAACGGCCAAAGGTATGGGAGCAGGGATCTCTACGAGTGGTAGGTACCCAGCAAAAGGACCATCAGCGGGCTCATCGACAGCGTCGGGTAGCGCAAAGGGCTGAAAGTCATCCTCGTCTGTGCTGGTAACATCTGATGTGTGGACCTCGTGCTCTGAAGACTCTAAGTCGTCTGATACTATGGGTCTAGGGTCCGTGGTATCCGAATCACCTGTGCCGAACGAGTCCATGGTGTCTGTAACACAAACACAAATTATGTACAAATAATCAATCATATAATCAAACAAGCACATTAGTCACCAAGTAAGCAATCAAACAATTCTCCTAGTCCCACTAGCCTCCCAGCCTCTCAGACTGCTCTTCCTAGTCCCACTAGCCAAATTCTCCCAGCCTCTCAGACTGCTCTTCCTAGTCCCACTAGCCAAATTCTCCCAGCCTCTCAGACTGCTCTTCCTAGTCCCACTAGCCTATTCTCCCAGCCTCTCAGACTGCTCTTCCTAGTCCCACTAGCCAACTACCTCGGTCTCCTAGACCGAGCCTCGGTCTTCCAGACCGAGCCTCAGCCTCCCAGACTGAGCCTATAAAAAAAATGTGCTCAACATTTGTTTGTAAAAAGTTTTGGATCTGGACTTAAGTGGTATGCAGTGTAAAAATGTTTTCGTGAGAGCCCTAGTGATCATAGTCTAGACTCGAGAAGGAATCCTAGTTCGCTATGATCAGAGCTCTGATACCAAGCTGTCACACCCTGGCTTTGCGGAAGCGTGGTTAATTTGGTGTGACTTCTTAATACCATAGCTTAATCATAACAAAGCTATATGAAATAAAAATCATGCAAGATCATCCATTGAATTAAGTTTTAAAACATAAGTAACACAACATTGTCTTAAGGCGTTAACTCATGCGATAGACACTACAACCTGATAACATAAAAAGAAACGTTGTTTGAAAAGACACAACACCAACGTGAAATAAACGCAGTTTAAGGACTGTGACTCGTCCAGGAAAAAGCCACATCTCCTAAACTTGGATGACCTCATAACCCTTATGCAGCGGGAAAACGTAGCATACCATGCCAGATCCTTAATTACCTGAAATACATGTAAGTTGGAAAAATCAACAAAAATTGTTGAGCAAGTTCATGTGTAGTGAGTAAGTAAAACCTTTGTAAGTATAAAATCCTGGTATGTAGCAAATAAGGAAAAAGAGATCACCAATGGTTTGCAAAGCCATTGATATGTGTGAAGTGCAAGTAGGAAGACTCAAACCTAGCAGATTTATGCGTTAGGTACAAAGTCACCCCGAGGTCCGTACTGTTTGGGCCTGGGGCTGGGCTCGCTACACCCAGATAGATCTACCGCTCCTGCCCCTCGGTCCTACTATGAGGATTAATAGTCCCAAGTTTCCACCTACCCACTCACATGATCTAAATAATAACCCTCCTTACGCTAACCATACCATCTAAGAAATATTCGTAATCATAGTAACATGTATTTCACCCCCGCAGTTTAGAAAACTGAAAACAGTTAGAGAAAAGGGGGAGCATGAACTCACAGTGGTGCGTCTCTACCAAGTATATCTCCTGATCAAGCAGCTGTGCGACGACCTACACGTACTAAGTCTATTAGACGGACGGCCGTGCCTTAGCTTAAGGTTTAAGTTTTTGGGAAATAGTTAGACAACTATTTCGTGTTTATATTTTCGTAAGTACTTGGTAATTATTCTCCTTCCCAAGGATGGGGGATTTATTACATGCGTGTTCGTAACATTCGAAATACATTATTAAGTCTCACTTAATATATTTTATTTCTTACTTCAAAATATAATCATTTTTCCCAATAATATTATATTTTATTTCATAGAATTTTCCAAAATAATATTCTTTGACAAATACGCGTTCGTTGGTATTTTCTAAATTGCGTAAGTTACGGATAAAGATCGGGTGGTAATAATTATACCGTTGTAACTCATTATTTATTGTGAAGGCGTTCGTATTATTTTGGAATCGTTAACATTCAGTAATATTATTTTTACCCTAAAAATAATATTTGTATAGTTCACAAAATAATCGTAAAAATCTCACAAGTGTTGTTATGAAAAAAAAAAAAAATATATATATATATATATATATCAAATATATATTTATCAAGTTTTATTTTGTGAAAATCCCACCTCCGATGTTTCGTAAATAAAGTCGTGGCGAAACTTACGTTTTGAAAACAAGTCAAAAATAGATTTACAACTCTTGTAGTGAAAATATTCCCAAGTGTTAGGTTTTTAGAAAAATTTCGCCAGAGTTTCCCCTGTAACTGGAGGTGGCCACGCTTTCAAGCGTATCATTTTCTTTTAAAATTCAAATCAACAATTTTCTCAATCAACAATAAACAATATTCAAACCATCAAACTAGTCAAAATAGATGTAAATCGCAAAAATGCATGAACTTGTGGTTTATCTAAAATATGAAGTAAATCTCATTACTTTTAGTGGATCTTTTGTATAAATCCATCCGGTTTCGTAAAAGTCTTGTTTTTAATGAAATTCCATCTTTACAACTTCTAGTAAAATTTGACAAAACTAGTTCCTTGTCGAAAATTAGTGTTACACAAGTGTTTACACACTTGTGTGTTTATAAAAAAATCATTCTTGTTCGTGTAAGATCCGGTTTTAGAAAATAAGATTTCCTTGACACTTGGTCCTTTGAAAATACCGCTTGTAGATCCGTAGATCTACTAGTTTTAAACACTATTTCATAAGTAATATTGATTTTACACAAGTTCATGTTTAGTGTGTGGTAGAGTTTCATCATTTAACCCTTTGTACACTTAAACAAACTCTATGCCATGATTCTTGATCATGACTAATCCGGGTTAGATGATGATCCGAGCTACCACATCATAGATCGGCACTAAATAATCACACAAAACAAATCTTACAAGATTTACACAACCCTTGTGCTATTAACCAACATTTTTAACATTTTAGTAGACTTTTAACATATCATCTTGCATGTTCTTGAGTTTTAACCGTCATATTTCATTTTACCCACTTTAAAATAGATCGAGAGTGTGTTTCAAGCAACTTACTACTAGCTCGAGGCTAGGGAAGAATCTAGTCGAAGATTGGGTGGATAAAAGCAAGGTAGCGAGGTCCTTCACAATCCGAGTGCACCAAGCTTCCTTATACGCAATCCTTAGCACTTGTAGTTGTATGGAATGAGTTGAATGAAATCGAAGGGATGATGGATGGATGTGGGTGCTCTCGGCCGAAAGTTCAAAGAGAGGGAGAGAGTGGAGTGTTGTTGATAAGTGTGGTGAAAGTTATGGTGTGCAAATGATTGTTCTTATAGATAAAACCTTCATGTTTAACCAATGGTTCTCATGTTCCCTTGATATTAGGCAAGCAAGATTTAAATAATCAAGTAAAGGACAAGGGTGTCCCCTTGGGGACCGAATTCGGTTGGAGGGGGGAGGGGTTCATAGTTCATTTCCAACTAAACATTAGGTATTAGTTAGGTTAATTAGGAGGTTAAACCATTTACTAGCATGTAGTGCGTTGTGACGGGTGTTAGGGTATTCAGGGACCGTAACTGGCTCAGAAAAAGAAAAACTATGTTAATGGCAATATTTTTATGTTCCGGATAAAGTCCGGTTGTTTGGTTGGATAGTGATCCGTTTAAGTGCTTAACAAAGCTTTAAAGTGTCGTTATTATTATTTTTAGTGGCACAACTTATTCCCGACACTTTGGAAAGTGTCTAGTAATATTTTTCTCATGTTTTGGCACTTTATTAGGTAGCTAAATGCTGAATTTTAGTTAAAGTGCTGAATTTTGTACTTAAAGTACGTTTTAGGCACATCCGGTCACTGTAATCTCATTCCTAGTGACGCAGTTCTACAATCCTCACTTCCCTACACTTTCTATTAGTGTAGTAAACTATCTTTGTCTCATACAGGCCTTAGAGGCAGTGCCTGCCTGGTGCTAGTTATGACAGCACGTTTATTAGGTTATCCGTTCATTGTGCTACTGTGCGTTTGGTGCATCGAGGTTGTCACAAAGGTGCTGTAAGCAAAACATGGGGTGTCAGCAAGTAAAGTATGATGCAAGTAAGTACATGTATCAGCATTCAAGTAGCAGTTTATCCACAATTTCAAGTAAGCACAGTAATTAAGCAGCAATTAATTATTAATTAAGTCGTACGGATACCTGGTTTAGTGAGGGTTGTCACACTTTTCAAGTTCCAAATCCTGCTTTAGCTTTGCACAATCTTCAATATACTCATTGATGACTTTCTGCTTTGTCATTAAAGTGGAACTCATCATTGTTATAGCAGCATCAACTTCTGAATTTGTCTTTTTCAGACCATCAACTGTTCTGTTCAACACATCATACGATTCTTTTACATACTTCACATCAGACAACAAATTCTCTTTCAGCTCTTCCATATCACGAATCTTCTTGTCTTTCCCCTCACAATGTTTGTAGGACTCCAAACATTTAAGACAAGGTATAATGACCTCAACTATCTTTTCAACCTCTACAACCTTCTCAACTTCAACAATTTTTTCTACCTCGACAATTTTCTCAACTTCGACGAGTTTTTCAACTTCGACTATTTTTTCGATCTCAACAATTTTCTCTACCACTTTCTCCACTTCAATGATTTTTTCTATCACCTTCTCAATTACTGGTTCAACATTTGCTTCTTCAGCTTCCATCTTTGCCTTTTCATCAGCTATTCTTCTTACTTCCAGTTCTCTCTTCAATCTAGCAATCTTCTTCTCATTCAGCATCTCAACTTTATCTGCAAAAAACAAATTAAAACTATCAGGATCAAGACCTTTTCTAGCTTTATTAATGTATTCTTCTTCATCATCAGTATCTACATCACTTCCAAAATCTGGAAAAATCGGTATTCTTTTCAGACTAGATTTGACTTCATCTTCTTCCAGATTCTAGCAACAAGACCTGAACCAGGTGGAATGTATTTATCCCAGCTAAATCCCTCTGCAACCTTTTCATCATCTTGGTCAATTATACCATAACAAGCTCTTTTCTCTTTATCTTCAATGGCATGTGCATGTGCAGTTTGTGGTGGTTGAGCAATCTGATGAAAAATTGATTTTTGATAATAATTGTTTTTTCCAGACTGATTTTGTCTTTCATTTGCTTCTTTGTTTTTCCACTCACGCTTAAAATGACCTTTTTCTCGACAACAAAAACACGTAACCTTTGATTTGTCAAACCTTATCGGAGATTTAGACATCTCACTAAACTCATCTCTACCGGTGATTTGTTGAAACTTTTCTGCCCTTCAAACAGCACTGGCTAAACACCACTTTACATCCATCAGCTCAAGTTCCTCAGCATCGATCTGGTCATAATCCTCTTTGGTAAGCATCGGATTTCCAATTTTGCCAGCAATCAAGCTTTCATATGATTCCAACATAGCAACGAGTGATGCCATGTGTTGCTTAGCTATTTCTGGAGAAAGATTTTGACCATTTTGAATATTCAAGGTAACATTGCACTGCAGATTTGTGGAATTCTGTCGTTGAGGGCCTGGTGTTGTAAAATTTGGATCAAAGCTTGAATACGAAGACAAAGGTCCACCACTTTGAGTCACAGTACTTCCCTTTGTTCCAGAAGAACTATCAGCACTGAAACCAGTTTGAATCTTTGGACTTGGAGTAAGTTCAAATTTGTTTCCTCTGTAGTATAAACTGACATCTTGTTGAGCATTTTGATTAGTCATGATTGCCGTTTTCTGGATATCCAACTCATGCTCTTCAATCTTCTGAATAAACTGTGCCAGATTCATATTTTCAGATTTTCTCATGTGTTTTAGGATCAACAAATAAGTTCCCCATTTCTGCTGTGGTAATGCATCAGCTAGTTTATCAACCCATTCATCGTCGTCTTTCTTTATGTCCAATCTTCCCATTTCCAAAACCAGATGATAATATCTATCAATGGTCATTTTTGTTGTTTCATTTTCAAAAGCTACAAACATATCAAATGATTTCTTCAGTAAAGCCTTTTTGTTCTTGATCATATCTGCACTTCCTTTAAACTTTTGAATTAATGTTGTCCAAATTGATCTAGCAGTACCCTTATGTTGGAGCAAAACAAAGATATCTTCTTTAACTGCTTGTTGAAGAATACTGATCATCATTTTTTCACTTGTATATTTCAATTTTTCACCCTCTGAAAAGTCACAAAAAGCTTTTTCAAGCCCATGTTCATTTTTCGGTTTCTCGTAATCTTTCTCTAAAGAACACCATGCGTCAAACATATAAGCTTGCACCCAGTTTTCAAACCAATTTTGCCATCCTCTAAAATCTTCAATGTACATAAGCTTTGGCGGTTTTTGATAAGTTCCCGTTTCATTCTCACTGTAAAGAGTTTCAACAGCTGTAACAGGAGCAACTGGTGTAGCAAACGCATTGTAGAATTCCTCTTCCAAGATTCAGTAATCTGTATCACAAAGTCAACAAAGTTCAAACAACAATGAAAGTTTCACACGAAATAAGTTTTCAAACGAAAAACTTGATGCGAAATGATCAGACTCAAGCGAAATCAGAATTGGTGTGAAATAAAGATTTCAAACTAAATCAGTTTTGGTGCGAAATAAACAATTTCACACGAAAACAACTTTTGGTGCGAAATAGCCTCTTTCAAGCGAAATAACCAAACGAAATGTGATTTTGTGCGAAAACAGCTTAGATTCAAACGAAATCAGGCCAATTTGCTATGAAATAGTGATTTCGTATGAAATATCTCAAGCGAAATACTAATTCCGTGCGAAATAAGCCAACTTTTCACACGAAATACTGATTTCGTGTGAAATCAACAACAATTTCAAACGAAATCAATCACAAAATGTGATTTCGTGCGAAATCAAGAAGCTATTCCGTGCGAAATACTGCTAATGTCATCATGTCGATCTGTTTTTGGTAAAATTGATCAAGTTCTAGGCCGATTTTGGGTCTAATTCTCTCAAGGATTCATTAAAACAATGTTTCGCATGTTATGTATGAAAATCAATCCAATTTAACTGTGAAATCTTGTGAATTTTGTAAAAGAAGGTGTAGAAAACAAATTTTCAAGCTGAAATTGGTAAGAACTCTTCCTCCTGAGCTCTGATACCACTTGTAGGATCTTTTTGTGACCCAAACGAGTCAATCAGAAGAGTTCTAATCCATATCAAAGGCGGAAACAATGATATAGACTTGTAAACAGCTTGATTCACTTCTAATTGTCTTGTTTTATTGATTTGACACGATTACAGATCAATTGACACGTCGGCAGCACTTCGGTACCTGAAACATGAACGTTCCAAATGAACTAGCATCAAGGGTATTTATAGGGGATGTAATTTCACATGGAATTAACACTTGCTATTTCGTGCGAAATAGCAGATGCTATTTCGTGCGAAATAGCTAGATGCTATTTCATGCGAAATTAACCTTTCACACACAAACCCTGTTTTTCTCGTACTACTTGTCGTGATCTAACATTTCTAATACAAGACTCGATACAAGACGAAGTCGACAGACGTATGCACCAACAAAAACCTATGTATCTCATAGGCATTTTTATGCTGACGTACCTATTTTCACATGTGTTTCTGGAAATGATGCATAGGATCGATGAAGACACACATAGGCGGACCTGTGCCTTAGTGACTTAAAAATGAAGCTAGAACTAGTTAAATTTTGTTATGTACTCTTTGTTTCTTGTCTTAAGACAATGTATTCCACTTTTGTTAATAAATAAAACATAACTTTAAATACCATGATTGTGAAACAATAATTCTGTTACAACACTCCCCGACGTTTCCGCCACGTTTTGTTGTTTCACGTGGTCGGGCTGTGACAGAAGAGTTGGTATCAGAGCCAATGGTTATAGGGAATTAGATTATTAGTAATGCTTTGACCTAGACTATAACCTTTCTAGGAACCTAACACAAGTTATCTTGTGTTTAGATCTTAAAACATGCACTTCACCTATCCTTGTGTTTAGATATGGTCACCTCGCTGCTACGTGTCGTCTTCCTGCAAATTAGAATCGGGCAGCTCAGAACCCAGCTCAACAAGTTGCTCAGCCTCCTGCTCAGCAACAGGCTCAAGCTGCACGACCACACTACCCGCCTGGTTCTTGTTATAACTGTGGGGATCTGATCCACTACAGGCATCAATGTCCAAGGTTGGTGAATCCGAATCAGGCTCAGGCTTGTGGTCGAGTCTTCAACATGAATGCACAAGAGGCGCAAGCAGACAATGAAGTGGTCAACGGTACGTTCTTCGTTAACAATCAGTCTGCTTCTGTTCTTTTTATTCTGGTGCCGATAAGAGTTTTGTGTCATTGTCTTTTGATGTCACACCCCGATATTTCCACGTATTACCGGTGGGCCCGGTGGGGAGTATCATGACATAGTTGATATCATCATAGTCAAATAATCACAGTTCAATGCACAGCGAAAGTCAAAAGTGAATATATTACAAACTGATTCAAAAGTAACTTCAATGTTACAAACAGATTGTAAGGTGGATCCACAGGCGGATCTTAAAACAGAAAGACAAACATCGTTCAATAGACTTTAGGCATCTAGAACTTGCAAGATTCCCTATTAACGCCCTAAGCTCCCAGCCAATTACGTACAGTACCTGTCACTTAACCTTTTCAGAAAATACGTCAGTTTACACTGGTAAATACAATTAACTAACTCATTTTGAAAATATTTAAGAAAATTGATTTGAATGCTCAAGGCACAAAAATTCTTTTATAACTTGGGACAATTATATATAAATAATCTTGTATACAGATTTACATGTTCGTTATACATTCAGGGCCCGATGTTAGAAACCGAGTCAAGATTAACAGACACGCCACAAGTATAGGCCCACAAGAGAGTGAGATACTGTTTCCCTTATGCAACTGTCAGGTGTATGCCTACACCCCGTGCTTAAGACGTGGCCATTTTATTATAATGATGCCAAGGATATCCGGGACATGGTCATTAACCCCCAAAGGCTTTTATTTCAAACAATATAGATTAAAACGGGTTACCTCAATAATTTAATCATAATACGGTTAAACATTCAATACCCAACCAAGCGGAATTATTATAATACCGTATCCCAAGCCCGTATAGGGAAAATAAGTTAAGAGTATTGACCTGAGCTTAAAATGCAATTTATACTCAGCCATATATCCTAATCAGTAAGCACAAGTACCTCTACTGGGGCTCTTAATCTGGAACGAAGGTTTGGTTAACCTATTAGATTCCTAACGGGTCTTGTTTAAGTTGTAACTTAGACCGGTTAGTTTTAAGGAAAGGTTTACGGTTCAAAACACATGATTAAGCGAAGACCGGAATAGAATGTGATTTAGACGCGACAAGTTTGGATACTCATACAATATGGGTAAACAAAACACATTCTAGATTTTGAGGCAAAAATGATGAGGTTTGACCCGTTTCGGTCAATTTATGCAAACTAGTTACATAAACCGATCCGAACGCGAAATATGCGTAACGGGTAACCATAAGAGTCATATACGGGTTTCCTAATTTAATATGCCTTAAACATGTTGTGATATCAGTAGGATACCTTCCATTATGCCCAAAACAAATTTAAACTCAAACTATGCCCCGTAGGGGCATTTTGGTCATTTTAAAGCTTATAACAGAGATTAAATATAAATCTGAGTTTTAGGTCTGATATAATCAGTAAAAATACTTAATTTAATAAGTTATAACAGTAGGGTATTACATATATGTGAAATTTATTAATTATAACCAAACTATGCACCGAAGGGGCATTTTGGTAATTTCACATAGGCTTTAAAGGTCAAAATTTAGGAACATGTTTATATTTCAGTAATAAAGGTTTCTATTCTTTGACATTTTCAAAAATATCATTTTAAGGTCAAAAGGGCATAATGGTCAACATTTAGGCATTTAACGGAAACATGCAAACGAATCGGATAACTTAGGATCCAAGTTGTATAACCTCAGAGGGTTATACTAATCTATAACATGGTCCTAAAGGAATCCTAAGGCATATCTAAACTAAGCTAAATCAAGTCAGAACTGAAAGTCAAAGCAAAAGTCAACTTTTGCGACTTTCGGTTCCGAACCGAGCCTAAACTTAGAATTGTCGTGTTGAACATGCTTAGACATGTTCAACTAATATTTACCAAGTTATTAAAGTGAGAAAACTGATTTTTATGGCTTCTATATTAATAGTTATGAATTTTATTTAAAACTAACCCGTTTGACTTTTATTTGACCCGACAATTTAACTAAGTAAACGTGGTAATTAGGAGGTGCCCTTATGAGGGTTTAATACCTACCTAGTTACGATCACGTAGCCATGTTCATTGCGAACCATGGCTTGACCATACAAGGTCTAGCTAAAAGTCAAAGCGTTTATCGAAACGTTTGACTTTTTCGGCTTTAAGAGCCAAATAAAAAGAATTAGCCAAGATAGGACACTTACAAATGGGCCAAGGACAGATGATAACTCAAAAGGAGGTTCCCTAAGGTCAGGATCCTCAGATTTGAGTCTAGAGAGCAAGAACCCAAGAATGGTGTGAAATAAAATGGAAGATGAAGGCCCTTTATATAGTGTTTGGAATTGCATAGGATCTTGACAAGTGTTAGGGAGGTTTAACAAGATCAAAACAGGTGTAAAACCAGGTTTCTAAACCATCAAAGGCCCCTAGATTCAATTGTGTGAGGTAAGGAGCAAAAACAAAGCTGGTTTCTGATTTTCTGCTACTGGGTGTTAGCATACGGACCGTATGGTCCTGTATACGGTCCGTAAGGACCTATACAGCTTATACATATTTTCAAATGTTGTCATATTTAGCCCCTGCACTTGATAAATGTCATTTCTGACATATTTAAGGCCCGTTAAACCATTTTTAAGGCTCTACTATGATTCCTAAACATAGGGAACATGAAACATGCTCAAAAACATGCCTGATGTCGGTTCGTTTGGTCGTACGGTCACGTTGTTCGGCTAATTACGACGAAACACGAACGGACGCGAAAAACGATCCAAATTACGCGACGAAAGGAATTTTATCATGCCAAACACTAAAATAAAATATTTTAATGCTTACATAAATTTTTGGATGTCCGGATATATTCAGGACGTAAGATATGCGCGAAAATGCAAACTTGTGCACTTTTTGACGCTTTTAGTCCATGTTGATCAAATAAGTTTATTTTTGCGCACCAAACACCTCTAAGCCTATATCTAAGCTATGTAAAGGATATTTAGGGCATGTTTAACTTATGATCATATTTTGGAAGGTTCGATACCATACGAATCGATAGACTTTTGCAGTTTGACGCAAATAGTCCCTCTAATGCGTAAACTTGCCCATATCATCATTTAATAGTATCAAAGCCTTATCTAATCCATATTAGGCATTCTTGGGAGTATTATTAAACATCACGATGCCTCAGGTTCACTAAAAGGTCATTCAGAGATATGATTAAACATATTGATACTTTTAGTCCCTCTAACTTGCAAAGTTGCGCGTAACTTCACTTATAGGAATAAAAGCCCTTAATGGCCAATATTAGGAATTCCCGAGAGTATAATAAAATATCATGAAGCTCTAGGTTTGTTAAAAGGTCACTCAGAGGTAAGAATTAACATGTTGACGCTTTTAACCCCTTTATTGCGCAAACTTTTAATTAATTACGCAAACGGCTACTCTTAATCAACGAGTGGCCCAATAGTTAATATGAATACCATAAGAGGTTATTCAAAAACTTATTTTAAGTCTGATAACACTTCCAGTCCTTTTATGATCAAAGTTTTTGATCTTTCACAAAATTAGTCCTTCATTGTCAACGTTTGACTTTATTAGGGTTTATTACACGTGTCAATACATCATTGGACGTGATTTTTACGAGGTGTTACATCCTCACCCCCTTAAATGAAATCTCAACCTCGAGATTTGCTAAAGTAATGGAAGTACTTTCTGACGTATCATGGACTTAACCTCCATAGCATATTTGGGCCTCTAAGGGCATTCCAAATGACCTTTATAATAGGTTCATGTTTTCTTTCTTAGCTTCTAATCCTGCCGATCCTTAATCCATACAGGTTTCTTATCAACCCATAACTTCTTATATGTCTGCATATCATTATGTGATAATGCGTCTCGACTTGTCGAGGAATCATATTCTTAAATCACTAGCGTGGGTCACATTGCGAGCTCCACCAAGTTCCTTAAATAGGTTTTAGCTTATAAGCTATTGACCTTTGATGTATTCGATTTCCTCGAATGATTCTATATATAGTCAGAGCTTAACTAGCCCGTTGTATAAAAATTTCAGCACACCCTTCTTAGGGCGATACCTTCGATTAAACTTTATTCCTTATTAAGGACTTAAGAGGGTTGCGACTTCCATCAATCCTAAATTTTCTGGTGATTACTGGCAACTTTCAGATGATTATGGATTTGTATGATCTTATTCGTTGTTTCCAAGGCAACTTCCAAATCCTGATAATTGAACTTACCAATTTTCTGTCTAACAATAATTGTTTAACATTCTATATATACAATGCCTCCAAAGGAGCAGCTTTGATACTTACATAACAACTATATAGAAATGCTTATTTCAAGGTGAGATGGTTATTCCAACCAATGCTTAAAACTGATCTCAATGGATAGGTAATCCTCACAGCTAGTCGAACAAATCGACGATCCTGGGCAGCTGATGGCGATTCTTAATTGTTGCCTAATTAGGGTTGCGGTAATCAATGCATAAGCAAAATGAACCGTCTTTCTTTATTAACAATACCGAATTCTCAGGATATTGAGTTTGGCTTTATGAACCTGTATCTTAAAACTTACTTAATCAGGGATTCGATTATTCCATAATCAACATGGAGTTTTTACAATACTGCAGCCCTAAGCGGGATGTTAATCTTAACTCTACTTGCCTCTTAGGAGGTAAACAGGGTAATCTTTGGAGAAAATAATCAAGACACAAGGAGATTATAGAGATTTTCCAAATCTCTGGGTCTAGTTTATTTATCATTGCCTGTGTCCGATAAGTGACACATTTGCTTTACAAATCCAAGGATACCTTAATCAGTGACACTTACTTGGACAATTCCATTATGGATATCTTCTTTGAATACCATTAGCTGACTTTAATACTGTATGACCATTGGAATATCTTTGTGGTTCCATGCATTAAACCTCCATACTGATCAGGTATGGAAGCAATCTATGGAACATATTAAGACACACCAATCCTCATATGGCGCTTTTGTCATACCATCTGGTATTCGTAATCAATAGAGATCAAAGAGATATCAATCACATATGATGATGCACTTCATCTGGAGAGAGGGTACTCTTAGAATTTCATGATTGAAGATTTCTGACAGGAACAGAAGAAATGGTTCCTATGATTTTTTTATCTGTAAGCTTTACCTTACACTTAATATCTAGGATTCTTATGATAGATTTTTAAAAGTCTAATATACTTACAATTTATGAAGGATTTATTGGTATCCGAATTAAAACAGAATTCTTAGCATTTATATTCCAATAATTGTTAAAGAACGTACCTAACGTTATTATTGATATGAACTACTTCTGGCACTTTTTAGGAGAGTTTAAGCGCTATCATTCTTAGGCTTTTCTTCCCTCATCGCACTTCCTTTGACAGATGCAGGGCATGTAGTCTTGATGTGGCCCTTCTCACCACAGCCAAAACAGACTGCATTCTCCATGTCCTTGCAATCCAATGTTTTATGCTCCCTTGATTTGCAGATCCCACATGCCCTCGGCGGCGATTGGGATTTTGGTTCGAACCTGCATTTCCCATAATGGCGCTTCTTGCAGGTCTTGCATACAGGTTTCTGGTTGGACTTTTGTTTGTTCTTTTTCTTAGAACTCTGGGAGTTATCTTCCTCCCTTTTCCTTTTTAGTTCATCCTTTGTATTAAAGGAATGAATGAGATCCTTCTCGTGAGTAAGGAAGGGTGGTCTTGGACGAGATATGGAGCAAGTAGCATTAGGCTCCTTGAACTTTTTCACGGCCTTCTTCACTGCTTTTCCAATAGCTGCGTCTATCATAGTTTGAAGAACATCTTTGGAAATTTTAAGGTTCACAATTGTAGCATCATTAGCATGTGTCGCATCATCCATAACACGATCAACGACTGTCTTATCTGAGTTTGTCATACTCGATATTTGGTTCCTAACACCAAATAAAACAATTATTTAATTGCAATCCAACAACTGCTATTCATCATCCTGATGACCTAATATACACTAACCATGGTATCGTTAAACCATACAGGCTAATATAGTACGAACATTCTCAATGAATGTCATGTAGATATATATATATATATATATATATATCAATTATACTTAGCCGAGGCCATAAAAGACCATTAATGGCAATTAATGTTTGGACCTAGTCCATCACCTTTTTGACAGGGGATCAAATGTCACATCTGTCTCGATCATATTGATGATTTTGGATAGCTTGAAAGCTTGACATAAGGATATTGGATAAGAGTGATTCCTAATATAAAATATCTATCTAAGGTTTTTGAAGCAGTCTCTAAAGTATTATTGGCCAATTCCACCTTGCGTTATATGCCTAAATTCCTAATAGGCGGATATAATAGCTTACAACATTTATTGTCCACACTAGACTTTCCTGCACCATAATTAAACAATTCTCGCATACATCTCATTGATATGGAAAAGTACCTGTTATGATACTATCTTTCTGTACTGTTTCTTGGGTGTTCATCTGGAAGATTCACGCGTTTGCTTTCTTGGCCTCTTTACGCTTCTTCTGATTCCTAGGGCAGTTAGTCTTGATATGCCCCTTCTCGTTGCAACCATAACAGGTTGCATCTTTCAACTTCTTGCAATCCAAGGTTTTATGTTCCTTAGACTTGCAGATTCCACAGGGTAGAGGCTGAGATTCAAATCTGCATTTCCCGAGGTGGTATTTCTTACAGGTTTTGCACCTGGTCTTTTCACCCGACTGCTGGTTGCCTTTCTTAGACCCGGAACTCTTCTGATGATCAGAGTTCCCCTTCTTCTTCATATCGAAGTGATAAGAATTCTCATCCTCCATTTTTCCCTTTCCTTCATCAGAAGCTTTGGCAGCCTTGTTTCTGACTACATCGAGTGTGAGAGATAGCGACAGATCTGCCGCTGACCTGAATGTAGTAGGTCTCGATACTTTCACGCTTACCTTGATTTCTGGGGCTAGACCTCCAATAAAGCGAGCTATACGCTTTGGTTCCGGTGTTATCAAGTAAGGAACCAATCGAGACATGGTATTGAAACTTGTAAGATATGCCTGACAATCTAGGTTCTTCATGACCGATGTCAAGAAATCAGTCTCGATTTTCTCAACTTCATGTTGAGGATATTAATTTTCTTTGATAAGAGCAGCAAACTGATCCCATGTCAGATTATACAACGGGATTTTCCCTGTAGCCTGGATTAGTGACCTCCACCAAGCTAGAGCTTCTCCTTTAAAAGATTGTGAAACAAACTTCACAATATCTTGCTCTGCACATCCGCTAATATCAACAATGGTGTCCATCTCATCGAGCCACGTCATGCAGTCGATGGCTCCTTTTTCTCCTGTGAAGTCTCTGGGCTTGCAGGAGACAAAATATTTATACGAATAGGTTTTAACATGTGGCTCTTGATTAAGCACAACCTGTCTAGACGGAACACTCCTCTGATTTGACGAGTTATGAACATCGTCCTCCTTTGACTCGTGTGATTTAGAAGGGGGCTTACTACGAGCCACAGATAGAGTCTTAGAGTGTGTATCACTTGATTCATTATATTGTCTATCAAGAGCTCGAGTAACAGCATTATCTATTAATGCCTGTAGACCCGCACCAGTTATATTAATTCTTGTAACATCATTATTCTCCCTCGGGTGGCTGTTAACCTCCTCTGATCCAGCCATGTAGCTTGATTGCTACATAAATATTAACAATGATTTATTTAGAGGTTATTATGGAATCATCATTTTTGACGATTCATCAACCATGGTAATATAAACCATATTGGTTAATTTGTTAGTTATATTTAATTAGTATTTTCATTATAATTTATCCAAGTTATAAAACATTAAGGATATTAAAGCGGCACAACAGGCCTAATCACAAGGATAGTTTTAAATTTATAAGCCATGATTTTTAGAGAATCAAGGCATTAAGGTTTGAACATAGTTCATTACCTTTTCTTGACAGGGAGTCTATTTTGGAACCATCATTTTCGATGATTCATTAACCATGGTATTAATAGACCATTCTTGGTTAATTTGATAACTGTATTTATTCAGGATCTTTATCATAATAATCCTGAATTATAATTTAATAATAGCACAAAAGACCTAGTCACAAGGACAGAGTTAATTTATAAGCCGGGATTTTATAGAATCGAGGCATTAAGGCTTGAATCAAAGTTCATTACCTTTTCTTGACAGGGAGTCGTGGACCACCACTATCTTTATTCTCAAAGGACATTAATTATGGCCCGTAGGCACTTCATCCCTAATGGATGATTATATAAATAAGAAAAGAATTGGAATAACCCAATTTAAGGATGACTTATGTGATTTTATCGAATCACATTTTGCCAAAAATGTTAACATGTTTTCAGATGTTAACAAGGATTTGAATCTTTTGAACAGGTTTTACCATCTTGGCCATGTCTGAAATGACATATAGACTAGGTTTTACCTTTAAGATTCTTTTTAATGTTAAGCGCAGAACAATCCTAATTGAGATGTTAATAAGGATCTGAATCTAATTGAGGAACTACCATCTTGGCCCTGTCTTAAAATGACACATGGCTAGGTCTTGTCCTTTTTAGATTTTGCCATTTTATTATAATGGTAGATCTTATAAAAGGAATGTTATTTTCATTTATTTCATATTTCATGTTTATGCATATAATTAAAATGAAAGTTTAAATTTAATCATTCCACTACAAAAATTTAAAATACAGGTTTGCCTTAAACGGGACTTGAAAGAAATAATATTGTCCATGAAGGGAGTAGAAGAAAAATATGTCCTTATAAGGACTACTAAGGAAACGAACTTCAGCAAAAGGAGTTTTCTTCTTTACTTTACTTCTGAATGTTTTCTCCTTGGTTGCACGTTGTATCCTAGCCGCGGTACCAAGCTCGGCAATTCAAAGCTCCGGATGTGGAGAACTTCCAATACGGTTTCTTTGCTTGGCGACATATTCAAAACATATAAAATCGAAAGCAATAGATTTCCGAATAGGGATGAGGGTATTCCTATGTTATGTCTAGACTCAGAAGGTCAAGCAATGTGCTACTGTGTCATTGAGATTAAACACAAAAGGCTAGTGTTTAATTCACTCAAACCTGGCTCTGATACCAACCTGTCACACCCTGATATTTCAACGTATTACCGGTGGGCCCGGTGGGGAGTATCGTGACGTAGTTGATATCATCATAGTCAAATAATCACAGTTCAATGCACAGAGGAAGTCAAAAGTGAATATATTACAAACTGATTCAAAAGCAACTTCAATGTTACAAACAGATTGTAAGGTAGATCCACAGGCGGATCTTAAAACAGAAAGACAAACATTGTTCAACAGACTTTAGGCATCTAGAACTTGCAAGATTCCCTATTAATGCCCTGAGCTCCCAGCCAATTACGTAGAGTACCTGTCACTTAACCTTTTTGGAAAATACGTCAGTTTACACTGGTATATACAATTAACTGACTCATTTTGAAAATATTTAAGAAAATTGATTTGAATGCTCAAGGCACAAAAATGATTTTATAACTTGGGACAATTATATATAAATAATCTTGTATACAGATTTACATGTTCGTTATACATTCAGGGCCCGATGTTAGAAACCGAGTCAAGATTAACAGACACGCCACAAGTATAGGCCCACAAGAGAGTGAGATAGTGTTTCCCTTATGCAACTGTCAGGTGTATGCCTACACCCCGTGCTTAGGACGTGGCCATTTTATTATAATGATGCCAAGGATATCCGGGACATGGTCATTAACCCCCAAAGGCTTTTATTTCAAACAATACAGATTAAAACGGGTTACCTCAATAATTTAATCACAATACGATTAAACATTCAATACCCGACCAAGCGGAATTATTATAATACCGTATCCCAAGCCCGTATAGGGAAAATAAGTTAAGAGTATTTACCTGAGCTTAAACTGCAATTTATACTCAGCCGTATATCCGAATCAGCAAGCACAAGTACCTCTACTGGGGCTCTTAATCTGGAACGAAGGTTTTGTTAACCTATTAGATTCCTAACGGGTCTTGTTTAAGTTGTAACTTAGACCGGTTAGTTTTAAGGAAAGGTTTACGGTTCAAAACACATGATTAAGCGAAGACCGGAATAGAATGTGATTTAGACCCGACAAGTTTGGAGAGTTGTACAATATGGGTAAACTAAACACATTCGAGATTTTGAGGCAAAAATGATGAGGTTTGGCCCGTTTCGGTCAATTTATGCAAACTAGTTACATAAATCGATCCGTACGCGAAATATGCGTAACGGGTAACCATAAGAGTCATATACGGGTTTCCTAATTTAATATGCCTTAAACATGTTGTGATATCAGTAGGATACCTTCCATTATGCCCAAAACGAATTTAAACTCAAACTATGCCCCGTAGGGGCATTTTGGTCATTTTAAAGCTTATAACAGAGATTAAATATAAATCTGAGTTTTAGGTCTGATATAATTAGTAAAAATACTTAATTTAATAAGTTATAACAGTAGGGTATTACATATATGTGAAATTTATTAATTATAACCAAACTATGCACCGAAGGGGCATTTTGGTCATTTCGCATAGGCTTTAAAGGTCAAAATTAGAATTCTGAGTTTAAAACTTTTGCCTACTCTTTAATTATGAAAAATTACTTGAAACATCAGTAGGGATCAAACCTTATATGTTAAAAATAGTTTTAACTTATACTATGCGTTAAAAACGCGTAAAAAGGCGATTTTAAGCGATTTCTGGGTTTTATAAGAAAAGCTGATATTTTTATCATTCCAGAAAGCTTAAAATGTTTTATTTATCATATAAAATCAGTAGCAAAAAGTTTGGTATCAAAATGTTATGTTGAACTCATTTTATAGGGCAAAACCGGCAATTACCGAATCAAAGCTAGAAACCTATGTTATGCTCAGCCTAAAAATAAACAAAAATCTTCAAAAATCCCAAAATATTATTTTATATCTGTAGGTAAAAAGTTTGGTATCAAAAATTAGGTTTAGATAGGCTATATGCTAATTACGCCGTTTAATTAATAAAAAGCTTTCTAATTACGCTATTGAGCATAACTCCTAATCTAGTCCTCAAACTGATGTGAAAATTTAGGAACATGTTTATATTTCAGTAATAAAGGTTTCTATTCTTTGACATTTTCAAAAATATCATTTTAAGGTCAAAAGGGCATAATGGTCAACATTTAGGCATTTAACGGAAACATGCAAACGAATCGGATAACTTAGGATCCAAGTTGTATAACCTCAGAGGGTTATACTAATCTATAACATGGTCCTAAAGGAATCCTAAGGCATATCTAAACTATGCTAAATCGAGTCAGAACTGAAAGTCAAAGCAAAAGTCAACTTTTATGACTTTCGGTTCCGAACCGAGCCTAAACTTAGAATTGTCGGGTTGAACATGCTTAGACATGTTCAACTAATATTTACCAAGTTATTAAAGTGAGAAAACTGATTTTTATGGCTTCTATATTAATAGTTATGAATTTTATTTAAAACTAACCCGTTTGACTTTTATTTGACCCGACAATTTAACTAAGTAAACCTGGTAATTAAGAGGTGCCCTTATGAGGGTTTAATACCTACCTAATTACGATCACGTAGCCATGTTCGTTGCGAACCATGGCTCAACCATACAAGGTCTAGCTAAAAGTCAAAGCGTTTATCGGAACGTTTGACTTTTTTGGCTTTAAGAGCCAAATAAAAAGAATTAGCCAAGATAGGATACTTACAAATGGTCCAAGGGCAGATGATAACTCCAAAGGAGGTTCCCTAAGGTCAGGATCCTCAGATTTGAGTCTAGAGAGCAAGAACCCAAGAATGGTGTGAAATAAAATGAAAGATGAAGGCCCTTTATATAGTGTTTGGAATTGCATAGGATCTTGACAAGTGTTAGGGAGGTTTAACAAGATCAAAACAGGTGTAAAACCAGGTTTCTAAACCATCAAAGGCCCCTAGATTCAATTGTGTGAGACAAGGAGCAAAACCAAAGCTGGTTTCAAATTTTCTGCTACTGAGTGTTAGCATACGGACCGTATGGTCCTGTATACGGTCCGTAAGGACCTATACAGCTTATACATATTTTCAAATGTTGTCATATTTAGCCCCTGCACTTGATAAATGTTATTTCTGACATATTTAAGGCCCGTTAAACCATTTTTAAGGCTCTAATATGATGCCTAAACATAGGGAACATGAAACATGCTAAAAAACATGCCGGATGTCGGTTCGTTTGGTCGTACGGTCACGTTGTTCGGCTAATTACGACGAATCACGAACGGACGCGAAAAACGATCCAAATTACGCGACGAAAGGAATTTTATCATGCCAAACACTAAAATAAAATATTTTAATGCTTACATAAATTTTTGGATGTCCGGATATATTCAGGACGTAAGATATGCGCGAAAATGCAAACTTGTGCACGTTTTGACGCTTTTAGTCCATGTTGATCAAATAAGTTTTTTTTTGCGCACCAAACACCTCTAAGCCTATATCTAAGCTATGTAAAGGATATTTAGGGCATGTTTAACTTATGATCATATTCCAGAAAGTTCGATACCATACGAATCGATAGGATTTTGCAGTTTGACGCAAATAGTCCCTCTAATGCGCAAACTTGCCCATATCATCATTTAATAGTATCAAAGCCTTATCTAATCGATATTAGGCATTCTTGGGAGTATTATTAAACATCACGATGCCTCGGGTTCGCTAAAAGGTCATTCAGAGATATGATTAAACATATTGACACTTTTAGTCCCTCTAACTTGCAAAGTTGCGCGTAACTTCACTTATAGGCATAAAAGCCCTTAATGGCCAATATTAGGCATTCCCGAGCGTATAATCAAATATCATGAAGCTCTTGGTTTGTTAAAAGGTCACTCAGAGGTAAGAATTAACATGTTGACGCTTTTAACCCCTTTATTGCGCAAACTTTTAATTAATTACGCAAACGGCTACTCTTAATCAACAAGCGGCCCAATAGTTAATATGAATACCGTAAGAGGTTATTCAGAAACTTATTTTAAGTATGATAACGCTTCCAGTCCTTCATTGTCAACGTTTGACTTTATTAGGGTTTATTACACGTGTCAATACATCAATGGACGTGATTTTTACGAGGTGTTACATTTGAGCCATTGCTTCGAATGTCTAGAACGAAACTAGGAAAGCCTTAGACAGTAGAAGTTGCTAATGGTGAGCCCATTGTTCTTGATGTTGTTCTTCGTAACTGTCAGTTGAACCTTAACAACCATCTTTTTCCGATCGACCTCACACCGATGCAACTTGGGAGTTTCTACATTATAGCGGGTATGGATTGCTTAGCCAAGCATCAAGCAAAGGTAGTTTGTTTTGAGAAGATTGTTCGAGTGCCGCTCTTGACATGTGAGATCCTACAGGTTCGTGGTGAGAAACCTGCTAGTCTCAAGCTCATGTCTTGTACTCAGGCTCGAAAGTATCTGCGAAAGAACTATGTGGCCTTCTTAGCACACGTTGTGGTGGATAAAAGCAAAGGTAAGTCAATTAAAGATATCCCTGTTGTTCGGGATTATCCAGAAGTGTTTCCTGAAGAGTTACGTGGTTTACGCCCAGCACGCCAAGTCGAATTCCGTATTGATCTTGTATCTGGTGCAAATCCTATTGCCAGATCTCCATATCATCTTGCACCATCTGAGATGCAAGAGTTGTCTAAGCAGCTTCAGGAGCTTTCTGACAAAGGTTTTATCCGTCCTAGCTTTTCACCTTGGGGTGCTCCCGTTCTTTTTGTTAAGAAGAAGGATGGATCTTTCAGAATGTGTATCGATTATCGTGAGCTTAACAAGCTTACCATCAAGAATCGATATCCCCTACCTCGCATTGATGATCTCCTTGACCAGTTATAGGGCGCTTCATATTTTTCAAAGATTGATCTGCGATCTGGATATCATCAACTTCGCGTGCATGAAGAAGATATTCCCAAGACAGCATTCCGTACTCGTTATGGGCATTATGAGTTCACAGTTATGCCATTTGGTTTGACTAATGCTCCTGCTATTTTCATGGACTTGATGAATAGGGTCTGCAAGCCTTATTTGGACAAGTTCATCATTGTTTTTATTAATGACATTTTGATATATTCTAAGACGCAAGCTGATCATGAGCAACATCTTCGTCTTACTCTAGAACTCCTAAAGAATGAACAACTTTTCACCAAATTCTCCAAGTGCGAATTTTGGCTTAAGGAAGTTCAATTTTTGGGACATATTGTTAACGAACAAGGTATTCATGTAGATCCCTCCAAGATCAGTGCGGTTAAGGATTGGGACACGCCTACTACTCCTACTGAGGTTCGTTCTTCTCTTGGTCTAGCGGGTTATTACAACCGCTTCATTGAAAACTTCTCAAAGATTGTCGTTCCCCTAACTGCTCTAACTCAGAAGAACAAACCCTTTGAATGGGGAACTAAACAAGAAGAAGCGTTTTAGACCTTGAAGCAGAGGCTTTGTGATGCGCTTATTCTATCATTGCCTGAGGGCAATGATGATTTTGTCATGTATTGTGATGCATCAAATTTGGGTCTTGGCTGTGTTCTCATGCAAAGGAACAAAGTCATAGCATATGCATCGAGGCAGTTGAAGATACACGAGAAGAACTACACCACTCATGATCTTGAGTTAGGTGCAGTTGTCTTCGCTCACAAGATCTGGAGACACTATTTGTATGGTACAAAATGTGTGGTTTTCACGGACCACAAAAGTCTTCAGCATATCTTTAATCAGAAAGAGCTCAACATGAGGCAACGACGTTGGGTTGAACTTCTAAACGACTATGATTGTGAAATTCGCTACCATCCTGGTAAGGCGAATGTCGTGTCTGACGCTTTGAGTCGTAAAGAATGTGTCAAGCTTCATTGTGTTCGTGTTCAATCTGATATTCAAGCTCGATCTGATATCCAAACCCGCATTTCTCAGGCTCAACACACTTGTGTCTCGCAAGACATGATGGGTAAGGAATTACCCTATCACATTAAGCCTGATCTTGAACTGAAGGACAATGGATCATATTATTTCATGGACCATTTGTGGGTCCCAAGCCAAGATGATCTTCGCACCTTGCTTATGGATGAAGCCCATAAGTCTCGTTATTCTATTCATCCAGGTGCAGATAAGATGTATAAGGATCTTCGTACTCAGTATTGGTGGCCTGGTATAAAGAAAGACATTGCCTTATACGTATCAAAATGCCTTACTTGTCTTAAGGTTAAGGCTGAACATCAACATCCTTTTGGTTTATTGGAGCAACCAGAGATTCCAGTTTGGAAATGGGAAAACATTGCCATGGATCTTATTACTAAACTTCCGCGTACAAAGAGAGGTCATGATGCCATCTGGGTAGTTGTTGATCGTCTTACAAAGTCAGCGCATTTCTTATCGATTTTTCTTATGATTTATAAAACAAAAACATTTTACAAGGATCATGACTACTTTTGTTAAACCTTTCCTTTAAACTTACAAGTCATGAATCCTAAATCAATAAAACCCATGTATCTCACAGGCATTTTTATGCTGACGTACCTATTTTCACATGTGTTTCAGGAAATGATGCATAGGATCGATGAAGACACACATAGGCGGACCTGTGCCTTAGTGACTTAAAAATGAAGCTAGAACTAGTTAAATTTTGTTATGTACTCTTTGTTTCTTGTCTTAAGACAATATATTCCACTTTTGTTAATAAATAAGACATAACTTTAAATACCATGGTTGTGAAACAATAATTCTGTTACAACACTCCCCGACGTTTCCGTCACGTTTTGCTGTTTTACGTGGTCGGGGTGTGACAAAAGCTCCCAAGTTGCATTGGTGTGAGGTCGATAGGAAAAAGATGGGTATTTAGGTTCAGCTGACAATTTCGAAGAATAAAATCGAGTACAACGGGTTCACCACTAGCAGCTTCTACTGTCAAAGGTTTTCCTAGTTTTGTTCTAGTCATGGAAAGCAACGGCTCAAAATCTAAAGATACAAAACTCTTATCGGCACCCGAATAAAAAAGAACAGAAGCAGGCTGATTGTTAACAAAGAACGTACCATTCACCACCTCATTGTCTGCACGCGCCTCGTTAGCATTCATGTTGAAGACTCGTCCACGAGCCTATGCCTGATTAGCCAACCTAGGGCACTGATTTCTGTAGTGGGTCAGATCCCCACAATTGTAGCAAGAGCCAGGCGGGTAGTGAGGTCGTGCAGCTTGTGCTAGTTGTTGAGTAGGCTGTTGTGCAGGTGGTTGAGCTGCTTGGTTCTGGTTAGGAGCAAGATGACATGTGTTGGCAAGATGACCAGATTTCCCACAGTTGCACAAAGGTGCATTGCCAACATATTATTTCTTGGCAGGTGGTTGTGCGGGCTGATTTGGAGCAGCTTGGTTTGCCTGTGCTGTAAGAGTGAAATTCTTGGAAGCCTTGCGCTTCCTAGACTTCCTTGAAGACTCGGCTTTCTTACCCTTTTGTTTCTCAATCTTATCAGACGATTTCTATTTCTTGTCACCCTTCCTGTGGAGTTTACCTTTCCTGATCTGGGACTCAGTCAAGGTTGAGCTAGCTCAATGGCTTGACGAACGGTGGTAGGGTTGCTACCAGTTACGATATCTTGCACAGAGTCGGGCAGAACATCGATATATCTTTCAATGGCTTTATCCAGCGGGGTAACCATTGTGGGAAAAAGTAAACTCAACTCCTCATATCTGTCGGTATAAGCACGGTGTTCACCACTGTCTTGTTTCAAGTAATCAAATTCCTTTTCCAAAGCCCTGAGTTCATGACGAGGACATAACTCCCTCATCATTAGAGCCCTAAGCTCCTCCCAGGTCTGACCTAAAGCAACATCAGCACCACGATCTCTCATTACTCCATTCCACCAAGTAAGAGCCCTCTTTTGAAATACGCTAGAAGAAAACTCGACTTTACGATTATCAGGACACTGAACATGGTGAAAAGTACTCTCAATACTCTCGAACCACTGTAGTAGCCGAGTTGCTTCTTCAGAACCACTAAACTTGAGTGGTTTAGCCGAACTAAATTGTTTAAAGTTGCACGGAGCAGGTGCATTAACATTGTTGTTGTTGGCTTGGTTAATTTGAGCGATGAGATTTGGGAGTGCAGCAGCCATTTGCTATGCTATGATAGCCGCCAGTTCGGCGTTAGGTTGTTGTGCGTCTCGTCGAGGAGGCATTCTAAAAGAGGAAAACATGAGAGGAAACGAGTGAGATGATATGGTGAATAATCAAAATGAGATGTTATTGGATAAAGAATGAGATGTTACAAATATCGACAAAAGTAAGGATGGTGGTCATTCATTCGTTACTTCAAACAACCAAACGACACACAGTGCCTAGTCAAACTAAATGGATAATAATAATGTATCACGAAGACATGCTTTAGCCTATAAGTGGACACTCACCCCAAGAGTTCCCAGGTAAGGGTGACTGGTCCGATTATATGGATTGTACTAACACTCTAGCCTAGACAGAAAACACGAGGTACAGGCATCCACCCATCCAGATTGCACGTGTTCACATTATTTAGAACCAAACTTTGACGAGATTTTGAAAATTGGAAGGAATTAAGCCAAAAATGAATCGTCCAAGGGTGGGTGATTATTTTCAAAATCATTTTGGAAATTTGAGTTCTTGTTTTGGTTATCACCTAAAGATAGACGACAGTATTGTTTTAAGGCTAAACACAAGATAACATATGTTAGGGTCCTAGAAAGGTTATAGTCTAGGTAAAAGCATTACTAATAACCTAATCCCCTATAACCATGAGCTCTGATACCAACTCTTCTGTCACACCCCGACCACGTAAAACAACAAACCTCGACGGAAACGTCGGGGAGTGAGTGACAGAATTATTGTTTCACAACCATGGCATTTAAAGTTTACTTTTATTTATTTACATGATTAAATTGTCTTGGAATTTCAAAAAACACAAACATAAGTTAAACTATTCTTGCTTCTTTTATGTCACTAAGGCCCGAGTCCGCCTAAGTGTATCCTGATCAACCTTATGCATTAGCTCCTGAAACACATGTGAAAATGGGTACGTCAGCATATAAATGCCTGTGAGATACATAGGTTTTGTTAAAGTAGGATTCATGACTTGTAAGTTAAAAGAAATGTTTAACAAAAAGTTAGTCATGAATCTTGTAAAAATGTTTTCTTTTACAAATCATATGAAAATCAAACGATATTAAAGAAAAGTGTATGGTTAAGTAAATAACCAAGTAAAAATGAGTTTGTATAAAATATGTCGATTGTAAATCAATGTCTTGTGAAAATGTATCGTTTGTGTAAAATGTATCATGTCTTTGTCGAAATGATTTAGATAATGCAACAATATGTAATATCATAAAAGCACTTATATATAGGAAGCACCAGCGGCGTATCTACCATGCTTTTATCATATTACACCTCGTTATTTAAATCACTTACCAAATAAATCACCAAACTAATGTCAAATGTTCATGTATAACAATGTTTAATGTTTTAATGTCATGTATAAATCATGTCTTGTAAAGCAAATGTCAATTAACAACAATGTCTTGTATGGTGAATAAAAAGTATTTACTCGAACCACATGGTATTTTAGCATTCCAGTCACTAAAATAAAATATTTTAATGATTACAAAAATTTTTGGATGTCCAGATATATTCAGAACGTAAGATATGCGCTAAAATGCAAACTTATGCAGTTTTTGACGCTTTTAGTCCCTATTGTAGGATCATTGTACGACCTGAATGAGTCGATCAGAAGAGTTGTTTATCCAAATCAAAGGCAGAATCAATGATACGGATGCTCAATACAATTTAAATGTCTCTTGTATTGAATTGATAGTATTACAGCACCTGGAGACGATTTGGCAGCACTTCGTTACCAAACACAAGAAGTAATTCCGTTCCAAATGACAACCTAGCACCCCTATATATAATGGTTGTGATTCCGCTTGAATTGACCAAGGGCACTTTCAAGCGGAATTAACTTTGTTAATTTCGCTTGAACATTTCTTTAGTTGTTTCAAGCGGAATTACCAACAAATCTATTAAATTCAGTTTCTAGCAACCTGAGCACTGGTTATTCTATCCTATTAAATTACATGACTCGATACAAGACGAAGTCAATAGACATAATGCACTAACAGACTCCCCCTTGGATATTGACGAAGTCTTCAGTGTCGAGTCTTTATCATGACACATCTTCAGTCTTGATCAGTCTTCATGCTCTGTCTCTGGCTCTAACATTATCAACTTCTTCAGGCTCCCCCTTTCTTCAAGCTTCCGTGCTTTAGGGAACGTCACCTTGCTTTCTGGTTACAAGCTCCCCCTTGCTTCGAGCTCGTCTTCAGACTCCCCCTTAAACTATGCTACCGGGATCGTAGTCTGGTATAGTATCTGCAATCACTCATACATTTATAAGTAACAACATTTTTCATTTCCAGGAATTATAACCTGGCTCTTTCAAACCTTTTAAACTAATACTTTTTCACAAATTTCATGATTTGGCAATGTCAGGATCAAAAACTAGCTCTATTTCAAAGATTTTAACAATATAAGCATCCAAATCCCTCACAGTTCATCATCCAAGTCCAAACTAATGACCTTGGAGATATCACAAACTGTTTTTGATTTTTGTTAAAAATTCATGTCTCAAATTAATGAACTTGTTTTATTTTCAGAAACACAATCAGTATATTCAGATTTTGAAACCCAGCACTCAGACATCGGTTGTTGAAAATAAAACAGAATCAAAATCTTTTTGTATTTTCAGAAATATAAAGCAGCAAAGAAATATGTACAAACATATTTACAAGCAATATTTTTGTTTAAGTTTGCATTAGAGGATCATATCAGTTTCTGACAAGTCACAAGTACCGTTGAGCTTAGTTACACAATAAGAATTAAACAATTCACTTAGATTGTCGATATACTGATCCACTTAAATTTTCATACAAATTTCAACTTATTCAGGATACGAATTAGGTGTTTTAGGAACTTAAACTCATTCATGTGTCCCACCTCTTGAATATACTCCCGCATCCAGATCCCAATATTCAGTCTTACAGGTGAGTATACCTAGATGATATCTATAAGGGGTTAAATTGCGAAGAACCGTGAGAGCTCAGGTCAGAACTTCCGTTCAGCAGAGAGATGACGACTTCGACTTTTGGTGTGTCCCCTTTAGAGGATCTTTTCTTCAACAGCACATGATTTACATATTTTTTCAATGTTTCATCATTTTTTATGCTGAGGGCGATGCTATGTTTCAAGCAAGCATAAAGTATTATACAGGGACTAGGCCATTGCTTCCACAAAATCAGAAGTCCCGGGATAATACCCCAGATATCATGGAGTATAAAGACCTAGTATCTCAGAAAGAGGGGTCCTTCAAACGAGATTTCAGGGGTTACCTATATATCCAAGTAGTGTTCCCCACAAAATAAGCAAGTTTAAATTTATGTTTATATCCCGAAAAAGTTTACTAAATGTATAAAAACCTATCGGCATATCATCAGTGAGACTGTTTAACGCTATATAATCATTACAATTCTTTAGCATACTGTAACTGTCTACTGATGTACTATCATTTCCTCTTTTTACACAAAAAACTCATTTTCGAATTTTATCATGTTTTTTGCTTTTTCAAATTTTCAAATGTTTTTTGTATTTTCTAACAATATTACTCCCCCTAAAATGCAAAATCATTTAAAGAAAATTTGAAAACCAACACTGATAGCTTTATCTCGCCATCCATTTTCTGCTAATGTGTACTGATTTGCAGAAAATCTAACATAAAAAGCAACAATTACCCCCATGATTTACAACACATTGAATTTTTACAGTTTGAAAACCATTTTTTAATCTTGTGAAATTAATCATGTTTGTTCAGCCATGAGGGTTTCGGCGTATTCAATCAACAAATTTTTGTAATTTTTTAATTTTTGACAAATTTTAAAAACAAACATATTTTTGGTTTTTCAAAATTTTTCAATTTTTTAGGGTTTTTTTTTTTAAATATAGTTTATTTATATACAGAAAACAAATAAACTCCCTATTTCAACCAAACCAGGGTTCAGCAGCCTCCTCTCCTCGTTGTGCCAGGCTGCTCCAACTTTCATTCTTACAATCTTTGTTTTTGTTGAGCACCTGCACATTCAAACTACTTGTTTACTTGAACAATTTAGCCCAGGTCTGTTGGACCTTAGGCATTTCAACACAATATGTATCATGCAGTTTCGGAAAATCTTTGTCATCAAAGACTTTTTCAACTTTGACTTCAACTTTCTCATCTTTTTTCCAAAGTCACTTGTTTTTTAATACTCCATGTTTGACCTTTCGGAGTACCTCTTTTGTAAAAATGTGAATCTTTTTGAACATTTTTATTTTGAACAACAATTTTTGGTTTCCAAAACTTTTGGGGTTTTGTCATATCAACGGATGTTTTCCAACTTTGAGTTGTTCTGACTCTGGGTGTGTGAGAATTCCAGGTCTGTTTTGAATCACTCTTATACGAGTTTGATTTCCAAGTTTGGTTCGAAACAAACTTGTTTGTGTTATACCTCTAAGTTTGTTTTGAATGAAATCTGGTCGACCTTTGTTTCACATCCTCAGATTTCTGTTTCTCAACATTTTCAGACCTCTTTTTGTCAACATCCACAGGTTTCAGATTTGGACACTTACGTGCAAGATGTCCAATTTGATCACATTTGAAACATGCTCTCTTAGATACATCTTTGACCTATGGTTGTTGCTTCTTCTTTTGAGCATAGAACTCTTCATTAGACTGACGCCTAAATTTGAGTTCTTTCTCTTCTTCTGAACTTGTTCCGTGAACAAAATTCATCTTTGTCTGAAAATTTGACGATTCATTTTTATTTCGATTTTGTTTCTTTTTATAACTCAACCCAGCCTTCATGTTTTTCTTCTTGTAAACAGGTTTGTTATAAAAACTTTTGTGACCTTTACCAGCAAACTTTGAAATCTCAGATATCTCAATCTCAACCATTTTAAAAACTTTATCAACCTTTTTCTGAAATCACATTCTGAATCGGGAATACAACATCTAAGAATAATTTGTCCGATCCAATCATGGTATAAACCAATCCTTTTGAATCATCATTCAAATTTTTCTCAAACTTTGTGTTTTTCAGATATTCATCATGAAAATTACCTTCATTTTCATCCTGTGATTCATATTTACCTTTTTCAACCGACTCTTCTTTCAACACACTTTCAACGACCTTACCTACCACCTCTGAATCACTAGAATCATCAGATTTGGAATAGGTTATGTCAATGTTATCTGGCAATTGATCTACCATGTTGAAAGCTTTTTTGACCTTTTCATCATCATAAAACACAAACTTTTTCAGTGGTGGAACTTGATGAAACTCTGAGCCAATACCTTTTTTCTTTTGCTCTGAATCCTTTCCATCCGGTTTTATGTTGAAAATTCTTTCAAGCACATATGACGACGCGTGATAACTTTTTAACTTTTTATTGTCCTGTTCTAAATCAGCAATCTGACGCTTAAGCTTAGCAACATCCTCAATCTAAGAATTAACAACTTGTTGCTTTATTTCATAATTTCACTTATACGTATCAGTTGTTTCAGAACAATATTTCAATCTTGATTGAACAAGTTTCATTTCACTTTTCACTTTTTCATATGATTCTTTTGTAATGTGATAAGCCAATTTTATTGAATCATATTCCTTTTTCATTTCTTGACATACATTTTCTTTTAGATTACATTCTTCTGTCTTTTTCAAAACATTTTCTTTCAAAACTTCATTTTCTTTTTCTAATTGTTTACATTTTTCCGAAAGTTTTTCGTCATTATCTTTCAAAACCTTTTCATTTTCTAACATTTCTTTGCATTTATTTTTGAAAACTTTTTCTATTTTTATGAATTCAAGATCTCTTGTTCTGAACTTTTCGTCTTTTTCAGTACAAGCACTGCACATTTCCATGCATTTCTTGCACTGTTCAACGATTTCAGTTCTATTTTGAGTTTCAGAATCAGAATTTACCTCAATGATTGGCACTTCGGTATTTTCTGCTGCATCTGTCTTATCAGCATCTTCTTTCTTTTCTTCAACACCAACTTCATCACCAACATCACCAGCAACTTTCGAATTCTCATCCTTTTCTTCAATCAACCTTTCAACTTTCTTCTCATCTTCTACAACCTGCTATTCTTCAGTAACAGGTTTCTCAACCTCTTCATTCTCTTCAACTTTTTCTACCTTCACATCCTTAGCAATCTTCACACCTTCTTCTTTAACTGCTTCGACTTGGACTTCCTCAGCTACCTTCTTCAAATCATTCACCAGATTCTCAATATTCTTCTTCATTCTTTCTTCATTCCTCTTCCTCAGATTTGTTGTCATAGCATCTCTGATGATTTTATCCAGCCTTTTTACATATGTTTTATCTTTTGCAACATTTGAATAATATTCGCCGGATCGAGGAATTACTAGAAGAACATCATCGTGAACAATGTCACTTCTGGGAACAACTGGTTCACCTTCTTTGTTGACGAAACATTCTTGTTTCTTATCCCATCTTTTGTTTCGAACAGCATTTTCATATTCTTCCTGCATCTTCTCCATTTTGCATCTAGCAATGAAAATTTCTCTCTCAGTTTTCTCTCTCAAAATCTCTTCTCGAGTTTTCTCTTTTATCTCAACAACAAGAGCATAATGATCATGTTTGTGAAGAATTTCTACATCTTCCTTTGTTCTAATTTTGAATCGATAATCAATACGATCTTCTTCTGGAAGAATTTCACTCCAGTCATATCCTTCATCATCATGGAAAACTGGAAGAATTTCTACATCTTCCTTTTCTCTGGGTTTATCTTCAATCATTTTTGGCTCTTCTTTGCTTCAGTGGTTGATTGTCTTTCGGTAGTAATCATCATTGAAAGGACGTTCATTTCCTCCGACTGCAGAATTATTGCATTCACTCTTGAAATGACCTTTTTGCTTGCATCTGAAGCAGGTCACTTTGGATTTATCAAAACCCAATTTAGTTGAAGCACCACCAAGAGATTGTTTCCCGGTAATCTCCATATATCTCTGAGCTCTACGAATGCAACTTGCCAAACACCAGCAGATGTCAATGGGTTCCATCTCTTCCGGATCAATCTGGTCGTAGTCTTCTTTGGTTAACTCAGAATTACCAATTTTGCCTGCAACTAGACCTTCATACGATTCCAGAACCGATGCTAGAAAGCTCATTTGTTGCTTAGCTGCATTGATGCTCATTGCAGGAGAATTTTTCAGTTTAAGAGCAATGTTGCAAAGAATTTCTTCAGAATCTTCCGGACTTGCTTTTGAAGATGAATGATATCCAGAATTGTAACTTGATGAGGTTGTTTGTGGTTCTTTCATCTTCTCACCACTGAATGCTGTCTTTGGTGAACTATCAGCTTTCACCGAAGGTAAATTGCCTTTGAAATATAAACCAACATTCTGATGATGTGACGAACTGCTCATCTTGCTTTACTTTTGTAACTCAAGGTCATGACACTCAATTTTTTCTAACAAAACATCAAGAGAAATTGAATCATATAAGACATCATTTTTCAAAATAAACACAAACGTTTGCCACTGATCAGCTCGTGGTAACGCTTCAATTACTTTGTCAATTATTTCCTCTCTTGTTTTCACAATTCCAAACCTTTCAAGTTCAATTTTTAGGTGACAAAAGCGTTCAATCATTTGTCTAACAGTCTCTGCTTTCAAACTATCGAACAAATCAAATTCCTTTTTTAATAATGCAATTTTGTTTTTCTTGATTTGTTTACCCCTCTCAGCATTCACCCGTAAAGCTTCCCACACAGATTTCGAAGACCCATCATGAATTAGCAACGAAAAAATATCATCTCGAATCGATTGTTGAATCAAAGCGATCATTTTCTGCTCATATGAAAATCTTCGTTTGTCTTCTTCTGTAAAACTTTTGAGCGGGATTTCTTCTCCTTTGTCATCAGTAGGTTTATCATAGCCAAACTCCAAGCAAAACCAACTTTCGTGTGCATACGCTTTAGTCCAGTTAATAAACCTTTCTTTCCACCAATCATAATCCTCAATATTATCAAGCTTAGGTGGTTTTGGATAGGTTCCATAAAAGTTAACATGTTTAATGTTGTCCTTAATTGATTTTGTATCGCTTTGGGTGTAACATCTGAAGCTTCCAACGTATCTGAGGTAAACGCGTTGTAGAAAGTATTGTAAAATTCTTCAGCCATAATGAAAATTCTTGAGTCAATGTTCCTGAATGATAGTCAAACAAACACAATCAGTTTAAACAATAACAAACAATTTGAAACAAACTGATACTCGGTTGACGTGAAATGATCTTGACGCGAAAAATCCACTTTCAAACGGAATAAGAATCTCAAGCGGAATAAGATTTCAAATGAAATCACTTTTGGAGCGAAATCACTTGTTCAAACGGAATAGCAGCTTTCAAGCGGAATCCCTAGATGACACTTCAAACGAAATTAGAACTTCAAACGGAATCCGGACTTTCAAGCGGAATAACTGATTCTTTTCTAGCGGAATTACAATTTTCAAACGAAATCAGATGAAACTCAAACGGAATTAGTAATCTTGTTTGAAATGGCCTCAACTTTTCAAACGGCATTAAGATGTTCGTTCAAACGGAATTACGTTTTTGGTCCAATTTTGTCACTTTTAAGCCGAATTTTGGTCTGATTCTTTCAAGGGTTTGTTAAAACACTGATTCGCATGTAATGTGTGAAATTCAGTCCATGTTGACCGTGAAATCTTGTCTAATTTGAAAAAGAAGGTGTAGAAGTCAGAAAACTGATGATATCAAGCTAAACTCTTCCTCCTGAGCTCTGATACCACTTGTAGGATCGTTGTACGACCTGAATGAGTCGATCATAAGAGTTGTTTATCCAAATCAAAGGCGGAATCAATGATACGAATGCTCGATACAATTTAAATGTCTCTTGTATTGAATTGATAGTATTACAACACCTGGAGATGATTTGGCAGCACTTCGTTACCAAACACAAGAAGTAATTCCGTTCCAAATGGTAACCTAGCACCCCTATATATAATGGTTGTGATTCCGCTTGAATTGACCAAGGGCACTTTCAAGCGGAATTAACTTTGTTAATTTCGCTTGAACATGTCTTTGGTTGTTTCAAGCGAAATTACCAACAAATCCATTAAATTCAGTTTCTAGCAACCTGAGCACTGGTTATTCTATCCTATTACATTACATGACTCGATACAAGACGAAGTCAATAGACATAATGCACTAACACCTATTGATCAAATAAGCGTATTTTCTCACACCGAACCCATAAAAGCTTATTTCTAAGCTATGTTAAGGTTATTTATGGTATGTTTAGCTTATGATCATGTTCCAGAATGTACATTGCTATACGAATCGGCAGACTTTTGCAGTTTTTCGCAATTAGTCCCTATAGTCGAATAAACTTTTTTTTGCCATACCAAACCCTTCAAAACTTAATTCTAAGTTATGTAAAGGTTATTTAAGGTATGTTAAGCTTATGCTGATATTCCGGAGTGATTTTCGCGTCAAACTGATTACGTTTACGCATCAGTTTGCGTATAACTTTCCAGAATGCGATTTAGAGTTTAAAATCGAACAAAAATCATGACGTGCAAAATGTCAAACATAAATAAACAAACATTGGGATCAAAACACATTGTTTTATTGATAATTGAAATGTTTAGAGTTATACAATGATTACACAAGCACAGATGTCACAACCGTCAACCTCAACAATGCACAAAACTTTAATGAAGAAACCGCTAAACAACAGATGGTGTTTCTTGCATCAATATTGGAATCATATGAGAGTCTCGTAGCGGGGAAGATTAGTAACACAAATCTCACAAAAGAAGATTACGATCAGATCAACCCGAAGGAGATGGAGCTCATAGATATCCGTTGGTGCATGGCAAGCGTAATTCGTCGGGCATAGCGATTCATGGATATCACAGGGCGACAGTCGATTGGGGGGCCATCAACAAAGTTGGGATTTGACAAGTCAAAGGTGACTTGTTCCCAAGTGTAAACAGAAAGGTCATTTCAAGAGGGAGTGTCAAAATTCAGAAGCTGATGAAACTGCGAACCCATTTCATGATGACTTGTGACAGCCGGTGAATTACGACTCTTAATTACGTGATTAACAGGCGATTAACGCGATAATAAATAGTGTTTACAGTGCAAATTAACTCATTTAGGCCCTTGGAATGCCCAGGAACGTTTATGCGATTGTGCAGTGTGCGTATGACGATCTGCGGACAGATTTCGGAATATTAAACGATAACCAAACTGATACCGTACAGAATACTGACAACGCCGACAAGTATTAAGTTTTTACGATATATTCTAGCTTCGTAATAAAATTTTAGCAATCGTAGTTGAAACCGGCTCGAAAAACGGATTACAGACGGCAACGATGTAATTTTTCGCGATTATTACCGTTATCAACGCGCAAACGCAACTACGACGGATATCGACATTATTTTTACACATTTTTAACTCTGAAATATTATTCTACTAGGCTACGGTGGTTTCGGTTTTAAAAACGTATCTCGTAGGGATTACGGGTCATTTACACATGAGATGGGCTTGTGGGCCCCGCCCAAAACCCACAAGCCTAAAACTTACATATAGAGATTTTTTTTACTATCAGGATCTTATGAAATCCTATAAAATCTCAATAAAATCTATACAAATCTACACAAGATTTACAAAATCTCCAAAGATTGCTACAAGATTTCTTGAACATGTTTATAAATGAGACCATAACCCCCTAATCTTCATTACACAGACATCTATCTTACACACACAAAAACGAAGTCTGCCTCTCTCTCCCCATTATAGTTGCAGACAACAACAACAACAGCCAAACAACCCCTTTCCCCCTCTCCCTCGATCTTTACATACACAAGCAATAGACACATACCCACACCCCCTTTGTCCCTTTCCTTCTCCGGTGACCGGAGATACTCCGACCGGCACCCCACCCTCACCGACAACATCTTTATACCCCCCCTCGCCTATTCCGTCACCGTTGAGACCACCGGCGGTGCGGCAGTGCGATGGTGGTGGTGCGGCGTCGACAAACAGAGAGAGAAACAGAAGGGATATCGAAGAGAGAGAGGCGGAGCAGGGAGAGAGAACGCGATGAGAGAGAGAGAGGACGACAGGGATGGAGCCGACGTTGGAGGACGGCTGCGGCGCTGCCACAAACGGCGGCGACAGCGGAGGTCTTCGTTCTGTCCGATAATTTCCGGTAAACACGTCTCTGTTTCCCCAATTTCTTTCAGTTTTTCCGATGAAGATATTTGATAATGATGACTTGTTGGTTTATGGGATTCACGGCGACGGCAGTGGAGGTCCGACGACCTCCACATCTCTTTCGGCTACAGTAGCTGCGGAGGAGGTGGTTATGTGGGGCTCGGCTCGGCTCAACAAGTCAGACCTAGCAGAGGTCAATGACTCACGGTTCGGGTCTCGGCTCTCGTCTGAGTCCGAGATTGGTTCAGATTTGGATTGGTCAAGGCAAGTCAACAAGTCAGCGGCTCGGGTCAACGGGTTTCGGTTCGGTCAACGGGTCAGCTGCTTAGTCACATCGGGTCTTACGGTTCGTGGATTGACCCGGTCAACTCAGTCAACCACTTCGGCGTTCGACACGAGAAATGGTAAAGGTTTAATGACGAGATTGATTATATTATTTTTCGATATAGTTTTAATGTTACGCGTGATAAACGAGCTTGAACCAATCGATTTACGTATACTTTACATTTTTACATATTAGACATAACTTATACAAACATTGATTATATTGCTTGAATCTTGTTGAAATTTTGATAAAACAATGACAACTTGTGTTGTCGGGGGCGTCCAAAAACAGAGGAAACTCTGCCTGTTTTTCGAGAAAATCCGTAAACACAAAAGGCGTTTTATTATAAAACAAAGTTATCGGATTCGAATAATCTTTTATAAAGACAATTACAAATATATAGCTACTTGCGACAACACTTTACAACTTATAACAAACGACGATTCGGCAAATTGTTTACAATAATGAATATAGTTATTTTAAACTTCAAATTTCGACAAATCTTTTATAAGATCAATATAACTATTTATATTGTTTCAAACGCTGATAATACGACTTCTTTTATAAATAAATATAGTGTTATATATTTCGGATATCAAACAACACGACGATTCTTTCATTAAAATAAATATAGTTTATATATTTATTTTAAATATCAAACGACTCGTATTCCTTTTATAAAAATAGATATAGCTTATCTATTTATTTCAAATATCCAACAACACGGATTCGCTTTTATAAAATAAATATAGTATATTTTTATGCAACGACTCGATGAAATTTTTATAGAATAAATATAACTTTTCATATTTATTTTATACGTCTAAACGGCATATACGAATATTTTGACAAAGATCATACGAAACGCGATATATAATACGAGTTTATTATATATTATTATTTTCGTGTAAATATTCTTTTATACACGTACGACTTCTCGGGACGACAACCGATCTTAACGATATATTTATATGTTTTGATATAAATATTTGGTTATTTCTAATATCTCGAGAATCAAGTCTTTTCAAGGCTTATTGGTTATTATCGACAATAAATGATACTTATCAAATATGACCTAATCATTTCTGATAAGTTAACTACTTACCGTTTATTCGTTCGACTAACGATTCGGTAGAGCTCGGTGACACGTAGACTAGTTACCGCTTTATTTAGAAACTTATAAGATATTCCGTGTTAGGGATATTGTAGAATGCACTCTAGCAAGTCAAATCTTGGAAACGACATCACGGAGTCGTAATTAGCTAGCTTCACACAAGACAATCCAGGTGAGTTCATAACCCCGCCTTTTTACGGTTTTACATTTTTGTAAATGTTTTCAGGGTGGAAAGACATGCACGTTTTGCAGAAAACGCACAAAGTTCTCGATGAATAAAGACTGCATATTTTTAGACAAAGCACGTTTTGCAAGAACATACAAAGCTTTTGAACGAACGAAAACTCATATTTCTAAATCATATTTCGAAAGGATTTCGAGGAACTCGAATGGTTTACGAATGGATTATACTAAATATACCGGTTTTTACAAAACAAATGCGTATTATCGAAATGTAAATGATTTTCATGACTAGGGATGGATCGTCTGGTGATAATATAGAGAGACTGGGAAGTTGGCCTTAGAGGCTGGGGAGGTTCAGCCTTAGAGGCTGGGGTAAAATACATGTTACAATTATTACAGACATTTTTATACATGGTATGGTTAGCTTAAGGAGGGTATACTACTTAGATCATGTGAGTGGTGGGCACAACACTTAAGGCCATTAATCCTCGTCGTAGGACCGAGGGACATGAGTGATAGATCTATTTGGGTGTAGCGAGCCCACACCCATGAGGCCGGGGCGGCCCATAGTGGTGACTGTGTCTTACAGCCGGAAGCCCGGTGCAACTCCGCTAGGTTTGAGTTTTCCGCATCACTTCACACATACTAGTGGCTTTGCAACCCATTGGTGATCTCTTTTTCCTTATTGCTACACACCAGGGACATACATACTTACAGAAATACTTGATTTATACGAATTAAATACCATGTTTCATACAAATTCAAAGCATAGGATTATACGGGCATGGAGTCAAAGTCAGGGTGGGCATTGGCGGTTTTACGAACATTACAAATACAAGAGTTTACAAATACATGGTTTACGAACATAATTCGTTACAAATACAAAGTTTCCATATAACTTGACAAGAAAATGATTTCTAAATTCGTTTTCTCAATATTATATCACAAACCGGTTATTCAAAAGATTTATTTCAAATCTTTTACAAACAAACTATGAACTCGCTCAACTTTATGTTGACTTTTTTGCATGTTTCTTTCTCAGGTTACTTTTCAAGGTTATGGCATGGTTGGAATAGGAGAACCATTGGGGATTCGAGTACTTAGTGGGCGTTCAACTTCTAAAAGACTTCCGCTGTGCAATAAAGATACCAGTCCAGTCACGCCAGCTCTGATAATTTCGGGGTGTGACAGATTGGTATCAGAGCTATAGGTTACAGCAATTAGGGTTTCTGTAGAGATACCTAGGCTCTAACCTCACTTTTATCTGGGACATCGATTTTTAAGACCTTGAATACGTACAGAATGCCTAGTACTCGAATATGGTCTCCAACCGTTGCCGAAAACAAAAAGGTCAGAATTTTGATTTTTAAACATACGCTAAAGTTGTGTTTTACACATGGTACACCAAACAATTGCATACAGTACACAAAACTCTGAGATTTTAGGAAACATGCATTTAAGACCTTCAGAAACTTATGTTGAAGTTCATTAAAGGTCATCACGTAGGAACCGCGAATATTAACTCGGGCACACACTATTATCCATATTGTCTATGATATTTTAATTTCCCGAGCAGGCAGCCTACGCATAACGAAACGCTAGTGCACGAGAATACATGAAACTCAAATTTTATGTCAACGGATGTCGGAGTACATCACATTCTACGCGGAACGTAACGCTAGTGCACAAGTATACGTGAAACTTAAGCTCCACATCAACGAAGGTTGAAGTACGACACATACGACTATCGAGGCGAGGCCTTTGAAAAGACACGATGGTGCAATTCAACGACGACGCTAGATTCCTGTCAGCAGGAGAACTATCGATCAGGAAGCGGCGGCTTGGCACGCGATCCTGCAACGACACGAGTCATGCTAAAGAGAAGACGCATGCCTTCGTATTCCCCCTATCTTATTTTACATTTTTCGATATAGTTTTAATGTTACGCGTGATAAACGAGCTTGAACCAATCGATTTACGTATACTTTACATTTTTACATATTAGACATAACTTATACAAACATTGATTATATTGCTTGAATCTTGTTGAAATTTTGATAAAACAAAGACATCTTGTGTTGTCGGGGGCGTCCAAAAATAGAGGAAACTCTGCCCGTTTTTTGAGAAAATCCGTAAACACAAAAGGCGTTTTATTATAAAACAAAGTTATCGGATTCGAATAATCTTTTATAAAGCACTACAAAAAAATGCCATTTAGTGGCATACACTTTTAGTGGCATTTAGGTTTTCTGTCACTAGTTTAGGTTTTTAGTGGCACTTTGTATGTGTCGTATTTGTTTGACACGCACTTTTAGTGGCATTTAGATTTTATGCCACTAATTTTGATTTTTAATGGCACTTTGTGTATGCCATATTTGCTTGATACACGCTTTTAGCAACATTTAGCTTGTTGCCACTACTTCACACTTTCAATCTCATCCTAAGTTTCCACTTAGGGTATTTTTGGCATGGAGCTTTTAGGAGCTTCTAGCTTTAAGCTTTTAAGAAAAAGCTCCTAATCAATAAAAAGTCTTGTTTGGTTGAAGGAGCTTTAAGCTTTTAGGTTAGGAGCTTGAAGCTTTTGGTTGAACGCTACTACTAGTAGTGTCTACAAGCTTTTAGGGAAAAAATGACTATTTTAACCTCTAAAAATAAGAAACTTTTTAATGCACCAACTTTCTAAATTTTTAGTTATGTCCATTTTGGTCATTTTATACATTTTATTAAAAAGCTCCAGCTACTCTACCAAACACCTAATATATCTAAAAAGCTATAGCTACTAGCTACCAGCTTCCAGCCACCAGCTTCCAGCTTTCAGCTACCAGCCACCATCTACTTTTGCCAAACATACCCTTAATGCTGCCACTAGGGGTGCAAATGAGTCGAGCCAAACTCGAGCCCGAGCTCGAGCTTGTTTAATTTATACAAGCTCGAGCTCGAATTGTAACAACGTAGGAAAATCCCACATTTGTCATGTGCATGAGAGATTCTTGGTTGTTGCAGCCCCCGAACCCCACCCCGGGAGCGGGCGGCGCGAGGGGGCAGTAACAGTGGTATTGGTGGTTATTAATTTAACAGCGGAATACATCAGGACCTTAGTTAGGGAATATTTTATCAGAGTAAAACACCAAACTTTTATAATAATAATTTATTGGGATAAAACCCAAGTTCATTTGACAATACATTTGTAGGGATAAACCCTAATTATTAAAAACAAAATATTCTTCTTATTTAGGTAACTTTTATAGCCACTTTTCCAAGCCTTCAGTGCTCTCCAGCTGGCTTCTATTGGCTTTCACCCTATGTTACCTAAAACACGTTTTAAAAACATTTTATCAGCAAGAAATACTGGCGAGTGCATCCCAGTTTAATCAAAACAATTTTTATCACTTTACAATATTGAGGGCATCCCGCAATTACATTTGTTTATATCTACTCAGTTGCTCATTCGGAACTATCAACCTGACCTGTGGGTCATATTACCCATTGGCTAACCCTTTGTCCAATGGTAATGTCTTTCATATTTTATATACAAAACCCCAACATACCGGCAGTAATTATAGAATCATAAATAATCAATTACTGTTAAGTGTAATTTAAAACATTTGAGGTTTTGGTAAAACATTTTGACTCACAAAAGATTTACAAAAATGTGGCAAAAAGCAGATGTACTCACATTGTTGACTTAGGTAAAACTAAAGCTTCCTGGTGATTCTCCTGGTTATTATTTATTAAAATCAAACAATGCACACGTGTTAGTAAAATAACCTAATTCACATTAACCGTACAACTCAAGACAGAATTCCAATGACTGAGTCGGGCAGAGCCGACATGTATTACGAAATCCTAGATCAATCGAGTGTAACACGAGACAGAATTCCAATGACTGAGTCGGGCAAAGCCAACTTGCGTTACGGAATCCTAGATCAATCGTGTATGGTAATAGCAGGGTTATAGTACTTATAACGAGGCAGAGCTTCGCTATATAATGGGTATTATGCCCGGGTATAGTAATAGCTATTCAGAAGCTGAGAGAGAATTCGGGAAATGAATGATTGATCAAATGAGCCGAAGCCCTCTATTTATAGGCTGGTCGACCACTCTCTCGCACCCTGCGAGAGATACAGCTAGGGCCTTCGCGGACCGCAAGAGCCTAAAAGGCGGCTGTAGGCCCTGTGAGTCATGGGGTAGGCTTGCCACGAGTGACGACACATGGCTGCATTATGTGCCGGCCAAGTAAGGGCTGTCGCGCCTCGCAAAGGACCAAAGGGTCTAGGTCGCGGCCCGCGAGCGACACCCAAACTTGGTTTTTGTTGATTTTTATAAGTACAGAAGTATTTCAGGCTCGTTTCTCGCGTACGGGGTATATTTTAGGACATTTAGGGGTGTCCAAAAATGTTTTAGGAGGGTTGTTATATCCTCCCCACATTGTTTTGGATCTGGTCCTTGAGATCTACTGGAACAGGTGTGGGTATTTCCTTTGCATCTCTGACTCGAGTTCCCAAGTGTATTCTGGTCCTCTCTTGGAATCCCATTTCACTTTGACCAGAACTAGTCTCTTGTGTTTGATATTCATGATCTTTCTTTATTTGATCTGAACGGGTTTCGCGATAAACTTAAGTTTCTCATTTACCTCTATGTCCTTAAGAGGTACCACTAATGATTAGTCTGCTAAGCACTTTTTGAGATTACATACATGAAACACATCACGTATTCCTGCCATTTCCTTTGGCAGTTGTAGCTGATAGGCTACAGGTCCTATTCTTCTAATAATCTCAAAAGGTCCAACATACATGGGGCTTAGCTTTCCTCTTTTAACGAATCTGACTACTTCTTTCCACGGAGAAACTTTTAGTAATACCTTATCTCCTACTTGAAATTCTAAAGGTTTTCGTCTGTTATCTGCATAACTCTTTTGACGATCTCGTGCTGCTTTTAGTCTTTTCTTGACTTGAATTATCTTATCTGTCGTTTCTTGCACTATCTCTGGTCCAGATAATTCCTTTTCTCCAATTTCTGCCCAACAGACTGGAGTTCTGCATTTTTGTCCATAAAGTGCTTCAAATGGTGCAACATTAATGCTAGTATGATGGCTGTTATTGTAGGAAAATTCTATTAATGGTAAATGGTCGTCCCAATTTCCTCCGAAATAAATTACACAAGCTCTAAGCATATCTTCCATCGTTTGAATTGTTCTTTCGCTTTGTCTGTTCATTTGTGGATGATAAGATGTGCTTAGATTTAACCTGGTTCCCTTTGCTTTTTGGAAACTTTTCCAGAAATGAGAAGTAAAACGGCTATCTCTATCGGATACGATAGATAAAGGAATTCCATGTAATGAAACTATTTCATTTACATAAAACTTGGCTAACTGTTCCATACTGAAAGTTTCCTTCATGGGTATGAAATGAGTAGATTTGGTTAATCTGTCAATCACCGAGATTGTATCATTTCCTTTTCTTGTCTTGGGTAATTTCCTAAGAAAGCCCATTGTTATCAATTCCCATTTCCATATTGGCATCTCTAATTGTTGCAATAACCCTGAGGGTTTCTGATGCTGAGCCTTAACTTGTGAACAAGTTAGACATTTAGCAACGTAATTAGCTATATCCTTTTTTATTCCTATCCACCAGAAATTCTTTCTTAGATCTTGATACATCTTATCACTTCCGGGATGTATCGTATACTTAGACTTATGAGCTTCTTCTAGAATTTTGTGGCGTAGGTTTCCTTGTTTAGGTATCCACGTCCTTTTCTTATGGAACTTCCAAATTCCATCTGTTCCTTGTTCTAATTCCTTAATAATTCCTTGATAATTCCTTTTAAATTTTCAGCATCGTCCTTGATTGCTGCTTCTTGTACATCTCTAATCTACTCATTTAAATCTACTTGTAAATTTAATCTGTGAGAACGTACTCGTTTCGACTTTCATGATACTTTCGACTTAAAGCATCAGCTACTACATTGGCTTTTCCAGCATGATACTGAATATCACAATCATAATCACTAAGAATTTCCATCCAGCGTCTCTGTCTCATATTTAGTTATTTTTGCCCAAAAATATATCTTAAACTCTTATGATCGGTGAAGACAACAAATTTATTTCCATATAAATAGTGTCTCCAAATCTTAAGGGCAAAAACTATGGCTCCTAACTCTAGATCTTGGGGTGTGTAATTCTCTTCATGTTTCTTAAGTTGTCTAGAGGTATAAGCTATAACCTTTTGACGTTGCATTAACACACATCCATATCCTAACTTAGACGCATCACAATAGACTATAAAGTCCCTAGTTCCTTCTGGTAATGTAAGTATGGGTGCGTTGGTTAACCTTTGTTTAAAAATCTCAAAAGCTTCTTCCTGTTTTGGTCCCCATTCAAACTTAACTGATTTGCAGGTCAGTTTGGTTAATGAATGGCTATTCTAGAAAAATCCAGAATAAACCGTCTATAATATCTTGTCAGTCCAAGAAAACTTCTTACTTCCGTTGGTGATTCAAGGACATTCCACTTAGTAATTGCCTCGATCTTTGTGGGATCCACATGAATTCCTTCATGATTAACCAGATGTCCAAGAATTGCACTTCTTGTAACCAAAATTCACATTTTGAGAATTTAGCATAAAACTTCTCTTTTCTCAACAATGTCAGAAGTGTATGCAGGTGCGCTGCATGTTTCTCTTTACTCTTAGAGTAAATTAGAATATCATCTATAAAGACAATTATGAATTGCACCAGGTATGGTTTACATATCCTGTTCATCATGTCCATAAATGCGGCTGGGGCGTTGGTTAAACCAAATGGCATGAAGGTAAATTCATAATGACCATATCTCGTTCTGAAAGAAGTTTTAGGAATGTCCTCTTCCTGTACTTTCAGTTGATGATATCCTGAGCGTAAATCAATCATAGAAAAGAATCGAGCTCCTTGAAGTTGATCGAACAGATCATCGATTCTCGGTAGTGGGTACTGATTCTTAATCGTAACCTTGTTCAATTCTCGATAATCAATGCACATACACATTAATCCATCTTTCTTCTTAACATATAACACCGGTGCTCCCCACGGTGACGAGCTTGGTTGTATAAAACCTTTGTCAAGAAGTTCGTCCAATTGTTTCTTCAGTTCCTGCATCTCCGTTGGTGCTAATCGATATGGTGCTTTGGCAATCGGTGTCGTCCCTGGTATTAGGTGAATTCTAAATTCAACCTCTTTATCAGGCGGTAATCCAGGTAACTCTTCTGGAAAGACGTCTGAGAATTTAGATATTACAGGAATATCTTTTAATTCTTTTCATTTAGTATTAATGATTATGGAAATCATATATACTAATCTTCCTTTCCTTTCATAACTTGCAGCTTTCATCACAGAGATGAATTTTGTCGATCTGATTGGCTTATCTCCTTTGATTGTGATCTTTTCACCACTTGGTGTACTTACTTGTACTGACTTTTGATCACATAAAATACTGGCACGATTGGCTACCAACCAATCCATTCCTAATATGACATCGAAACCGGCCAGATTCATTGGGTAAAGGTTAGCAAAGAAATGATGGTTCATGATTTCTATTCTTGCTCCCTGCAAGATTTCACTTATCTTAATGGATTCTCCGTTGGCTATCTCTACCAGACAATCTTGTTGGACTTTGACTAAAGGTTGGTCAAGAAGTTTGTCGAAAGAAGTATTGATAAAACTTTGGTACGCACCAAAGTCAAACAATACTTTGGCAAATATATTATTAACTAAGAATGTACCGGCAATCAAATCTGGAATCATCTTGGCTTCCTCGGCTGTCAGAACAAAGGCTCTGGCATTCTTCTTAGGCGCTTCAGTTGTCTTAGCCTTGTTGGTTGTGGCTAGAGCTAGTTTCAGACAGTTCGGTCTGATGTGCCCACTTTCTCCACAATTGAAACATATTCCATTACTAGGTTTCCTCCTACAGTTTTCTTCCTTGTGTCCCGGCATTTTGCAAAAGTTGTAGTATATAGAGCATTTTCCAGAATGCTTTCTTTTGCAATATCTACAATAGGGTGTAGAGGAAGAACCTGCTCCCTTCCAACGGTTGGAATTACCGTAGTGAAATTCCTGGGTAAGCTTTTGAGCTAGGTTCTTTCTTTGGTTTTCCTCTTGTGTACGTACCAATTCATCGGTCAGGGTATTGGCTAATTCTACTGCTTCTTCTATGGTTTGTGGTCTAGCTGCCTTGACTACGTGTCTAATCTCACTAATTAATCCCCAAATATAACGGGAGATTAACACTGGTTCAGGTAAGGCTAAGGTTGGCACTATCCTAGCATATTCGAAGAATATGGCAGTGTAACCTTTGCAGTCTATTCCAGTCATTCTAAGATTTAGGAACTTATTGGCGATTTGTTCCTTCTCATTAGGAGGACAAAATTTTCTTCCAACTATTTACTTAAAGTTGATCCATTCCATATTATAAACTCTGTCACTTCCCCTAGACTGGAGAATAGTATTCCACCATTCTAAGGCTGCATTTTTGAAAAGATTAGAAGCAAACATAATCTTATCTTCATCTGCACATTTACTTATTTTTATGACTGCTTCTGTCTTTTCTATCCAACGTAAGGCTTCAATGGCTCCTTCATTGACTGAGCTATTGGTTTGCAAGCCAAGAATTCTTTATAAGAACAACCGTAAGAAGCGGTTCTTCTTATTTTAGGAATTGGAGCTTGGATAATAGGTCCGTTATCATTATTCACACTGTGACTTGGTTCAGTGTGTTGGCGTTTACTTCCATTATTTTCTGCTTCTTTAACAGTCTTGATAATATAAGGCATAACATCTATAATTCCTTGTGTTACTATATGTTGGATGTCACTGTTATTTATTTGGTTTCCATTATTCTCATTATTCTGTTTTTCCTGATTTACTTCGTTGTCCATCTGAATTGGGAATATTTAGCAAGTATTAATTATCACATAATAAGGCTAATACAATTACTTATACACAATCACACAAACAAGTTGGTCAAAAACGTCGATCATTGCGACTTTTGCTCTTTTTCTATATATACATATATGCAGCGGTTACATACTATAATTGGAAATCAAATATACTAGTAGTTATGCATCCGTGTATATATATATATATATATATATATATATATATATATATATATATATATATAGGGTCAGGATTTAGAGAAAACGGTGGAAAGTGTGAGAATGGAGAGAACGCTTATGGATCGTCAGAGCAAAACAATCTATGGACTAGATGACGCGGTGGCGTTTTCGTAAATAACAACACTATTATTAGTGTGGCGCGCTTCATTAAGGGTAAAAGGGTCTTTTGACTTCTGTACACAAAATGCCAAACTCACGAATAAAACGCTATTAAAATCCCGCCTTAACACACATAGCACACTCCATCCTAATCTAAACGCCATTAGATATAAAACGCCAAACTTTGTTTTTAACCGATAAAGCTGAACAAACAATACTGAAATGACGGAACTTAATTACTAGCATTTACTATAATAAAAATCACGCCTAAAATACGCACAAAAATCTTCCTATATAAACAACCTCTCAGACCTACTAAAATCTACACCAAAACCCCAAACGCCATATTTTCCTGTATACCATTCATCTTAGAAACGCCAAAAAACCCAAATATCAAAGATTTCAATCCATGTTTCTTTGATATACACTATTTCCTCAATATAAACGCCAAAACATACAAAAACCACAAAAATTCAAACACGCCATTTCATGGAGATTCAGTTTTGTTCTCAATAAAGTTTAGCTAAACGGGATGGACAACATTGTTAGACATCTTTCTTGATTGAGGATTAACAATGTTGTCTATCTCGTTCAACAAAACATTATTGAGTTTAGCATGGCCAAAATTAGAGGTTTCTGGTAGTTTTATTTAGTGGCGTTGTTTTTTTTTTTTTGGTGTTTGATTTGCTTGACCGATCTTGTATTGTTTGTAACGTAACTTCGAAGTAGCATGGTATGCACAAATAGGTCAAAAAAAGAATGGAAAAAAAATGATGTATAAAAATGATGTAAAACGCTGAACTGAGATCAGTTTGTGTTCTATAGGAATGTAATATACAAAACGCCAAACTACTCTACCCTGGCTCTCGAAGACCATCTGTGGGTGTTCTGTAAGAATGATAAATACAAAACGCCAAACTACCCTTCACTAGCTCTCGAAGACCTTGTCGGTTTTCTTTTAATTACAACCTGTTTGCATGTCAATGCGTAGTGTCCATATCCTTTGCAGTTCTGACACTGTCTTTCTTTGGCCCCGGGTTTCAACTTTGATTTTTTTTTATTGCTATCTCCTGTTTAGATTTTAGGCGCTTCCGAGAACCAGAACCTTTGGATTTATACCCAACAGGGACTCTTATTGGATTCTTGTCATTTTTGTATTGACCGGTTATCTCGGCAAATCTATCCCTAGTACTAGCGGGAGGAGCAACAATCTGCATATCTTGAACCTTCTTCATATAAGATTGAACATGATCCTTGTATAAGGATAGCTCATCTTTATTACCAGATAAACGGTTCAAAGTATATTCCGTTGAAAAAATAATATCTCGCATCATACTTTGCACATCTGGGTCAAGCTCGGTCATATAGTCACGACTAATTGAGTATTCGGGAGAGCAATTTGGGGAAGCCTCTTTGCGCCATCTATTCACAATGTACTGTTTTGGAAATTCCCAAATGTCCATAATTCTCAAAACATAGAATATATGTCTACATAGCAAACCAAACTATTCAAAACGCCTGCATGAGCAACTGCATGTGCAATCAGGCCTATAGAACATCACCTGAAAAACGTCAAAAACAATATCTCTATAACGCCATGCGGAGAATGTTTGTCTAAAAAATTAAAAAAAAACACATTGGATATGATAAAACGTCATTAACAGAAAACGCCATATAAAAAACGCCATTGTTTACCTCAAATAAGGATGTACAAGGCTGTTGGAAGTCATTTATGTAAAACTTAACAAACCCATTGGGCTGATCTTCTTAACGTTGATTTATGCAATCCGCAATTCCAATTAGCTCAGCTTAAAAGTCACAAAAAAAATACTTTTTGTGTATATGTCAACAGCTTGGCCTTCCAACAATTGGTAATTACTCTTCAACTGGGGTCGTTTGTATCAAGATTCATGATCATTTTTCCGGTGTGTGTGACGTTGTGCTTCTATTGCAGTTTCATAATGAGTCATGAACTCAACAAGAGTAGCTTTTGAATTGAACACTTGACCAAAAAAATGATTCTCACTCTCCGACCTCAATGTCTTTCGCATAAGACCCGACATCTCTTCCATTCTATAGTATGCAGGGATCCAAGTTTCCCTGAGTGCAAAAATATCAGATAGCCAGTCATTATCTGCTAAATTGAACTCTGCGATAATCGCTTCCCATTCTGATTCAAACTCTTCAGGTGTGAGAATATCCGTCCACACAACACCACAAAAATGTTCTTTAAAATTGGTGGAATTGCATAGCCTAACACCAACCTATGTATAACACGAAAACGCCATGCATAAAAAAACATATAAAATTACACAAAGACAAAAAATAATTAAAAAAAATTAACAAGGTATAAAACGCCATGTATTTCAAAACGCAGTGTACCCTAAAACGCTAATGTTAAAAATAAGCATACCAACCTTCAGAGAAAGTTTATGCATCACATGCCACATGCATAACCGATGCCTCGTGTCAACAAATACAACAAAAATAGCCTTCTTCATTGCTGGATCTTGGTCAGTGACAACAACTTTTGGTTGAGAACCAACAGCTTTTAGAAAAACTCTCAACAACCAAATATACATATCAGCAGTTTCCGACACCAATAATGTTGCACCAAATGTAACATTGCAGTGATGATTGTCGATACCAATGAATGGTACAAACACCATAGAGTATCTGCATATGAAAACGCCATTGCATGTAAACTAATAAAACGCCATTGCATTTAAACTAATAAAATGTCATATCATGTAAACTAATAAAAACGCCATTGCATGTAAACTCATAAAACGCCAAAAAACTGAAGAAGTTGAATAATAAAATATTACTTGTTGGAATGATATGTGGCGTTAAACGAAATCACATCACCAAACACGTGGTAATTTCGTTTTGCTTGATCGTCACACCAAAAAAGTCCCTTCAAACGATTCTCTTCGTTTGTGAAGTAATCATACGAGAAATTAGGCTGAGAATGTTTTTTATCATTCAAATGTCTCACAACCATATCGACGTCATATTCCCGTATAAACAAGTTAATTTGCCTTGTATAGTTCTTAAATTCAACTTTACTTGCACCCACATCTTCAAAACCGCCAAAACAATTCTTCATAACATTAAAATCCTTGACGGGACCCAAATTCAGCTTAGACATGTTGCGTATAACATGTGTAACAACCCGACTTTCCGTATAAGTCAAAGTCAAAGTCCAGATCAAGTCACACTATTACTTAGATCTGAATTTTCTTGCTTAATTATTGCTTTGTACTCTCGAGATTCGATAAACGATATAGTGGTTAACGCTATTTTATACTACGATTTACTACAAAGTGAAGTAACAATGCGATAAACGTAGAAATCACAACTAAACGTTATTTTACTAAACGCTATCGCATCGCAACTCGAAACGCAGCTATTGGTATTGTTCTATGTGCGTGTTATTATGTGCTTACTTGTGTGTGCCTTGTATATGTTTTGGGATGTTATTCGCAAATGCAATCGCAACTCTATCGCAACGCAATCTCATCGCAAACTCGAAACGCGGATTTACTTTTATGCTTTTTATGTGTTACGTTATCTGTGTAACTATTTGTTTAATGATATTGCATCGCTTACTCGCAACTCGCTTAAATGCAACGCTTATCGCACGAAACGAAAGTCGAAAAACTAACTCGCACAAGCCAACTGATCGAATGACCATACGGTCAAATGATCATCCGACTTGATGACCATCCGATCGGATGGCCATCGGATCGACTGGCCATCTGACCCATCGCTGCACCGCCTTACTTCTCAATCTCACCTATAAATACTCACCTGTCATATCATCAGTCACTGATGTGACAACTCTATCCGACCCAACTCGCTCCAGCTCGTTCTAAGGCACTTTTCTCTCGATTCCAAGCGATTCTCGTAAGTTTTCTTCCTAAATCTTGTACTTTCATCATCAGCACACACTTTCTCATCCTCTTCTCCAGCAAATCTTACATTTTCACCATGAAATCGCTGGATTTGGACTGCTTTAAGGTGACGTCGCCTTAGTTTATTATGAACACTGAAGTGTGACATCATCTCATCAAAGTTTGTCTAGATCTAAAGGATTTCCACATCATCTCACACAAACCTTCACGAGATCTAAACATTTTCAACAGTTCACATACTTTTCTTCAACTTTCTTCACTTTTCATTCAAAACCCTTAGAATCTGGACTCGTTCAGCCTCTCTACTCATTCTCTAGTAGGGAGCCGGTCTGAGAACAGATTTCTACCGAAGAAGACGACCGATTCACGGGTTCAACATGAAACTCCATCTTGAACAGTTGAGTCTGATCGAATGGGGTGATTCCCATCTGATCGGGTGAGCTGGACTTGGTGCGGTTTCCGTTGTTTGACACGTCGTCATGCCGTCCCCGTTAAACCGCAAACTTTTCAACTTAACTGATTTTACAAGGTTTTCAAACAAAGAGTTGCTCGATCGAATAGCCATCCGATCGGATGACCATCCTATCGAATGACTATTCGACAGGTGACTCGCCCTTTTCAATAAGTTCAACACTTAAACAATTTTACAAAACTTTAAAGAATATCACACTTTTAATCAAATAGCCATCCGATCGAATGACTTGATCTATACTACAACGAAAACTTCAAAAGTTCAAACGTTTTACAAACACACTTCCCAATCGAATGACCAACCGTTCGAATGGTTATCCGTCCGAATGACCATCTGACCGGATGGTCATCCGATCGCTAATCTCACCTAACACGCTGTTTACACGCTGTTCAACATTTATGCTATCGTTCTGTGATCAGGCTAATCTCCCCGTGCTCCCTTCAATCCAAGATTGTGTTTACTTACTAATCACATACTGTGAGTATACTCGAACCCTTTTTCGCTTAATGCACTTTTGGGTGTTACATACGTTACCTATATTAAATCACATCAACGCACAACGCAAACACTTTTATACGCTAACCATTCTCGCATGTTATACGTGTTTTGATGAATGCTTATATGTTATGTTTACACAGTGATTGTTGCCTGGCACCTTAGCAAGGATAGTACTATAGTTTGGACTCAGCACCTGTCGTGGACAGGGGTTGTTAAGGGTTTTACTTCACATGGTCACAGTGGTGATAATGTGTTGCGCATTCTACACTCGCAGTCATGTCGGTTGCATATGTCATTGTCGATAGCTTACTTGCTTCACATCTCTACGTGTTACATGCTGGTTATGCGTAAACACTTTCGCTATACTATATGCTATTAAACTTGTGTACTCACCTTTACACTATGTGTATTGACTTTATTTTAACATATGTGACAGGTGTCTAGGATGCTATGTTTGCTGATCTTTTATGGAATCAAGTTAGGTGGTCTAGAAACCCATGAATAAAATATGAGTTGTAAGAACTGTTATTTGTCTTTGAGAACAATATCTGTAATAACTATTTTTACTTTATATGTTGATGGTATGGGACGTTAACGATTAATATATTGTCATTAATAGTTTTATGGATTCTCTTGGATAATCTGTTTCGCTCAGTGCCTCACCCCGATGTTTCCGCCATCGGTTGGGGTGTGATAGATTGGTATCAGAGCCATAACTATAGGGAATTAGGAAAGACTCGACCTAGTCCAGGTCGATGTCTTAGAATTTACCTAGTCTATAGTCTAAGCACCAACAGACTGCCTTGTGCGAGCCCAGTAGGGGTTCTGCACGAGCTTATTCTCGAACTCGTTAAAACTACATCTTTGTGCGAACACCACATACTACAGCTTTGCGCAAAGACAACTTTTCCTAAAGCTGAGAACTTACTGTTGCTTTTCCTAAAGCTGACACCACACACACGATTTTCGAAAACACTCGCATAACACGAGCGAGTGATTTGGTTAAGATTAGGTGTGAAACCCGAGAACTCTCGATAGAATCACTTATGCTACGCGAAATTTTTACTCTCGGCACGAGAATCTTCGTTGAGTCAAGAGTGAAATCCATACCTCGACGAAATTCTCTATTTCTATTTATTTGAACTCTCAAATCTATTTAATAAAAGAGTGTCTTGGGGCAAGTTGATTATGCTATGGGTGAAACCCGTATCTTAACAACGTGTTCCACTCCTCGATTTTTACAAAACTCTCAGCAAAGTCTCGATGGATTCCAACGACTCAATTCGTGTAGTAACCAAAAGTATGAGTGTCGTTCACCGTGTGTCGGTGAGAGAGCACAGTCTACTAGGCCAAAGCGCGTACTCGAAGTCGTTGTGAATAGTCGAATCACTTTGGGTAGTCAATGCCCTAACACCCAGAGCGCACTCTCTGTTTCGATTCTGAGCTCGCAACCGCTGATTCTGTGGATCATTGATTTTATGTGTTTAAATGTTTGTATGTTTCGATTTTGGGGATTTATTCGCTTTACTAAACGCACACAACTGGCACTGCACACTTATCTCAAAACGCTAACAAATCGCGGACAATCTATAAACTCTCGCATGCTACGCTACTCGCTACTCGCACTCGCTACTCTCGAACGCGCTCGCGAAACTTGAATGATAGGTGAATACATGCAAAATATTAGGTGAATACGTGCAAATATAGTTGAATATGTGCTTACGTGGACTACGTATTTCTGTGATTATGTGCTTATGTGCCTATGTGGATTATGTGCCTACGTGATTATATGCCTATGTGTTAGACATGTTCCTGATTCTTTATCTATTAATAATAAGTATGTTGGTTAAACACCGTATGGAGAGATTCGATTATATCCCTCCTAAATCATACGACGATGTCTGCTGCAGACAATGTCTTTCCTTGGCTCTCACACTTGCCGAAACGCTCAGAGAAGCAAAGATGATAAGCGCATCGCTTCTCTCGTCGCCAAGGAAATGGCGAAAGTCATACCTCAGATCGTCAGCGAGATCAACGAGGTGAAAAGCAACTCCTCTGTCGAATCCAAGGGCGACTCTCCTAGAGTGTCGTTCAGCTTCAAGCAATTCAAGGCCTGTGGCCCTAAAGACATCACTGGTAAAGACGGGCCCAGCGCCATGTTTCAGTGGTTTGACTCGATTGAAGTCACTCTTCGTCAAAGCGGATGCCCAGACAATCTGCGAACTATGAACGCTACTGGGGTCTTCCAGTCTAAGGCGCTGGATTGGTGGACTACTGAGCGCAACAGGCGTGGAAACGACGCAGCCTATGGACACTCTTGGGAGGAACTGAAGGAAGTCATGATGAAAGAATTCTGTCCCCCACATGAACTCCAGAAGCTGGAAAACAAGTTTTGGGGTATCAAGCAAGAAGGTGGCGACAATGCTGGTCTTACTGCTCGCTTCAAGCAGCATAGCATCATCTGTCCTGGCCATGTGTCAACTCCCGACATCACAATCAAGAAGTACATTCGCGCTCTACCCGATTGTGTTGCCGATTTTGTTCAAGCCGCTAAACCTACCACCATTGAGGAGACATACCAACTCGCCGCTGAGATCAATGATAAGCGAGTTTTGGCAGGTTATTTCAAAACTTCAACAAAGAATCTCCACCAGGTCACTACTACTTCCACTGCTGAAACCACAACACCTCAAGTTTCGAAGTCTTTTACGTCAAGGGTGCAAACGCAAGGGTAATAACAGCAAGAACTGCGCTACAACCGCCGCTCCCCTCAACGATGTTCCTGTCCATCCCCAGAATCAGAACCGTCAAGTAGCCGCACCCGTAACCAACGCACCGCCTGCTAAGTGTGCGTACACTGGTCCTCACCCTACGTGGCCTACTTGTACTTATCATTACCCAGATGGGATAGCTTGCCGTTTCTGTGTCCACTGCAATTTCTATAGACACTTTACCGTGAATTGTCGCACTGGTCCTCATCAGCAAGCTCAACCTCAAGCTCCTCCTACACTGCCAGCTCCACTCCCCGCTCCTCAGGGTAACCAAGCAGCTCCTGCTCCCGCTGCTCATGCATGAGCCTGCTTCGCATGTGGTGACCCTAATCATTTTGCAAATGTCTGCCCGAATCGAGTGGTGAAACAAGAGCCGCGGCAGCCACTGTAGCAACAACATCAACAGCAGCAGCCTCAGCAGCAGCAGCCAGCTCAACAAGCAGCTCGCGGAAGAGCATTCAACATCAATGTTCGCCAGGCTTAAACTGACAACAATGTTATCAATGGTATTTATTTTGATACTGGAGCCGATAACTGTTTTGTGTCGTTTGAATTCGAGAAGCTCCTAAACCATAAACGCGCTAACCTCCCAACGACGTTCGACGTTGAAATTGCCACCGGAAGAACCATCATGGTAGATTCTGTTCTCCGTGATTGTACTCTTGAACTCAACAATCATGTCTTTCTGATCAATCTTATTCCGTTGCAACTTGGTAGTTTCGATATCATAGTAGGCATGGATTTTCTTCGTGAAAATCGAGCCAAAGTCGTTTTTTCGAAAAGAGGATTCGCTTCTCTCTTGCTAATGGCGACCAACTCTGTGTTTATGGCGAAGTATCTTCGAAGGAATTGAAACTCATGTCGTGCATTCAGGCAAGCAAGTATCTCCGAAAGGAATACAAAGATTTCTTGGCACACATCGTAGTAGCAGAGAAGGAAAAGTGGCCGATGGAAAAGGTACTTGTGGTTCATGATTTTCCTGCTGTCTTTCCTGACGATTTACCTTGTTTACCCCCGAGTCGTGATATCGATTTTCGAATCGACCTTATTCCAGGAGCTAACCCTGTGGCAAAAGCCCCTTATCATCTCGCTCCGTCCGAAATGCGTGAACTTTCAAATCAACTCAAGGAATTACTTGATAAAGGCTTCATACGCCCTAGCACATCCCCTTGGGGCGCACCTGTCCTTTTCGTTAAAAAGAAGGATGGATCGTTCCGATTGTGCATCGATTATAAGGAACTCAATAAGCTTACTATCAAGAATCGCTATCCCTTACTGATGTATGCAAAATGCAACATATAAATTACATCAAATGTGGCATAAAACTAACCCTTTTTTAGTACTAATGTTGAAAAAAGTATGTTTTTGTCTTCCTTTTGTATTTTCAGGATTAAATGATCTCAAATGAACAAAAGAAGCAAAAAGGCAGCTAAATCTAACATAAATACATGAAAAGGAACAAACGTCGCATGCCCGACCCCCCGACAGCATCTTCCCAAGCAAAAACAAGATAACAGAAGGCTGAACACGCCCCGTGCTCAGTGAGCACGTGGGCGTGCCCAAGTGTCTGCAGAAAAGACAAAGCTCTAGAAGCTTCTATCACCCACCACGGGGGCGTGCCCACCGGACACGGGGCCGTGGTCAACTCTAAGATTCGCAGAATCTGGGGAAATCTTGATAGTACAGATACGCTTCTGCACACGGGGTCGTGCCCAGTGGACACAGGGGCGTGGTCAACTAATGCAGACAAACTGCAATTAATGAAGAAAGAGAAGGAGGATAGACACGGGACCGTGCCCGAGCGTCTGTTCAGGCTATAAATAGAGATGCTTGGTTCATTTGCAAACCATCCCTTGGCAAACCACCTCTCTCACACTTCACCCACCACCATCATAACACCATCATCCATCATAGAGTGTGTGAGTAGTCTCGGGATCCAAGATTGATCGTAAGAGTTCTTGACAATCAAAGGCCATGTTTGCCTAAGTCTCTTACATCACTTGGTGAAGACAAGTGTCTAGTGTAATACTTTTTTATTTTTAATCTTTTCGCACTTTTTATTTGGTTATGTATTAATGACTTTAATAACTAGTTTCTTATGTTGAAGGTGATTCTTTCTAATCGTTTGTCCGTGGTGTCTTGGCATTATTTTACTGTCTATATAAAATAAAAGATTTTCACCATTCATATCTCCACGGTCTATATGGAGATATGTTGGCTACCTGGTAGGGGGTTAAGGGAACGGTTTGGTAAGAGTCTTGCCTTGTTCAGTGTATAGATCCTGCAAGGACCTGGGTCAAATTTAGTAGGACTTCCTTCAATACCCACCGGTATTGGATGACGGAGGTCCAAACTCTTTGATCCCCTCATATGTAAACTACTATTAAAACTTTAACCCGGCTACTTAGGACTGTATCCCTGCTGACTCAGACTACTTAGCCGAGGGTAACGTCACCTTCAAGGGAGGGGCCTACCACATTATGCATTAATAACTTAATTAATTATCTTTCAATAATCCAACCCTTTAGGATTGTATCCTTGCTGACTCAAACTACTGGGTTGAGGGTAACGTCACCTTCAAAAGAGGGGCCTACTACTATAACTAAGATAATCTCTTAAAAAGTGCAAAAGTGCGGAAATAATCAAAGGTTACACTAAACACGAGTCGGATCCAAGTGATTCATCTTGTCAATATTTTTTTATTTTATTTTATTTTGCAGCATTTTAGTTAGTTTTTATTTTTCTAGTTTAAAACTTTTTTCTAAACTTTTGATTTAATTAGACGTTGAGGATAAACCGGTAATAAAAGCTCTTGTGTCCTTGGACAACCTCGGTATTTTAGCAACACTATACTACGATCACGATGGGTGCACTTGCCCATATGTGTGTTTGGTGTTAGTATAATATCGTGTTTTGTAAATTTAAAACTTGACTAACGTGTAAAAAGGGCTTAAAATATACTTAAATATATATCACACCACACGCACACCAAGTTTTTGGCGCCGTTGCCGGGGACACAAGGATTTTAAGAAAGTTAGGAATCAACGGCCTAATCGTTTTTTCTATTTTTTCTGTTTTTTTAGGATTTTCTTAATTTTTCAGCTTCTGCAGAACTCAGCACGGGCCGTGCCCGCTGAACACGCCTCGTGCCCAATCTTTGGAACTGGCAATCCTGTTTTAAGTCTGACAGCAAGCTGAACACGAGGCCGTGCCCACTCAACACACCCCGTGCCCAAGTTTCAGTTACTGAAAACAGAACCGTAAGATCCCAACGGTTGGTAATTTCTGACACAAACATGAGTGACATTGATATTTTTTACTTTCCGAACTCTTATGGTACGTGGTGTCAAATATGTGGTGGCCCTCATAAAGATTTAGAATGTTACTTTCTAATTTATAAGCCCCATTATATAGACCCATTGTTTTCCTGTAGCCTTAAGAGGGGAGAAAGTAAAAATAATCCATATCTCTCCCTCGAATGCTCTCAACCGGACCTTCTAGGAGAAATGCTTCTTGATGAACTATTTCAAATGGAAGATCTAATTCTTAATTGGTTAAAAGAACTTAAGATGGATTTCTATAATTCATCTCAAGACGATAACCAAGAAGATTTGTTGGGATCGCATTCAAATAAAAACAACTTCGCTGTTCCCGATATTACCTCTAACTCTAGCGAAGACGTGGGCGATAGTCGTCCCTGTGTCGATTGTGCCGTGAAGGACTCTCCATCGACTTCGTTTGGTGTATACATAGACCTGAGCGATTCGACATACACCTTCTTTAACGAGAGCCCGGGAAAGGGTTGGACTTGTCCACCTACATTTATGTAACAACTCTCATCAAAAGTCCTATTTATTATTTTAGTTTGTCCAATAGAAAACTCTAATTGAGAAACCCAAGTGATTCTGCCTAAACCCTAAAATTTTCAGAATAATTGGAATCAGAATCAGGGCCCCTAAAACTCAGGGGGGGTAAACCCTAGTCGGTAATATCTAAACAGTTTAACGTGTAAATCGAATTTGAATGCGAGACCAACTCATCTAAGCTACTGGGACACGAGGATACCCTATGGTAATAGGGTACCCCTCGCGCCACGCGACAGGCACAAGAAGACCTCTCGCGACACGTGAGAGGGACAATTTTCATGTATAAATTGAGGAGTCTGGTACATGCAATTGTGCGTTAGTTCGACGTTCAAACTCAAAACGTACACTGAGATATTGTAGAAACAGTCCCAAAACACATATAATCTCAAAGTTCTGCCACGATATCAGGGTAATAACTCGATCGCTGCTACGATTCAATGTCCGATCGATTAAACTATCCAATGGATGTTTAAGTGCTGCCCACATTAGGGTTTATGCTTTGTCATTCGTCGTGAATACGATGGATGTTTAAGTATCGCACTTTGTCATTCGTTGTGAAGGTTTAATCTCGTGAGTTATCATAAATGCTGTATTAGATACTAACCGACTTCGTGTGCATGTTATTTAAACTAGGTTATAAAGGCTAATCAGTAGGCTAGGCTCTGCTCAAATATATCTGCAATGTGAGTCATTCTCTTTTTACCAAATTGTTTTTAAAATCATGTTTATTTTCAAAGTTATAATTACAGGGATTAAGTCTTTGTAGTCACCAAATTACAGCCGGTATATGGGGTTTTGTATACATTATTTATTTCCCGTCACCATTGGACAACGAGTTAGCCAATGGGTGATCTGACCATAGTCACAGAAACGAGTCGAGTGACAAATACTGTGGGTAGTTGGTTGATATCTGGAAGCATTGTAATCGCTCTTAATACTGTAAATTATAACAAAACGTGTCGTTTTAATAAAAAGAATGATTCACCAGTATTTCCCGCTGACAAAACCTTTTTCAAACATGTTTCAGGTGATCTGTTCTGATCCAGGAAAAGTGCCGTGAAGCACTACAAGCTTAAGGAAGTGGCTCAAAATAAAATAAAGAAACATGTTTTGTAAAATAAAGATTTCTCCGTGAAATCATATGATTGTAAATTACCGGGGTTTTATCCCGAGTTGTGAAATAAAATAATCGGGAAATTGCAGTTTTAAGAAGATCCCGATGAAATCTTCCGCTGTTAAACTCAATTAAATAAATACCACGGGATCTTCTGTCCCGCGACTCCTAAAACGTGTCAAACCGGGTCGAGGGCCGTGACAGAAAAAGGTGGTATCAGAGCCACTGATTTAAGCCTATTAAGTATTTAGAAATACTTAATTTTACTAACTGCTATTCTGTGATTATGTGTTTATTAATTAACTATTTGTTAATTACAGTATGGGTAAGCAAAAGCTTTCAACCATCTATCTTAAATTAGATAGGTCTTCCAACGAGAAGGGAAGTTCATCCCAAACAAAATCCTCAAAATACCCAACAAATATTGATGAAGGAATATTTGTTCGAAAGGCACACTATGAGGAACCACTTTCTCCTAATAAAATAAGTTTGATTATTAGGAAAAGTCAGGAGAAAATAAAGAAATCTCGAGAAAAGAGAATTAACCAGGAAACCCAGGAATTAATCAGTAAAACACCATGGGAAGACAAGTTAGATGAAAAATGGGCAGATCTTTATATGCTAGCCACTGTAGCCATAAATGCAAATCTTTAAATATTCTGACTCAAGTTTTAGCACCCTTATCACTTATAAGTCAGAAACCTTATCCAGTAAATAAATAAGTTACAGTAAACCCTAATATTTTTTAATTGTCAATTGTTCTTTGTATTAAATGAGTCACATGGTATGCAATAATATTTAAAGATTATCTATGAAATTTTGTTATAAAATTTTAACTTAGCATTTTGTGTGTGTTTTGCATATGTGCTAAACAGCATGAATGACCTGTCTGAAGCCCTTCAAAATCTAAATCTCTATCCGGTAAAAATAGAGGTTTTCAGAGATATCAATGGGTATATACCTGACATAGAAGAACCTATGGAATTCAATGTTCCACCTCTGGAGAAACCCAAGCCTAAGAAACGGAGAAGATTTGTGGGATGGAGGCGTGTGCGTAGGAGGAAACCTGCAACTAGGAAAATTCCTAAAATAGAAAATCCCTTAGACAAAGGAAAGGGGATTTAAGTCAGGGAAGATTCTAGGCCACTGGAAAAAGAGTTTGGAGAAGGTTTCAGGCAGATGGAAAAAGAGTTTGGGGAAGATTCTAGGCAGACGGAGTTGGAAATTGGGGAAAGCTCTAGACAAATTGAGCAGTTACCATTTCAGGATGAATTAGATCGCGCATTGGCAAGCTGTGATATAGTCAGGCCTGTCAATAATAATTTCTACTCTTGTCCTATTGAAAATCAACTCCCTATAAACTTGGAACCAGCAATCCCAGAACCTAAAATTCACACCCAACCTCTAGGAATGGACGAGTGGTGGACTAATGACTGGCAGTTCCAAAACCTGCTCAACAGTCCTTATTCCTTTCTCCCTCAGTTCGACCCGGAACCTATACCAAACCCACCGATGAGCAATGAGAATTTAGCTAAACTCCGCCACTTTGGCGAAGAGTTGGTGGATGCAGGAAATAGGATCAGGGAAGTAGGAGAATAGATCTCCTGGAAATACGACGAGAGGGAACGCCATTACTGAAATACCAACTGACGAAGGATAGTGTGGTGTGAGAATGTGAAACTGTGGGTGTAAAATAAATAAAGTATAATATAGTCTGTAAAATAACTATAAAATAAAACTTTGTAAGATAAAGGTGTGTAATGACGCATATTATAAAATATAAAAATGGGAATCGAGAAATCGATAGTTTTGGCTATATGTGTGTTGTGAAATTTATATGATTATTTGTATATGATTGTTACTTATTCGATACTAATAAATTATATATTAATTATCAGATGGAAAACGCTAATAATGAACCAGTAAATGAGGTTAACCATTCTGAACAACACCCGAAGGATCAATTTATGACTAGGCAAGATAAAGAAAATATCGTTGCTCAAGGAATAGCCAATGCTATTCCAGCAATACTTGCTGCTGCCCAGAAACCTGTTGAACCTCAACAAATAATTCCCAGCAAACGTATTTCTGAAGATAACTTCAGTAATAGCGTAAATGAAGGTGGTAATCATACTAATCACGATAATGAACCACGGCAGGCTCCGCTCCCTAAGAAAATGAAAGCTGCAACACCTGGTTGCACTTACAAAGAATTTCTTGCTTGTAAACCCGCTGAATTTGCAGGCAATGAAGGAGCTACTGCGGCACTGCGTTGGTTAGAGAAAACCGAGGCAGTGATTACAATAAGTAAATGTGCCAAGGACGACAAGGTCATGTATGCGTCGAATCTTTTCAAAGAAGGGGCGCTAGAATGGTGGAACACGGTGTTACAAGCAAAAGGAAGGATGATGGCGTATGCCCTGAACTGGGAAGAATTTAAGAATCTTGTAGAAAGAAAATTCTGTCCCGAATATGAAAAAGATCAAATGGCGAATAAATTTCTAAATCATAAAATGATGGGTGTAAATTGTCGTGGTTATACTTCGACATTCTTTGAATATGCTAGAGTGGTACCAACACTAGCTTCGCCAGAACCGGTACTTATTTCTCGTTATATTTGGGGATTAATTAGCGAAATCCGTAACATCGTTAAAGCTGCGAGACCTCGTACTATTGACGATGCGTTGGAACTAGCTAACACCTTAACTGACGAACTGGTACGCACAAGAGATGAAAACAGGAAGAAGGAACTGGCTCAGAAAATTACCCAAGGATTTCGTACGGGTAATAACAGCAGTTTCAGGAGAAGAGGAACAGGGCAATCTTCAACTTCGCCATTCTGCAAAAACTGCAGAAAGAAACATTATGGAAGATGTAATGTAATCTGCAACTTTTGCAAAGCCATAGGACATCGCGAAGAAGACTGCAGAAAGAAAACAAGAGTCTGCTATAACTGTGGAGAAACAGGACATTTTAAGCCAGAATGCCCTAAGTTGATTAAACTAGCAGACAATAAAGTTAAACCAGCCGAAGGAGCTACCAAGAAGAATGTTTGTGCATTCCAATTAACTACTCAGGAGGCATAACTCATTCTAGATGTGATAGCTGGTACGTTCTTAGTTCACAACATTTACGCAAAAGTATTATTTGACTCTGGTGCAAACCAAAGTTTTATAAATACTTCTTTCTGCCAAGCTCTTAACTTACCTTTAACCAACCTTAGGCAGATTTTTACAGTCAAAACAGCAGATGGGAATTTTATTAAAATAGATAAGGTTTTGAAAAAGGAAAATATAGAACTTTCAGGTCATAAATTTCATGCAAACCTATTACCAATGAATCTAGCTGGGTTTGATGTTGTGTTAGGAATGGATTGGTTAGTAGCCAACCATGCTTGAATCCATTGTGATAAGAATTTTATAGAAATTCGGGCACCTACCGGAGAAATGATAATGATTACAGGAGATAAACCAAGTAAACCCATGAAGTTCATATCAGTAATGAAAGTTGCTAGTTATGAACGAAAGCAAGGAATAGTATATATGATTTCAGTAATCATTAGTACTAAGGATAAAGAACTTAAGGAGATTCCTGTAGTCTCAGAATACCCAGATGTATTCCCAGAAGAATTACCAGGATTACCACCCGATAGGGAAGTAGAATTTAGGATTCATCTAATTCCAGGAACTACACCGATAGCCAAGGCACCTTATCGGTTAGCACCTACAGAAATGTTAGAACTGAAAAAGCAATTAGATGAATTATTAAGTAAAGGATTCATACAACCTAGTTCATCCCCGTGGGGAGCACCAGTGTTGTTTGTAAAGAAGAAGGATGGTTCGATGAGAATGTGTATTGATTATAGAGAATTGAATAAGGTTCCAATTAAGAATCGATACCCATTACCTAGAATTGATGATCTTTTCGATCAACTTCATGGAGCTAGATACTTTTCTAAGATCGACTTACACTCCGGATACCATCAATTGAAGGTACAAGAAGAAGACATACCTAAAACTGCTTTCAGAACTAGGTATGGGCATTACGAGTTTACAGTCATGCCATTCGGATTAACGAATGCACCTGCCGCATTCATGGACATGATGAATAGAATCTATAAACCGTACTTGGATAAATTTGTAATTGTTTTTATAGATGATATACTTATTTATTCCAAAAGTCAAAATGAGCATTGTCAGCATTTGCATGCACTCTTAACTTTGTTAAGAAAAGAAAAGCTGTACGCCAAATTCTCGAAGTGTGAATTTTGGCTACAAGAAGTACAATTCCTAGGACACATGGTGAATTATGAAGGTATTCATGTAGATCCTGCTAAGATAGAGGCAATTACTAAATGGAAGGTTCCCCAATCAGCAATGGAAATTAGAAGTTTTATAGGTTTAGCCGGATACTATCGACGGTTTATTAAGGATTTTTCCAAGATAGCTGTACCATTAACTAAGCTAACCTGTAAAGAAGTTAAGTTTGAATGGGGACCTAAACAAGAAGAAGCCTTTAGGATCTTAAAGAAGAAATTAACAAATGCTCCAATCTTAGCCTTACCAGAAGGAACTAAAGATTTTGAAGTTTACTGTGATGCTTCAAAACTAGGATTAGGATGTGTGCTTATGCAACGCAAGAAGGTAATTGCGTATGCTTCAAGGCAATTGAAAAAACACGAAGAAAACTATACAACTCATGATTTAGAGTTAGGAACCATAATTTTTTCCCTCAAGATTTGAAGACATTATCTGTACGGAAGTAAATTTACTATTTATACAGATCATAAGAGTTTAAGATATATATTTGGGCAAAAAGAGTTAAACATGAGGCAAAGGAGATGGATGGAAATCCTAAGTGACTACGACTGTGATATTCAGTATCACGAAGGAAAGGCAAATGTAGTTGCAGATGCTTTAAGTCGTAAGTACCATGAGAAACAACGACGGGTTCGTGCTCTTAGGTTAAGTCTACAGTTAGATTTAATGGAACAACTGAAGTATTTTCAAGAAACAGCAATTAAGGATGCTGCTGAAGGAATGAAAGGAAGAATAAAAGAATTAGAACAAGGAGCTGATGGAATTTAGAGATTCCACAAAAGAAGAATTTGGGTACCTAAGCAAGGAGAATTAAGAAATAAGATTTTAGAAGAAGCTCATAAATCTAGGTATACCATGCACCCTGGAAACAATAAAATGTACCAAGATTTAAGAAATAACTTCTGGTGGATAGGAATGAAAAAGGATATAGCTAGATATGTTTCTAAGTGTCTTACTTGTTCACAAGTTAAGGCAGAACACCAGAAACCTTCAGGTCTACTACAACAACTAGAAATGCCTGTATGGAAATGGGAACTCATAACAATGGATTTTGTTACTAAGTTACCCAAAACCAGAAAGGGTAATGACACGATTTGGGTAATTGTGGATCGATTAACCAAATCAGCTCATTTCCTACCTATGAAAGAAACCTTTAGCATGGAAAGATTGGCAAAGTTGTATGTAGATGAAGTAATATCATTACATGGAGTTCCACTCTCCGTTGTATCAGATAGGGATAGTCGTTTCACTTCCCACTTCTGGAAAAGTTTCCAAGAAGCTATGGGAACCCGACTAAATTTAAGTACGGCATATCATCCTCAGACAGACGGACAAAGTGAAAGGACAATCCAAACTCTAGAAGACATGCTCCGAGCATGTGTAATAGATTTTGGTGGAAACTGGGATTATCATTTACCGTTAATTGAATTCTCCTATAACAATAGTTATCATGCAAGCATTGAAACTGCCCCATTCGAGGCACTGTATGGAAGAAAGTGCAGAACTCCAGTTTGTTGGGCAGAAATAGGGGAAAGTCAAGTATCAGGTCCGGAGATTGTGCAAGAAACTACAGACAAAATTTCTCAAATCAAGGAGAGATTAAAGACGGCTTGAGATCGTCAAAAGAGTTATGCAGACAATAGAAGGAAGCCATTAGAGTTCCAAGTTGGAGACAAAGTACTACTGAAAGTTTCTCCTTGGAAAGGAGTAGTACGGTTCGGTAAGAAAGGGAAACTAAGTCCAAGATACGTAGGACCATTTTCAGTAATCCAACGTATAGGACCAGTTGCTTATCGTTTACAACTACCAGAAGAGTTAGCTGGAGTACATGATGTATTTCATGTATCTAACCTCAAGAAATGCCTATCAGATGAATCTCTGGTAGTACCTCTTCAAGATATAGAGGTAAATGAAAAGCTGAAATTCGTAGAAAAACCTCTTCAAATTGAAGATAGAAAGATCAAGTTTCTCAAGCACAAGAGACTAAAATTGGTCAAAGTTAAGTGGGATTCGAAGAGAGGATCCGAATACACTTGGGAGATAGAATCAGAAATGAAGCGAAAGTATCCCTACTTGTTCCAGTAAATCTCGAGGACGAGATTTTATTAAGGTGGGGAGAATGTAACAACTCTCATCAAAAGTCCTATTTATTATTTTAATTTGTCCAATAGAAAACTCTAATTGAGAAACCCAAGTGATTCTGCATAAACCCTAAAATTTTCAGAATAATCGGAATCAGAATCAGGGCCCCTAAAACTCAGGGGGGGTAAACCCTAGTCGGTAATATCTAAACAGTTTAACGTGTAAATCGAATTTGCATGCGAGACCAACTCATCTGAGCTACTGGGACACGAGGCTACCCTATGGTAATAGGGTACCCCTCGCGCCACGCGACAGGCACAAGAAGACCTCTCGCAACACGCGAGAGGGACAATTTTCATGTATAAATAGAGGAGTCTGGTACATGCAATTGTGCGTTAGTTCGACGTTCAAACTCAAAACGTACACTAAGATATTGTAGAAACAGTCCCAAAACACATATAATCTCGAAGTTCTGCCACGATATCAGGGTAATAACTCGATCGCTGCTACGATTCAATGTCCGATCGATTAAACTATCCAATGGATGTTTAAGTGCTGCCCACATTAGGGTTTATGCTTTGTCATTCGTCGTGAATACGATGGATGTTTAAGTATCGCACTTTGTCATTCGTTGTGAAGGTTTAATCTCGTGAGTTATCGTAAATGTTGTATTAGTTACTAACCGAGTTCGTGTGCATGTTATTTAAACTAGGTTATAAAGGCTAATCAGTAGGCTAGGCTCTGCTCAAATAAATCTGCAATGTGAGTCATTCTCTTTTTACCAAATTGCTTTTAAAATCATGTTTATTTTCAAAGTTATAATTACAGGGATTAAGTCTTTGTAGTCACCAAATTACAGCCGGTATGTGGGGTTTTGTATACATTACTTATTTCCCGTCACCATTGGACAACGAGTTAGCCAATGGGTGATCTGACCATAGTCACAGAAACGAGTCGAGTGATAAATACTGTGGGTAGTTGGTTGATATCTGGAAACATTGTAATCGCTCTTAATACTGTAAATTATAACAAAACGTGTCGTTTTAATAAAAAGAATGATTCACCAGTATTTCCCGCTGACAAAACCTTTTTCAAACATGTTTCAGGTGATCTGTTGTGATCCAGGAAAAGTGCCGTGAAGCACTACAAGCTTAAGGAAGTGGCTCAAAATAAAATAAAGAAACATGTTTTGTAAAATAAAGATTTCTCCGTGAAATCATATGATTATAAATTACCGAGGTTTTATCCCGAGTTTTGAAATAAAATAATCGGGAAATTGCAGTTTTAAAAAGATCCGGATGAAATCTTCCGCTGTTAAACTCAATTAAATAAATACCAAGGGATTTTCTATCCCGCGGCTCCTAAAACGGGTCAAACCAGGTCGGGGGCCGTGACAATTTAGCATATGAATCACCCTCACCAACAACCTCTTGCGTTCTCGTCTTAATCTAGAGCAATTAAAGTATCCTAGGCACTTAGGGGTTGTTCCATCCAGTAAGGAACCACCCAATCCAGAAAAATTCCTTAGAAATAGACGAAACTTCACAAAATAGCCTCTAGACACGGGGCAGTGTCCAGGTCAACACGCCCCGTGTCCACCAAAAGATTCCTTTCTGTCTTTTTGTCAGAATACGGAAAAAATGTGTCAGGACCTTACCTGCACACGGGTCCGTGTCCAGCTGACACGGGGCCGTGTGCAGCATGCTGTCGTTTTCTATAAATACAGCCAAGAATCCTGCACATTTGGACCATTCCAGGGACAGAGATTTGGGGGAATCTTCTCACATACCATCCTAGGTATTTTCTAAAAGAAGTTTCTCAACAACCTACTTGTCCTTTCCACTTATGACCATTACCTTCTTCTCCATTTCTTTTGCCTCAACACCTCCATTAGAGCTTGAGATCACCATGATTCCAAGCTTTATTGTGATGTTTGATAGGTTTTTGTTCAAGGAATCTTGTTAAAAATAAGTTTTGCAACATTGTTTTAAGTTATTTCTGCTCAGAAATGCTTTAAAAATTGGAAAAATAATTTAAAACTCCGAGATTCCTTGTTCCAAAAATCTGCAGAAACGTGAACACAGGGCCGTGCTCATTGAGCACGGGGCCGTGTCCGAGGTTACTGTTTCATTAAAATGAACTCTTTTCCGTTTATTTTCAACAAAACAGTGGAACCTCTTCTGCGCACTCCAGAAACAGTCGAAGGGAAAGAAGGTCTTCAATTGAAGCAACTCTCGTACGCTACGTGATGGCATTACGTGAGGCTCTTGATGAGATGATGTCGGTAGAGGAGGTCCTCATAGACTGTATAAATTATCTTACAGTGGGGTTGGAAAACAGTTTTCAAGAAATCAACCTCTTGCACCATAGGTTGAACATTCTTGTGACACCTCCCATCGAACCAATCCTCCCTCAAGAGGATTGGAACCTAGCACTTGGAGTCAACAATCCTACCGGATGGGATGACATTCCAGCGGAACCTCCTCTTGAAGATCTACAAGAAATCCTGGTGGAGGTTGCACCCCCTCAAACCAATGCCAATGAGCCCGCCTTTCTTCTCCCAAGAGAGATAGAGGAATAGCTCGCCGACGTGTGAGGGACCCATGACCGGAGGAAGAAGTTCCTCAAGCCGCATCCAACCGGGAGAATTATCTCTTCGGAAATTTTGCTAATAGAATAAACTTTAGGCTAGAACTTCTTGGTTTAGACTTCTTGTGCTTCTTGACCTATTTATCTAGAATTTTAACTTAATTAGGAGTATTATTTAATATTATCTATTTAATGGAATGACGGTTTTAGTTAAAATGGTGTTTGGATGATGTTATAATTGGTAAAACACACTCGGGATGGTGAAGGATACCAAGAGAAACTTGAACCAGCACCCCATGCACAAAAACAGGGCCACCCGACAAATTTTTCTTCATTACAGCAAGTTCAGCATGGGGATGTGCTCGCCCAACACGCCCCGTGTCCAATCATCTGTAGAAAATGCCCAATTCAGGTAACTGGACACGGGGCGTGCTCACTGAACACGCCCCGTGCCTAGGCTTCTGTTTCTTTTTACTCATTTTGTTACTGGCGATCTGAACACGGGGCCGTGCCCGGACACCATGGGGACGTGTCTAGATGCCCAGTAACAAAATTTTTTGCTTTTTCACACCTTTTTACACATTCAATCAACCTAAAAACTTATTTTTGGGACACATTGAGGGCAATGTGTAATTTAATTGTGGGGGGATGCTAAAACCTTGAATCTTGCAAGTCCTAATTACAAGCCTTAAACAAAACTCTATTGGAACCACTAATCACCCCAAAAAATTTTCATTTTTTTTACTTGTCTAAGTTTAACTTGGGAATTTCAAGTTCTGAAATGGTTATATTTTTACAAATTTACAACCCATAGCGTCGTGATAAAAAGAACCAACATAAGAAATTATGAAACGACATGACAAGTTTAGTTAAAATTTGATCATATATACTTGATCACATAAAAACCCATTTCCACAAAAAGTGAGTTTTGAGCCTTTATTGAGCATACAATACATATCTTTAAACTAAATGCTCATTTTTCGTTTCTTGTGTGAATAGCCGCTTGGTTCTTATGACTCTAGAACTTGCCACGACGATACATTCCCGGTCCTTACCAACTTAAACCCGAGTAAGTAAATGACGGAGGCATTAGGGCTAACCCTTTTTATTTCTACACCATTATTATTTTTTTTTACCACCTACCCAAAATCCCCCTAGTCAACCCCTTTGAGCCTAAACCTTTTCATTTCTTAACCCAAAAACAAACACCCTTTTACCCACCAAAACCTTTTTATTTTTAACCCTTTGTTTTAGTAACAAGCTCGCTTTTTCTTATGACTTTCAAAAAAAAAATTATGATGATGAAGTAAAAAGAAATAAACAAACAAGTTTATCAAAAATAACTTTGTTTGAATAATAGCTTCATCAAAAAAAATTACAAAAATAAAAAGTCTTACGAAAACCGACGCTCTTTACGCCTTTCGCCCTTTTACTAACCACTAACCCAACCACCTACCTTTAACCCAAGCCTAACCCTTCACCCAAAAGTCCTCTTGATATTTACAAAGGTGTATAGTTAAAAAGGAGGAGGATTGATTGCTTGGCAAGCCTATGGTAGGAGTGAGTTCCATGCCGCTATCGAGTGATTCACTAAAATACTTCTTCAGCCGAGTGTTGAGTGATCCCCCGTGAGGTATGTGAACTTGTATATAAATAGAATTTTAAAAAGGCATGTTATGCCCTAATAAGTAATTTATCTTATGTAACATATAAAATAAATCATGACGAATAGGATTGTAAATAAATAAAAATAAAACTTAATAAAGAATCTTGGAAATCCCGACACTCTATGACAAGCCCAAAACCTTCCCTTCTACCCATTCCATTTGGGAGTGTAAGCCATAAAATAAAGAGTTTTGCTTGAGGACAAGCAAAGATTCAAGTGTGGGGGTATTTGATGTATGCAAAATGCAACATATAAATTACATCAGTGTGGCATAAAACTAACCCTTTTTTAGTACTAATGTTGGAAAAAGTATGTTTTTGTCTTCCTTTTGTATTTTCAGGATTAAATTAGCTCAAATGAACAAAAGTAGCAAAAAGGCACCTAAATCTAACATATATACAAGAAAAGGAACAAACGTGGCATGCCCGACCCCCCGACAACATCTTCCCAAGTAAAAACAAGAGAACAGAAAGCTAAACACGCCCCATGCTCAGTGAGCACGGGGGCATGCCCAAGTGTCTGCAGAAAAGACAAAGCTGTAGAAGCTTCTATCACCCACCACGGGGGCGTGCCCACCGGATACAGGGCCGTGGTCAACTCTAAGATTCGCAGAATCTGGGGAAATCTTGATAGTACAGATACGCTTCTGCACACGGGGTCGTGCCCAGCGGACACGGGGGCATGGTCAACTAATGCAGACAAACTGCAATTAATGAAGAAAGAGAAGGAGGATAGACACGGGACCGTGCCCGAGCGTCTGTTCAGGCTATAAATAGAGATGCTTGGTTCATTTGCAAACCATCCCTTGGCAAACCACCTCTCTCACACTTCACCCACCACCATCATAACACCATCATCCACCACCATCATCCATCATAGAGTGTGTGAGTAGTCTCGAGAACCAAGATTGATCGTAAGAGTTCTTGACAATCAAAGGCCATATTTGCCTAAGTATCTTACATCACTTGGTGAAGACAAGTGTCTAGTGTAATACTTTTAATTTTTAATCTTTTCGCACTTTTTATTTGGTTATGTATTAATGACTTTAATAACTAGTTTCTTATGTTGAAGGTGATTCTTTCTTATCGTTTGTCCGTGGTGTCTTGGCATTATTTTACTGTCTATATAAAATAAAAGATTTTCACCATTCATATCTCCACGGTCTATATGGAGATATGTTGGCTACCTGGTAGGGGGTTAAGGGAACGGTTTGGTAAGAGTCTTGCCTTGTTCAGTGTATAGATCCTGCAAGGACCTGGGTCAAATTTAGAAGGACTTCCTTCAATACCCACCGGTATTGGATGACGGGGGTCCAAACTCTTTGATCCCCTCATATGTAAGCTACTATTAAAACTTTAACCCGGCTACTTAGTATTGTATCCCTGCTGACTCAGACTACTTAGCCGAGGGTAAGGTCACCTTCAAAGGAGGGGCCTACCACATTATGCATTAATAACTTAATTAATTATCTTTCAATAATCCAACCCTTTAGGATTGTATCCTTGCTGACTCAAACTACTGGGTTGAGGGTAACGTCACCTTCAAAAGAGGGGCCTACTACTATAACTAAGATAATATCTTAAAAAGTGCAAAAGTGCGGAAAAAATCAAAGGTTACACTGAACACGAGTCGGATCCAAGTGATTCATCTTGTCTATCTGTTTTTATTTTATTTTATTTTGCAGCATTTTAGTTAGTTTTTTATTTTTCTAGTTTAAAACCTTTTTCTAAACTTTTGATTTGATTAGACGTTGAGGATAAACCGGTAATAAAAGCTCTTGTGTTCTTGGATGACCTCGGTATCTTACCAACACTATACTACGTTCACGATGGGTGCACTTGCCCATATGTGTGTTTGGTGTTAGTATAATATCGTGTTTTGTAAATTTAAAACTTGACTAACGTGTAAAAAGGGCTTAAAATATACTTAAATATATATCACACCACACGCACACCAAGTTTTTGGCGCCGTTCCCGGGAACACAAGGATTTTAAGAAAGTTAGGAATCAACGGCCTAATCGTTTTTTCTTATTTTTCTGTTTTTTTTTTTAGGATTTTCATAATTTTTCAGCTTCTGCAGAACTCAACACGGGCCGTGCCCGCTGAACACGCCTCGTGCCCAATCTTTGGAACTGGCAATCCTGTTTTAAGTCAGAGAGTAAGCTGAACACGGGGCCGTGCCCACTCAACACGCCCTGTGCCCAAGTTTCAGTTACTGAAAACAGAACCGTAAGATCCTGACGGTTGGTAATTTCTGACACAAACATGAGTGATACTGATATTTTTTACTTTCGGAACTCTTATGGTATGTGGTGTCAAATATGTGGTGGCCCTCATAAAGATTTAGAATGTTACTTTCTAATTTATAAGCCCGATTATATAGACCCATTGTTTTCCTGTAGCCTTAAGAGGGGCGAAAGTAAAAATAATCCCTATCTCTCCCTCGAATGCTCTCAACCGGACCTTCTAGGAGAAATGCTTCTTGATGAACTATTTCAAATGGAAGACTAATTCTTAATTGGTTAAAAGAACTTAATATGGATTTCTATAATTCATCTCAAGACGATAACCAAGAAGAATTGTTGGGATCGCATTCAAATAAAAACAACTTCGTTATTCCTGATATTACCTCTAACTCTAGCGAAGACGTGGGCGATAGTCGTCCCTGTGTCGATTATGCCGTGAAGGACTCTCCATCGACTTCGTTCGGTGCATACATAGACCTGAGCGATTCGACATACACCTTCTTTAACGAGACCCCGGGAAAGGGTTGGACTTGTCCACCTACATTTAGCATAGGAATCACCCTCACCGACAACCTCGTGTGTTCTCGTCTTAATCTAGAGTAATTAAGGTATCTTAGGCACTTTGAAGTTGTTCCATCCAGTAAGGAACCACTTGATCCGGAAAAATTCCTTAGAAATAGACGAAACTTCATAAACAGCCTCTAGACACGGGGCTGTGTCCAGGTCAACACGCCCCATGTCCACCAAAAGATTCCTTTCTAACTTTTTGTCAAAATACGGACAAAATGTGTCAGGACCTTACTTGCACACGGGGCCGTGTCCAGCCGACACGGGGCCGTGTGCAGCATGCTGTCGTTTTCTATAAATGCAGCCAAGAATCCTGCACATTTGGACCATTTCAGGGACATAGATTTGGGGGAATCTTCTCACATACTATCCTAGGTATTTTCTAAAAGAAGTTTCTCAACAACCTACTTGTCCTTTCCTCTTATGACCATTACCTTCTTCTCCATTTATTTTACCTCAACACCTCCATTAGAGCTTGAGATCACCATGATTCCAAGCTTTATTGTGATGTTTGTTAGGTTTTTGTTCAAGGAATCTTGTTAAAAATAAGTTTTGCAACATTGTTTTAAGTTATTTCTGCTCAGAAATGCTTTAAAAATTGGAAAAATAATTTAAAACTCCGAGATTCTTTGTTCCAGAAATTTGCAGAAACGTGAACACGGGGCCGTGCTCATTGAGCACGGGGCCGTGTCCGAGGTTACTGTTTCATTAAAATGAACTCTTTTCCATTTATTTTCGTAGAATGTCAAGCCAAAACAGTGGAACCTCTTCTGCGCACTCCAGAAACAGTCGAAGGGAAAGAAGGTCTTCAATTGAAGCAACTCTCGTACGGTACGTGATGGCATTACGTGAGGCTCTTGATGAGATGATGTCGGTAGAGGAGGTCCTCATAGACCGTATAAATTATCTTACGGTGGGGTTGGAAAACAGTTTTCAAGAAATCAACCTCTTGCACCAGAGGTTGAACATTCTTGTGACACCTCCCATCAAACCAATCCTCCCTCAAGAGGATTGGAACCTAGCACTTGGAGTCAACAATCCTACCGGATGGAATGACATTCCAGCGGAACCTCCTCTTGAAGATCTACAAGAAATCCCGGTGGAGGTTGCACCCCCTCAAACCAATGCCAATGAGCCCGCCTTTTTTCTCCCAAGAGAGATAGAGGAATGGCTCGCCGACGTGTGAGGGACCCATGACCGGAGGAAGAAGTTCCTCAAGCCGCATCCAACCGGGAGAATTATCTCTTCGGAAATTTTGCTAATAGAATAAACTTTAGGCTAGAACTTCTTGGTTAAGACTTCTTGTGCTTCTAGACCTAATTATCTAGAATTTTAACTTTATTAGGAGTATTATGTAATTTTATCTATTTAATGGAATGACGGTTTTAGTTAAAATGGTGTTTGGATGATGTTATAATGGGTAAAACACACTCGGGATGGTGAAGAATACCAAGAGAAACTTGAACCAGCACCCCATGCACAAAAACAGGGCCACCCGACAAATTTTTCTTCATTACAGCAAGTTCAGCATGGGGACGTGCTCGCCCAGCACGCCCCGTGTCAAATCATCTGCAGAAAATGCCCAATTCAGGTAACTGGACACGGGGCGTGCTCACTGAACACGCCCCCGTGCCCAGGCTTCTGTTTCTTTTTACTCATTTTGTTACTGGCGATCTGAACACGAGGCCGTGCCCGGACACCAGGGGGACGTGTCCAGATGCACAGTAACAAAAATTTTTGCTTTTTCACACCTTTTTACACATTCAATCAACCTAAAAACTTTTTTTGGGACACATTGAGGACAATGTGTAATTTAAGTGTGGGGGGGATGCTAAAACCTTGAATATTGCAAGTCCTAATTACAAGCCTTACACAAAACTCTATTGGAACCACTAATCACCCCAAATTTTTTTCAAAAATTTTTCATTTTTTTACTTGTCTAAGTTTAACTAGGGAATTTCAAGTTCTGAAAAGGTTATATTTTTACAAATTTACAACCCATAGCGTCGTGATAAAAAGAACCAACATAAGAAAATTATGAAACGGCATGACAAGTTTAGTTAAAATTTGATTATATATACTTGATCACATAAAAACCTATTCCCACAAAAAGTGAGTTTTGAGCCTTTATTGAGCATACAATACATATCTTTAAACTAAATGCTCATTTTTCGTTTCTTGTGTGAATAGCCGCTTGGTTCTTACGACTCTAGAACTTGCCACGACGATACATTCCCGGTCCTTACCAACTTAAACCCGAGTAATTAAATGACGGAGGCATTAGGACTAACCCTTTTTATTTCTACACCATTATTTTTTTTTACCACCTACCCAAAATCCCCCTAGTCAACCCCTTTGAGCCTAAACCTTTTCATTTCTTAACCCAAAAACAAACACCCTTTTACCCACCAAAACCTTTTTATTTTTAACCCTTTGTTTTAGTAACAAGCTCGGTTTTTCTTATTACTTTCAAAAAAAAATTATGATGATGAAGCAAAAAGAAATAAACAAACAAGTTTATCAAAAATAACTTTGTTTGAATAATAGCTTCATAAAAAAAAATTACAAAAATAAAAAGTCTTACGAAAACCGACGCTCTTTACGCCTTTCGCCCTTTTACTAACCACTAACCCAACCACCTACCTTTAACCCAAGCCTAACCCTTCACCCAAAAGTCCTCTTGATATTTACAAAGGTGTATAGTTAAAAAGTTGGAGGATTGATTGCTTGGCAAGCCTATGGTAGGAGTGAGTTCCATGCCGCTCTCGAGTGATTCACTAAAATACATCTTCGGCCGTGTGTTGAGTGATCCCCCGTGAGGTATGTGAACTTGTATATAAATGGAATTTTAAAAAGGCATGTTATGCCCTAATAAGTAATTTATCTTATGTAACGTTTTAAATAAATCATGACGAATAGGATTGTAAATAAATAAAAATAAAACTTAATAAAGAATCTTGGAAATCCCGACACTCTATGACAAGCCCAAAACCTTCCTTTCTACCCATTCCATTTGGGAGTGTAAGCCACAAAATAAAGAGTTTTGCTTGAGGACAAGCAAAGATTCAAGTGTGGGGGTATTTGATGTATGCAAAATGCAACATATAAATTACATCAATGTGGCATAAAACTAACCCTTTTTTAGTACTAATGTTGGAAAAAGTATGTTTTTGTCTTCCTTTTGTATTTTCAGGATTAAATGAGCTCAAAGGAACAAAAGAAGAAAAAAGGCAGCTAAATCTAACATAAATACAAGAAAAGGAACAAACGTGGCATGCCCGACCCCCCGACAGCATCTTCCCAAGCAAAAACAAGAGAACAGAAGGCTGAACACGCCCCGTGCTCAGTGAGCACCGGGGCATGCCCAAGTGTCTGTAGAAAAGACAAAGCTGTAGAAGCTTCTATCACCCACCACGGGGGCGTACCCACCGAACACGGGGCCGTGGTCAACTCTAAGATTCGCAGAATCTGGGGAAATCTTGATAGTACAGATACGCTTCTGCACACGGGGTCGTGCTCAGCGGACACGTGGGCGTGGTCAACTAATGCAGACAAACTGCAATTAATGAAGAAAGAGAAGGAGGATGGACATGGGGCCGTGCTCGAGCGTCTGTTCAGGCTATAAATAGGGGTGCTTGGCTCATTTGTAAACCATCCCTTGGCAAACCACCTCTCTCACACTTCACCCACCACCCACCACCATCACAACACCATCATCCACCACCATCATCCATCATCCATCATAGAGTGTGTGAGTAGTCTCGGTATCCAAGATTGATCGTAAGAGTTCTTGACAATCAAAGGCCATGTTTGCCTAAGTCTCTTACATCACTTGGTGAAGACAAGTGTCTAGTGTAATACATTTTATTTTTAATCTTTTCACAGTTTTTATTTGGTTATGTATTAATGACTTTAATAACTAGTTTCTTATGTTGAAGGTGATTCTTCCTTATCGTTTGTCCGTGGTGTCTTGGCATTATTTTACTGTCTATATAAAATAAAAGAGTTTCACCATTAATATCTCCACGGTCTATATGGAGATATGTTAGCTACCTGGTCGGGGGTTAAGGGAACGGTTAGGTAAGAGTCTTGCCTTGTTCAGCGTATAGATCCTGCAAGGACCTGGGTCAAATTTAGTAGGACTTCCTTCAATACCCACCGGTATTGGATGGCGGGGGGTCCAAACTCTTTGATCCCCTCATATGTAAGCTACTATCAAAACTGTAACCCGGCTACTTAGGACTGTATCCTTGCTGACTCAGACTACTTAGCCGAGGGTAACGTCACTTTCAAAAGAGGGGCCTACCACATTATGCATTAATAACTTAATTAATTATCTTTCAATAATCCAACCCTTTAGGATTGTATCCTTGCTGACTCAAACTACTGGGTTGAGGGTAACGTCACCTTCAAAAGAGGGGACTACTACTATAACTAAGATAATCTCTTAAAAAGTGCAAAAGTGCGGAAATAATCAAAGGTTACACTAAACACGAGTCGGATCCAAGTGATTCATCTTGTCTATCTGTTTTTATTTTATTTTATTTTTCAGCATTTTAGTTAGTTTTTATTTTTCTAGTTTAAAACCTATTTCTAAACTTTTGATTTGATTAGACGTTAAGGATAAACCGGTATTAAAAGCTCTTATGTCCTTGGACGACCTCGGTATCTTACCAACACTATACTACGCTCACGATGGGTGCACTTGCCCATATGTGTGTTTGGTGTTAGTATAATATCGTGTTTTATAAATTTAAAACTTGTCTAACGTGTTAAAAGGGCTTAAAATATACTTAAATATATATCACACCACACGCACACCACATACCCCGAATCGATGATTTTTTGATCAATTGCAAGGCACTACATGTTTTTCCAAGATTGATTTACGCTCTGGTTATCATTAGTTACGAACTCAGGAAGATGTACCAGGACCTGAAACCCAACTTGTCACCAAATCGAATGGTATCTACTACTATCTCGATCGCATCTGGATCCCCGGTCGCAATAACCTTCGCGAGAAATTGTTGACTAAAGCCCACAAATCCCGATATTCCATTCATTCCGGTGCCGACAAGATGTACCAGGACCTGCATGCTAAGTACAGGTGGCCTGGAATGAAGAAGGATATCGCTCTCTATGTTTCGAAATGCCTGACTTGTTCAAAAGTCAAGGCTGAACAACAACGACCCTCTAGCTTACTCGTACAACCCAAGATCCCTATGTAGAAATGGGAGAGTATAGCTATGGACTTCATTACGAAACTCCCGCGCACGCCATCAGGTCACGCTAGCATTTGGGTTATCGTTGATTGTCTTACTAAATCCACCCACTTTCTGCCGATACGAGAAGACTATAAGGTGGAACGATTAGCATGAATCTATACCGACGAAGTCATTTGTCGACATGAGACACCTCGTGATATCATCTTTGAACGCAATGGTCGATTTAACTCGCGCCTTTGGGAAACTTTTCAATCCGATCTCGGTACTACTTTTAATCTCAGTACCGTTTTCCATCCCCAGACCGACGGCCAGACTGAACGCACGATTCGCACCCTTGAAGACATGCTTCGCATGTGTGTTATAGATTTTGGTGGTAAGTGGGATTCACATTTACCTTTAGTCGAATTCTCGTACAACAACAGTTATCACTCTAGCATTCAAATGGCACCATTTGAGGCATTATATGGAAGAAAATGTCGATCGCCTATTGTATGGTACGAGATCGGAGACGCACAAATTACCGGTACTGAGTTACTGCAAGAAACGACTGACAAGATCCTCCAGATACGAGACAATCTCCTGAAAGCTCGTAGTTGTCAAAAGATTTATGCCAATAAACGCCGCAAGCCCCTTGAGTTCGAAGTTGGTGATCACGTACTCCTAAAGGTTTCACCTTGGAAGGGGGTGATCCGATTCGGCAAGAAAGGAAAGCTAGTGCCTCGATACGTTGGACCCTTAAAGATTCTGGAAAGAATTAGCAAAGTTGCCTACAGACTCGAATTACCGGAGGAACTCAGCAACGTACACCCGACTTTCCACATCTTGAACCTCAAGAAATGCCTAGTCGAAGAGAATTTGCATGTCCCTCTTGAGGATATGCAAGTGGACGAAACATTACACTTCGTTGAAAAGCCAGTAGAGATCATGGACCGAGAGACCAAGAAACTCCGACGCTCACGAATTCCTATAGTGACGGTTCGCTGGGAAGGAAAACGCGACGCCGAGTTCACCTAGGAACTCAAAAGTGATATGAAAGCTAAATATCCACATCTCTTTGTTACGCCTGCGCCTTAATTTTGGGACGAAATTCCCTAAAGTAGGGGAGGCTGTAACAACCCGACTTTCTGTACAAGTCAAAGTCAAAGTCAAGTTCAAGTCACGCTGTTACTTAGATCTGACTTTTCTTGGCTAATTATTGCTTTGTACTCTCGAGATTCGATAAACGATATATTGGTTAACGCTATTTTAAACTACAATTTACTACTAAGTGAAGTAACAATGCGATAAACGCAGAAATCACAACTAAACGTTATTTTACTAAATGCTATCACATCACTATCGCATCGTAACTCGAAAGGAAACTATTGGTAGTGTTCTATGTACGTGTTATTATGTGCATACTTGTGTGTGCCTTGTATATGTTTTGGGTTGTTATTCGCAAACGCAATCGCAACTCTATCGCAACGCAATCTCATCGCAAACTCGAAACACGGATTTACTTTTATGCTTTTTATATGTTATGTTATTTGTGTAACTATTTGTTTAATGATATCGCATCGCTTACTCACAACTCGCTTAAATGCCACGCAACGCTTATCGCACGAAACGAAAGTCAAAAAACTAACTCGCACAAGCCAACTGATCGAATGACCATACGGTCAAATGATCATCCGACCGGATGACCATCTGATAGGATGGCCATCTGATCGACTGGCCATCCGACCCATCGCTGCACCGCCTTACATCTCTCTCTCACCTATAAATACTCACCTGTCACATCATCAGTCACTGATGTGACAGCTCTATCCGACCCAACTCGCTCCAACTCGTTCTAAGGCAATTTTCTCGATTCCAAGCGATTCTCGTAGGTTTTCTTTCTAAATCTTGTACTTTCATCATCAGCACACACTTTCTCATCATCTTCTCCATCAAATCTTACATTTTCACCATGAAATCGCCGGATTTAGACTGCTTTAAGGTGACGTCACCTTGGATTCTTATGAACACTGAAGTGTGACATCATCTCATCAAAGTTTGTCCAGATCTAAAGGATTTCCACATCATTTCACACAAACCTTCATGAGATCAAAACATTTTCAACAGTTCACTTACTTTTCTTCAACTTTCTTTACTTTTCACTCAAAACCGTTATAATCTAGACTCGTTCAGGCTCTCTACTCATTCTCTAGTAGGGAACCGGTCTGAGAACGGATTTCTACCGAAGAAGACGACCGATTCACGGGTTGAGCATGAAACTCCATCTTGAACAGTTGAGTCTGATCGAATGGGGTGATTCCTATCCGATCGACTGAGCTAGACTTGGTGCGGTTCCGTTGTTTGACACGTCGTCATGCCGTCCTCGTTAAACCGCAAAACTTTTCAAATTAACTGATTTTACAAGGTTTTCAAACAAAGGGTTGCTCCATCGAATAGCCATCCGATCGAATGACTATTCGACAGGTGACTCACCCTTTTCAATAAGTTCAACACTTAAACAATTTTACAAAACTTTAAAGAATATCACACTTTCAATCGAATGACCATCCGATCGAATGACTTGATCTATACTACAGCAAAAACTTCTAAAGTTCAAACGTTTTACAAACACACTTCCTAATCGAATGACCAACCGTTCGAATGGTCATCCATCCGGATGACCATCCGTCCGGATGGTCATCCAATCGACTCGTCATCCGATCGCTCATCTCACCTAACACGATGTTTACATGTTGTTCAACGCTTACGCTATCATTCTGTGATCAAGCTAATCTCCCCGCGCTCCCTACAATCCAAGATTGTGTTTATTTACTAAACACATACTGTAAGTATACTCGAACCCTTTTTCGCTTAATGCACTTTTGGGTGTTACATACGTTACCTATATCAAATCACATCAACACACAATGGAAACACTTTTATACGCTAACCGTTCTTGCATGTTATACGTGTTTCGATGAATGCTTATATGTTATGTTTACACAGTGCTTGTTTCCTGACACTTTAGCAACGATAGTACTATAGTTTGGACTCAGCACCTGTCGTGGACAGGGGTTGTTAAGGGTTTTACTTCACATGGTCACGGTGGTGATAATGTGTTGCGCATTCTACACTCGCAGTCATGTCGGTTGCATATGTCATTGTCAATAGCTTACTTGCTTCACATCTCTACGTGTTACATGCTGGTTATGCGTAAACACTTTCGCTATACTATATGCTATTAAACTTGTGTACTCACCTTTACACTATGTGTATTGACTTTATTTTAACATATGTGACAGGTGTCTAGGATGCTATGTTTGCTGATCTTTTATGGAATCAAGTTAGGTGGTCTAGAAACCCACGAATAAAATCTGAGTTATCAGAACTGTTATTTGTCTTTGAAAACAATATCTGTAATAACTATTTTTACTTTATATGTTGATGGTATGGGAAGTTAATGATAAATATATTGTCATTAATAGTGTTATGGATTCTCCTAGAAAATCTGTTTCGCTCAGTGCCTCACCCCGATATTTCCACCATCGGTTGGGGTGTGACAACATGCTTCTATAGCTGAGTGAGGTGTCGTTCAGTTGGAAGAAAATGCTTATCAGGACATTCAACAAGATCATGGTTGTGCTCCTCGACAAACTTATACACCGTCCATGATCCATCCTAAAAAGTTACACCTAATAGTGCACCACAATCAGTCCTCTTTGAAAAGTTGGATCGCACTAATCGCTCCCTTTGATTAGGGTCCAACGTATCAACCTTCTTGTCCTTGTAAAACCCAGATCTCGTACACAAGTAATACTTAATATGTAACAAACCTTTAGAGTTTGTCTTTGTAGTCCCTTTCCTGACTGAAAACCCACACTCCTTGGCATACTTGACATACATTGAATAACAATCATCGAGGCTTGAGAATACCATGTCCATTGTGGTCTTTATTTCTTCACTGACGTCAGGAATGATAAATGGTAATCCAGTTTTGGGGCAAAGCCTTTGACTCGAGGAAGCAACTTCATCTGAGAAAACATAGTGGGGAATAGAAAAAATAAGAAAAACGCCATTAAAAATAGAAAATGTCTCATAATAACATTATAGATTAAAACGCCATTAATTGAATAATAAACAAGACATAATAAACACATAATTTAAAAACGACATGATGAAAACGCCATGAGATGAATAATTAAAAACACTTAACAACATAAATAATTAACAAAATATAACATCATAATGAAAACGCCATAATTAACAAAACTGATGTTTACACAAATTAACAAATAGTAATAACTGATGTTTACAAATACTACTAAATAACATTCAAAACTAATGAAATAGATGTAAAACGCCAATGATCATAAAAACATAAGAAATATACTAGATCGTAAACGACAGTTAAAATTAATATTGAAAACTCCAATTATCAGTTCTTAGTAATTGTTTAAATACCAATTAAAACGCGATTAAATTGCATAATTGAATAACGCCATTGAAAATCATACAACACATTATAAAATACTAATATAAAAAAAACAATGAAACAAGCATAAAAGAATAAAACGCCATATCTGTTGCATGATTTGCTGGAACAAAAATAGAAAACGCCAACGAATTTTACTTTATCGAACAGAATCCACGTTAGACGCCATAGATCTGAGAAAGCTTGCAAAGGAGGTAACAGCTAACAAGAAATATTTGGAGTTTTAATTTGAAAGAGATTTATAACACGAATAAGGAGGGAACGTATAAAAGGACAATCGTACCCCCGCATAACAATTAGCACCCCCTGCCACGTGTTGGGCCAGGATCCGTTCTCACACTTTTCACCGTTCTCTCCTGATCCTGTTTCTATATATATATATATATATATATAATCACAATACAAAATTACACATATATCTAGGCATTATTCTAAATGTCGTTCCTCCAGTAATGCATTTCTCGCTCATCATATTTCCAAACTAGTTTCTCCCTATTTCTCGAATTCTATTCCCTTCATTTACTAAATCTTCTCCATACTGATGGAGTTCCGACACCTGTTTTCGACTCATTGGTGGGTCTAATGGTTCAGGTTGAGGTACAGGTTCCTCGTAAGGGTCTGCGTTATTCATCTCGAAAAATGTTCTATCATTATCACTCCACGGATCACGTTCTAAAGGCATTGGTTCTTTGGGAGTATATAGGGTAGAGTATGACCTATTGTCATCAAACCATGGATCATATTGTAAAGGTTGTGGGGTTGGGATTCTAGATAACTTGTTGGGGTCAAATGCAGGTATTGGGAATTGGTTTGCTTGGTTGGGTTCTACCATCTGTTGGTTTGGGAACAAAGGTAACAGTGGCGGTTCAGCTATTTGATTTAAGTTAGAGTCTACTGCTGTAGTGGCTAACATGTGGAAATTGGCCAGCTCTCTATCTAGTTCCTCTTCCTAAGGTGGCCTATTGATTGTCTCCTGAATCTGTGCATTTGCTTCCCTATTGGCCCTGACTATTGCCCTCTGTTGTTGCAACTTCTTCATTTAAGGGCATCCCGCAATTACATTTGTTTATATCTACTCAGTTACTCATTCGGTACTGTCAACCTGACCTGTGGGTCATATTACCCATTGGCTAACTCTTTGTCCAATGGTAACATCTTTCATATTTTGTATACAAAACCCCAAAATACCGGCAGTAATTGTAGAATCACAAATACTCAATTACTGTTAAGTGTAATTTAAAACATTTGTGGTTTTGGTAAAACATTTTGACTCACAAAAGATTTACAAAAAGGTGGCAAAAAGCAGATGTATTCACATTTTTGACTTAGGTAAAACTAAAGCTTCCTAGTGATTCTCCTGGTTACTATCTATTAAAATCAAACAATGCACACGTGTTAGTAAAATAACCCAATTCACATTAACCGTACAACTCGAGACAGAATTCCAATGACTGAGTCGGGCAGAGCCGACATGAATTACGGAATCCTAGATCAATCGAGTGTAACACGAGACAGAATTCCAACGACTGAGTCGGGCAGAGCCGACATGCGTTAGGGAATCCTAGATCAATCGTGTAGGGTAATAGCAGGGTTATTGTACTTACAACTAGGCAGAGCTTCGCTATATAATGGGTATTATGCCCGGGTATAGTAATAGCTATTCAGAAGTTGAGAGAGAATTCGGGAAATGAATGATTGATTAAATGAGCCAAAGCCCTCTATTTATAGGCTGGTCAACCACTCTCTCGCGCCCCGCGAGAGATACAGCTAGGGCCTTCACGGCCCACGAGAGCTTAAAAGGCGGCTGTAGGCCCGGTGAGTCAAGGGGTAGGCTTGCCACGAGTGACGAAACGTGGCTGCATTGTGTGCCGACCAAGTAAGGGCTGTCGCGCCCCGTGAAGGACCAAAGGTTCTGGGTCGTGGCCCGCGAGCGACACCCACACTTGTTTTTTGTTGATTTTTATAAGTAAAGAGGTATTTTGGGCTCGTTTCCCACGTACGGGGTATATTTTAGGACATTTAGGGGTGTCCAAAAATGTTCTAGGAGGGTTGTATATTGGTTCATACAGAAAAATCTGCTTGAAATATCACCAACGCGTGATTAGCTGTGAGACAGATGAAAACTTCACAGTTAAGCATGCTAAGGTAAGAGTAGTACTTGGATGAGTGATCTCTTGGAAGTCTTTATAGTGGCAACCAAAAACAAATCTGTGAGTTTCTAGAAGTGCAAGCCATCAGATGTTACAAATGGTATCAGAATGAGGTGTTGGGCGGTATCCAAGTGAGAACGTTGGGCACCCTAAAAGGGGCGGACATGTAAGTCCCACATTGGTTGAGGAGAACGATGAAGCCTTAAATTTAAGAGGTAGAAACATTCTCTATCAAGACATGTTTTTCCTGGGAGAGAAATTCTTGGGGTAAAAACAAAACCGTGAGATCCCTGATGATAAATCTATCATGGGTAAAGAGGATAATATCTTAACATTATTTACTTGGGATCTTACAAATGGTATCAAGGCCAAGGCCAGTGTGCCAACGAAGACACTGGGCCTCAAAGGTAAGGACGATGAAAATGTAAGCCTAAATCAATTGATGAGAAAATCAAAGCCCTACTTATAAGGGTGGACACCTTTACTATCAGGACACATTTTACTTAGACGAGTAATTCATTGAGTAAAATCAAAATTATGAGTCTTAAGATTAATTAAATATACAATATCTTGGACGGTTTATAAGGATTGTTGAAGTGTTTATTATTCTTAGGTTTGTAAATGAAGTAAACGAACACGAACGAGGCATGTTCATGTTCGTTCATTTACCTTTAACCGAACAAACGATCGGACATGTACATTTAAATGAACAGATTTTCTTGTTCATGTTCGTTCGTTAAGAAAATGAACATGTTCATGTTTGTTCGCTAAAAGTATAAACGAACGGTTCACGAACATAAACCTACATAATTAAACTTAAAAGAACATAACAAATCATAACGAACATAATTGAACAAGGCTTTGAATTGTATAGCAACAATAGAGGAGAAGAAGAAGCTAAATATAGGTAAACCTTATAAAAGAGTGCTTTTAAATTGAAAAATATAAATTAATTAAATATATTAATACCATATAAAATAAAAGTTTTGAAATCGGAAAGTCAAAGCTAGTTATGGGATGATAAAGGAAATTAAATAGATTTTTAAATTTAACTAGTAATAACCAAATTTAAAAGATGAACATAAACAAACGGATATAAACAAACACGAGCGAACGAATTTAAAGGAACGAACATAAATGAACGTAAATTAACGAACATAAACGATCATTCATGAACGTAAAGGAACAAACGGGAAATTGTTCATGTTCGTTCGTTTATTTAAATGAACAAAAATTGTTCATGCTAGTTTATTTATTAAATAAACGAACATTGACAAATTTTCTGCCGAACAATTCATGAACGATTCACTAAACGTTTGCTTTGTTTACAAGTTATTCTGCAAAACTACCACAAAATAGTTGTGATAATATATTTAGATTAAAAAGTAAACTCACCAATCAATATAAGAGCATTCACATCCAAATAATCAAATTGTGTGTGTGGTGTTTTTAAAATATAAAAAAGTATAAAAAGTGGTTGTGAGTGGAGGAGAGAGAAAGTGTTACTGTTCATCTGTATATTTAGGGGGACACTGTTCACCCCCTATAATTTTTTAATATATTTTGAAAATGGTTGTGAGTGAAGGAGAGAGAAATTGTAATGATAAAGATATAAAAAATATTATTTAATTGAAAAGGAGAGAGAATATGTAGTGTTTTTTAGTGTAATTTAGGATGAAAATATGGTGGAATGGATGTGAATGCTCTAACGTTTCGTGTGATTGTGATGTTGTGGATCTTAAGTGATTTTTGTCAACTTTAACTGTGAAATCTAATCCATTGGGAATAGCACAATGGTGTTGGTGAGTTAATTAAGGTGTAGGATAGTAGGAGGTTATGAGTTCAATCCCCATGATATGTAAGTTTAGCCATTCAAAAAAAAAAAAAAACTGTGAAATCTTGATTTTACAAAAGCGAGAGTAATTGACATTGACGTAAAGATAATGCATGCATTTAGAAAACAATGAATTCTTTTAATATAATTTAGTATATTTATTAAAGTGTTGAGTACATTCTAAACATACAATAAGTTTAAATTCTTGTAATATATCGTATTTTTATATATTTACTGATAAAATCGATTCAGAAAATTAACTTGATCTAAATTATATAAATTATTTTTGCGATAAAAAGTTTACAATAAAGGTTTTATATTTGTAAATTATTTTTATCTGTATAATATATGTGTTTCTGATATAGTTTCAAATAAAAGGTTATAATATTAAGAATTATATGTAAAAAACATAGAAAGGTTCCATAGGGAGTTCAATTTAACTCCATGCAATTTCAACATCAATAAACACCATGGTAGGACGTAAATCTGCAGGGCACCAAACGTTATTATAAGATTCAAATAATAAGTTAAGACCAGGGGCGGACGGCCGGATCCACCTTATGGAGTGGGTGGGCGGCCGCATCCATTAAAAAAAATTAGTGCTGTTTTTCGCTAAAAATCCTGACCGCATCTCTTGTAAAATTCTGACCGCACCCCTTAAGCAAAAGGTTAAAGCAAAGAATAATTGAACTAAAAAGAAAAAAAAAATATGAGAAGGATTTCTTCGAAATCTTTTGTGATGGTTGCAAGTTGCAGCAAATGTTATATCGGAGAAAATGACTAAACAAGGCTAATTTAGTAACTATATAAAAGTTTCTTTTAAAGGCATGTAACATATAACTTTAAATTAAATTATCCTCTTCTATTTACTTTTTATTGTTCTCTTTTTCCTGTTTTTCTTTTTTATGTTTCTACAGTGAATACTTTTTCAAACATGTCCTTTTGTTATCTATTTTTGTTTTGGTCGTTTTTTATTTGTTTATTAAATTATTGTTTTCTTTTAGATCTATGTTGTTTCATCTTTTAACAAAAATATTTAAAAAAAGAATGTACATTTTGTATTGTTATTTTAAGATTTGTCTTTATATATATATATATATATATAGGACAAAGATCCGTTAGGAACTACCCTTTATTACGAGAACCGCGAAAACTAGTGTGAACACAAACAGTAATTCCTAAAAAAATCTAAAAACCACCCAAAAAATTTTTTTTTATTTTTTTACTTTTTTTTTTTGAAAAAATCGCTATATTTTGTTAATAAAAAAAATTCAAAATTTTTTTTTTTTCGAGTAACAGTTATCCATGCACATGCGCATATGTTTCATTTCTTTGTCAAATTCCGTAATTCATTACAAATAATAGTCAATTGCACTTTCATTTACACTACCACGTGTAATACGCTACTTTTTACGTTAACAATGTTAGAAATGCACATGTGCATCTATATGTATCAACATGAAATAACGTGTTTTGGTACACTACTTTCTCTTTAATCTATCAGTCCATCCATAATACACAAGCATACACATGTACATTTTTGTCATTTCTTTGACAAATTCTGTAATTCATTACACATATTAGACAATTGCAATTTCATTTACACTACCATATGTAATACACTACTTTTTACATTACCAATATTAGAAATGCACATGTGCATTTATATGTATCAACATGAAATAAGGTGTTTTGGTACACTACTTTGAATACACTTTCCCTTTCATCTATCATACCATCCATAATACACTACCATTACCTTCTACCATCCATAATACAATACCATTACCTCCTATCATCCATAATACAATACCATTAACAATATTTCCACTTTATTACATGTATGTAAATACCATTTATACTATCCAATCAACATATTACATCAAAAATTGACAACTATAACCAAACCATCAACCACTATATATAACTAACCAAAAAACATGTATACGGGCCTACTTCTCCATTCAAAATCACAAACTTTTTATACCAAAACACGTTATATCATGGTTATACCTAATGATGCACATGTGCATTTTGAATATTTGTAATGTAAAAAGTAGTGTATTACTAATGGTATTGTAAATTAAAGTGCAATTGTCTATTCCTGATAACGTATTACCGAATTTGAAAGGTCTCTAGACCCAAATCAACTAGCTCACTGAACTTGATATCACCATTCGACGTTACAGTTAGCCTAAGAGTTCGGTTTAATTATTACTCGCACACCGAAGACATACACCAATGCGGCAAAATTGTTGAAGTACTTAATCAAGTGTTGAAAACTCCTGCTATGGAAGAATATAAGTTTCCTGGCATCCTTGGTCATAACCGTTTCAGTTATATTGGCCCATCGTTACCCAAGGATTCATCTGATGAGGAGTCCATTGCAACTTTCTGTCGTAGGACATTGGACACATTTTGGCATATGCATGGTGGATGCTTGGTAAATAAGGTGGTTGATAGCAATCTAAAAGTCATAGGGGTCAATTCTTTACGAGCTGTGGATTCTTCGACGTTTTCCAGCTCACCAGGAACGAATCCTCAAGCAACCACTATGATGTTAGGCCGATACATTGGTGAGAAAATACTAAATGAAAGAGCAGCAAGTGACACTCGTTCTTGATATTAAGATTTGCTAAAGAATAATTTATGTTGTAAGTAATCGTTGGAAGATGTTGGAAGCTGGATCAAGAATCTGCGGGTCTTTAGTTAATAGTTTCGGGAATTTACATTTCTTTCTTACATTTACTTTCTATTGTAATCTTCATTTTTTAAGCTCTGGTGTGTGATAAATAAACTGAACTTGTTCTAGCTTATATCAATTGTGTAATCTCGGATACTCCAACATTGTAGTATCGGTGCCCGGTTTAAAGAATGTGTGAGATTTTGTTCATTGTTCAACAATTTAGTCAATAGCAAGACTACAGCATGCAACACCTTATTCCAATCTTCACAGGTGATGGATATGAGTTTTGGAGTATAAGCATTAAGAAATCTCTCCGTTTTCAAGACGGGTCTACATATTCCCACACCCAAACCCCTATTTCCACACCCTGATAGACGCCTCGTATAGGCCTATATGAGGCGTCTAGGGTTCTAATGGAATATCCTTTATGTAAATATAGATATGATCATGTTATTATCTTTGTATTTAATTATCCCCTAAAATAAGGGATTGTATCTTGTATTTATATTGAGGTATCAATGAAAGAGAAGGGGAATTGAGCCATAATATTTTTCATGGTATCAAGAGCCTAACCCTATTTTTCACCCCCCCCCCCCTCTCTCGCCGTTTTCTTCCTTCGTCCGGCCTCTCTCTCATCGGCCGGTCATGTCTCACACACCCATTCACCAGGCGGTCACCGTCAACAACATCAAGAGTTTTATTCCTTTGATTCTTGATAGCCAAACCGAACACTGCAACACATGGGCTGAGCTATTCGTTCTCCATTGCAAAGCCTATGATGTGTTCGACCACTTGAAACTCCGTGACACTACCACATCTTCTTCAACCGAAACAGCAAAAGATAAAGACAAAGAACAAGCCCCCCAAGCAAGCCTATCTCGAGTCATGGGAACGCATAGACTCCATTGTTCTACAATGGATCTACGCTACCATCTCTCAGGATCTCATGCACACGATTATGATCACTAATACCACTGCATACGACGCTTGGAGTCGACTCAAGAATCTCTTTCTCGACAATCAAGCGACCCGCGCCATCACCATACAAAACAAATTTTTTAACACCCGTCTTGAGCAATTCTCTACCATGACCGAATATTGTCAACACATGAAACTACTTCATGACCAACTCACAAGTCTCGGGTCGACTATCTCCGAGAACCAACTTGTTCTACAAATACTCACTGGATTAACGGATCAATATGAGAACATCTCACTCATATTACAGCAGACACAGCCGCTTCCGGATTTTTACAACACAATATCTCGTCTTTGCCAAGTTGAAGAAAGGAAAAACGCTCAAGCCAAGTTGTCGGCTCAGTCAGCCGGAACCGCTCTTCATGCCTCCACGGATCAACCCGCTCGTGCTCAAACCGATACTCGCACTTATAACCGGTTTGATAACTCCTCTGAACGTGGTCGCGGCCGAGGCCGTGGTCGAGGTCGTGGCCGCGGTCGATCATCCTACGGCCGTGGACGCAATCAACAGCACAACTATTACCAGCCACACTTCTGTCCCTCCCATTCACCACAAAGTTGGGCCGGTTATCCCCCTCAACAGTCCGCACAACCTTGGGCCGGTTATCCACCTCAACAGTCCGCACTAACTTGGGCCCAATGGGCTCCCCCTCCTTGCCCATATCCCTCTAATCCTAGCCCATCCCATGGTACTCCTCCACCACAGCCGAACTCGGCCCAAGGAATCTTAGGCCCAAAGCCATCTGATCAACCTACGGCCCAGAACTACATGACTGGCTATTCCCCGACTGATATTGCTCAAGCACTCTACAACTTGGTGCTGCACAACAATGACTCATCATGGACCATGGACACCGGTGCGTCAGGTACGATGTCTCCTCAATTTGATAAGTTCCAATCTATTTTTAATTCTCGCATTATTCGCAACATCATTGTTGGCAATGGCACAACCATTCCAGTCCACGGACAAGGCAACATCACCCTTCCCCCACCTTTCCCACCTTTTAAACTCAAAATGTCTTATACGCTCCTAACCTAGTTAAAAACCGTATCTCTGTTCGTCGTTCTACAACTGATAATCAATTATCTGTTGAATTTGATCCTTTTGGTTTTACTATGAAGGACCTCCAAACCAGGAAACCCATCCTACGGTGCAATAGCTCGGGGGATCTCTACACTCTCAACCCGTCCAACATCACCAATCTCACTAATGCTTCCACTTATGCTGCTATATCTCAAGACATTTGGCTTCAAACACTCGGTCACCCAGGCCCAGCAATTTTACAAACTTTAAAAACTTCTCATCCAATTTCTTGTGGAACTTTAAATAATAATGTTTGCACTTCGTGTATTTTTGGAAAACACACTAGACTTGCGTTTGTTACATTTAATACCAGTACCCTTAAACCATTTGATATTATTCATAGTGATGTTAGGACATCCCCCATCATTTCTAACGGGGGTCATCGTTATTATGTATTATTCTTGGATTATTACACTAATTTTTATGGACTTGCTCACAAATCCGATGTTTTTACTATGTTCACAACCTTTAATACTTTTATTCAAACTCAATTTGGCACCAAAATCAAACAATTCCAATGTGATAACGGACGGGAGTATGCAAACCACCAATTTCAAACTTTTTGCTATAACCAAGGCATGCACTTCCTTTTTTCGTGCCCTCATATGTCCTCACAAAATGGTAAAGCCGAACGAAAAATACGAACAATCAATAATCTTATACGTACCCTATTGGCTCACTCGTCCACACCTACCAATTTTTGGCATCATGCCCTCGAAACCGCTACGTACCTTTTAAATATTATACCTACCAAAATTCATAATTTTCAAACCCCCACCCAACGTCTATATCACTGCCTTCCCACTTACGAACACCTTCGCGTGTTTGGGTGCATTTGCTATCCCCTTATTCCTCACACGACTATTCACAAACTCGCCTACCGTTCTTACCCTTGTGTGTTTCTTGGTTACCCCTCGAATCACCGTGGATACAAGTGCCTTGATCTAAAAACCCGAAAAATTACAATTAATCGACACGTTCTTTTTGATGAAACCGTTTTCCCATTCCACAAATCTTACAAACCAACACCTAAAACCTATCAATTCCTTGATGACCATATAAATCCACATTTTCAGCTCACCCATTTGACCCTCCCTAATGACCCACCTGACCCTCCTAACCCATCGCCTAATCCCACCCCACCCTCTTCTCCTCAATCAACTACCCATACACCCCACTCCCCTACAGCCCACTCTCACTCCCACACCAACACTTCCCCTACAGCCCACTCCCCCATGCCTACCTCCCCTCCGGCCCAATCCCCAGCCCATACACACTCATTGGCCCAAACTGATCCCTTCTCTGCCACCTCTCCAGACTCGGCCCCCACACCAAACACCCCACTGCCTAACCCGTCACCCGACCCCATCTCACCACCTCCGAACCCTCCGCCTCAACCCCCCCACTCGTACTATATATACCCGTGCTATGTCAGGCATATATAAACCGAAACATATTTTTAACCTCTCCACATCTACTATTGTATCGATACCCAAAACTCCCAAAGCCGCGTTGTCTAACCCGGAATGGTTTAATGCCATGCATACCGAATTTAATGCCTTAATTAAAAACAAGACTTGGGATCTTGTCCCGAGACATCCTGACATGCATATCATTCGTAGTATGTGGCTCTTTCGTCACAAATACAGGTCCGATGGTACACTCGAGAGGTACAAGGCACGCCTTGTCTGTGATGGTAGAAATCAGGAGGTGGGTGTTGATTGTGGGGAAACTTTTAGTTCGGTTGTTAAACCGGCTACGATTCGAACAGTTTTAACATTGGCTCTAACACAGTCGTGGTCTATTCACCAGTTGGATGTCACTAACGTGTTTTACATGGAAATCTAACTGAGACTGTGTACATGTATCAACCGATGGGATTTCGAGACCAAGACTATCCTGATCATGTGTGTCTTCTTAAAAAGTCACTTTATGGGCTTAAACAAGCACCGAGGGCGTGGTACCAACGGTTTACAGATTTCTTTACATCCATGGGGTTCACACAAAGCCGATGTGACAATTCTCTTTACACTTATCATCATGGCGGTGACATTGCGTATCTATTGATCTATGTAGATGATATTATTCTCACCACTTCATCCGATTCACTACGTGTTAAACTACTGGGCGGCCTCGCGGCTGAATTTGCTATAAAGATCTTGGACCACTCAGCTACTTCTTGGGTATTACCATTTCTCGTACCGGTAATAAGATGTTTCTCTCGCAACACTCTTATGCGTTAGACATTGTCAACCGTGCGGGTATGTCTACTTGTAACCCGGTCGCCACCCCTGTTGATACAAAACCAAAGCTTGGTGCTCAATCTAGCGTTCCGTTTGATGACCCCACATTATATCGCAGCCTTGCGGGTGCACTTTAGTATCTCACATTCACTAGGCCCGATATAAGTTATGCCGTACAACAAATTTGTATTCATATGCATAATCCTAGCATTGAACACTGGCAGGCATTGAAGCGTATTATCCGTTACATACGCGGCACAGCAACATATGGTCTTTCTTTATCTCCGTGTGCGGCTATCTCTCTCCGGGCTTATACAGATGCTGATTGGGCGGGCTGTCCGGATACACGTCGCTCTACCTCAGGATATTGTGTCTATATGGGACAAAATCTACTGTCCTGGTCTTCGAAGCGACAGCCTACCATTTCCCGTTCCAGCGCTGAAGCAGAATACCGAGCAGTCACCAATGTCGTTGCTGAAGTTTGATGGCTTCGTAACCTCCTTCTCGAGTTACGTCGCCCCCTCTCCACAGCCACTTTAGTATATTGCGATAATATAAGTGCTATCTACTTATCTAGTAATCCGGTTCAGCATCAACGTACCAAGCACATAGAACTTGATATTCATTTTGTGCGTGAACATGTTCAACGTGGTACCATACAGATACTTCACACGCCTACTCGTTTACAGATTGCTGACATCTTCACCAAAGGCTTACCTCGAGTATTATTTGATGATTTCCGCTCCAGTCTCAACATTCGCCCACCTCTTGCTTCGACTGCGGGGGTGTAATGGAATATCCTTTATGTAAATATAGATATGATCATGTTATTATCTTTGTATTTAATTATTCCCTAAAATAAGGGATTGTATCTTGTATTTATGTTGAGGTATCAATGAAAGAGAAGGGGAATTGAGCCATAATATTTTTCAGGTTCCTTTTCCCGACCAACTTCTGAACCTCGTACAACGTCACATCAGTCACATCAGACGGGGAGTCTAGGCCTGTACGAGGGACCAATACGAGGGTACTAAGACGCCTCGTATAGGCCTATACGAGGCGTCTTAGAGACTGATTTGACTATGTGTCTGACATGTGACTTAAAGCAATATGGGGCGTCTAGAGCTATACGAGGCGTCTATATTTCATATAAAGTGCAACATACAGTGCATTGTTGGTCCACCTGAGCATTCAACATTCATTTCATTCTGTTTCTTCTACTATTTCTTCGAAAGAAACTCTTGTTGTTTGCATTTATGTTTTTATCATCCCGAAGTGTTGAAATGTCATCATACTGGGACGGCAACTGGGTGTCCCAAATATGTCTTCGGGCAGTATTCTAGCGACAACTGGGTGCCCGAAAGCGTTCCGGTAACAGTTATTAGCTTAAAGGTTTTAATTACTTGTTGTTTTAGTTTATTATTTACTAATGATGATACGGTCCACTATTTTGGAGGAGTCTGGCGTTCCCGATTCTAATGAACAAGAGGAGGTTGTGTCTAGTATACAAGGAAAACAAAACAGACCGTTCCTAGATTTGAACACGCATCCCCCTATTGATGAAACAGCCCCTGTAGATGACTCATACCATTCTGGTCAACCAAGTTATCCGACGCAACAAGGGTATCCGGATTATAGATACGGGTGTGAATATTCTTACGGAGGAGATGGTGGATACGGAGGAGACGGTGGATACGGAGGAGACTGTGGATACGGAGGAGACGGTGGATACGGAGGAGAAAGTGGATATGGAGGATACCGTGGATACGGTGGATACGGAGGAGACAGTGGTCATCAGCAATTCATTTCCCCGGGCACTCCTTACGTTCATCAAAACAATCCGGACGTTGGAGGATATGGTGGATATGGTGCTTATGGTGGATATGGTAGATATGGTGGTGAGGCACCTCCCATCCCGGACAATCCGAACTTAAAAAAGCAGGTATCAATTACTATTTTATTATTATTATTTTATTATTTTATTATTATTATTATTTATTATTATTATTATTATTATTATTATTAATATTGTTATTATTGTCGATGTTACAGGTTTTCAACTCTTTAGATGAACTAAAGAAACGGATACAAGAAATAGCAAAGGCGGATGGTTTCTTTATTGTCACCCGTCGATCAAAGAAAATCGGGGGAAGAACCGGGAGGGTATGGCTTGAATGTGACCGTGGTGGTGAGCACCACACTACAGCAACACTTAGAAAAGTCGGAAGCAAAAAAAACCGGTTAAAAGACTATAAGGAGATGTTCGTCTTTGCGTGGACTGATAAGAGGCGCAACTTTGGTAATCGTACCACAAACAGAGTTGAGAGCCAACACGCCAACTTAAAGAGATACGTCCTAGATAGGAGCTCGCTGGAATGTGTAGTTGGTTGTGTCTAGGATATAGTTGAGACACAGTTCGGTGAAATAAGGAAGAGTTTTCGAGACTGCATCGAAAAAAGAATGAACCACCACAAACACCCGCTGTTTCAACACCTACATGGAAAAGTATCCCATACAACCCTTGACTTGTTGAGTGGAGAGGCAATTAGGAAGCTAGATGTCTTGGAGCGCTTTCATTCATCATGTGGTTGCCAAATGTGGTACAGTTGTGGGTTGCCCTGTGCTTGTAGGATAGAAAAGTACATGCGTGAAGGTAATAATTGTTAAACGTACAACACTTGTGTAATATATTTCCGTTAATCATGTGACTTAAATGTAACACTCATTCTTATAATATAAGCTTTTACCAAACAAATAGAACTAAGTTTAATAAATGTTAAGCCAAAACATTTACATTATCCTTAGCTTAGTACTTACGAGTTTAACGAACATTTAAAACAACATTAGGATACATAAGTATTCCTTCTATTACATAAGTTTTACTAATAACTAAATAAGACAAAAGTTGTGGAATGAGATCTTGAATGTGTTCAGTTCGGAGACTTGATCATCATCCACATGCTTGCATTACCTAAAAACTGAAAATTTTAACAAACATTAGTATTAAGGATTCCTAGAGATTAGCATAATTGAAACTACGCTTTTAAACAGATCCGATTAACTAAAACATGCAAAACTTCAACAAAAATACTGGGTACTACTGTAGCTTACGGTGGCACCGTAAGCTACGGTAGCCACTGGGCATTCAGGGGCTGCCGTAAGGCAGTATAAATCCAGCATAACAACTTCAGTCGCTACCGTAAGTTACGGTAGCCACTGTAAATTACGGTAGCTCTCTGGCGCCCAGCGTAAAAGCCTGGCCAAGCTTACGCGACCGCCAGAGACTCGTCTGCAGCGATTTCTTTGCTGTTTTGGCTGTTTTGACCTGTTTGTTCTCGTTTCGTACTTTTAAAACATCAAATTACAATAGGGGATATTACTTCGTATCAAGGTGACCCATCTTTGGGTTCTTTATATTCAACACTCACGCTCCCATTACCGGTTTGCGTGTTTAATACGTTTCTACCCGTCACCCGGGCTTATAGTTTACGGATAAGGTACTCCCGTTACCCGGTTTGTACCTACCCTTAATAACCCGTTTGGTTTGCCGTTATGAAGTCCATCATTCAAGCAAACCAAACCACTTAAATCTCACATTCTAAATTACCAACAAATATCAATAGCAAAGACTAATTAACAATAGTAACGAAGCGTTAGCCACGTACCTTAAAGCTTTCCCTTCAAGCGAGTGTCCGCACCGGCTTGACTTCCCGACGCCTCACTTATGTTGCCTAAATACACAAGCCAATTATCATTAGAACCTTTTGGCTCATAACTTAAGCTTGTTAACTTAGCCAAACACCACAATTAGTGTCTATTAACTTCTTTTATGCATTTTATCAAGCACCTTATGTGCATACTCTACAATTAGCCATAACATTCATGTTATTGAAGTTTTCTAACCATCTAAACCCCTATTTAACAAGTAGAAATATTTACTATCCCCTTTCTATATCAAATTTCTGATTATAACTTGTTCAACATCATTATTACCCTTCCTGATTTCATGAGTTCGATTATACATCAAAAACCCATTTGTTCATACTTGTGCATTCAACCAATTTCCTAGTCAAAACAATTGTTCTACTTATAATTATCAAAACTTTACTTGGAATCATGTAGATTACACTATTTTTAACATAATTTCAGCAAACTACTACTCAATTATGCATAATTGATTTCATCAAGAACTCAATACACAAGTATACATCAAATTCCCAACATACCTTATGAAGAGAGAATGTTAGGCACTCTAATTCAGCAACATGCATTCAGATTCGTTTGATTTAGGGGCTGAATTTGATGGAATTGATCAAGAACTAGGGTTTGGTCCCTGTTTCTTTCCTCTGGTCGCATACACCCACACGCACACACTGATGTGTGTGGGTTTTTGATTGTTTTAATTTTAGTAAAAATCAAGTTTGCCCATCTTTACAAGATCAGCCCCTCAAGTTTTTTTTGTTCAACTAATGTAAATTTAACTAACACCTTTCATTTATATTTTAAGATATGGTGTTTTTAACTTGTTAATTATTTTTGGGGTGTTACATTAAACAATGTTGTTTTTAACCGTGCAGAGCGTCCGACACAACTCGAAGACATAGACGTCTTCTGGCGGAAGCTTAACTTCCGAAGTTGTAAATTGATAGACGATGACGTTGACGTGGTCGAAGAGCTAAATATTGTTAGACAACAATTAGAGTCGCACCCCCAACTCAACAAAAAAGACTGATGTCAAAGATTAAAGCGGTGTTGACTCCAAAGAAATCTACCAAGAAACCACCGGTTGTCCAACAAAATACTCGTGGCCGACCAACAACAAAGCAGGTACAACAAAGGTTGGACGAGGCCTCTCGTATAGATGAAGAATTGAGGAGAAGCTCCTTCGGTGATGCAAACACGTTCTTTGAAGGTTCCCGACAAAGTGAGTACGATAACCCTCACCACAGTTCGTACGTTCCGTCACAGGCCTCTCAACAGTCGGTTATAAGGTCCCAAAAACCCAAAGCGAGCCTATGCCGTTCAAAGAGTTCTAAGAAGAAAGAGACACGAGATGATCACAATTTTCCTTTAATCATTGGGGACGAGAACGTGGAAATCATCAAACAGTTAAAGTCTGCCATTCCGCCAGTGTTTCATCCGCACGTCTCGTGCATACGAGATGTGATGCCGGACGGTCTTTGTGGGTTTCGGTCTGTGGCTGTGGGCTTAGGTATGGATCATTCGAAGGGACCTTGTCCAAGAAATGGATCAGAACGAATCGATCTGGTTCCCAATATTTGAAGCATGTGATGAAGGTTATTTTTACACGCATCGTCAGGGCCTAATTTGGGATTTAGTGTCCGGTTGTCCCCCGGATCACTGGATGGACTTCCCCTTAGCAGGACTTCTTATTGCACAAATGTACGGTATCGGGGTGCACCAGTTAACGACAACCATGGGTGCGAGTTCCACTTTCTTCCCGATACTAAGTCCTCCGGCTATTCAGCAAACATTATTCATAACGCTTGCACATGTTAACGAGAACCACTTCATACATGTTAAGCTGGAAGGGGATTATCCAATGCCACCAGCACACGGGCTATGGTTGAACCACCGAAGAGCCCATACGGAACAATGGGAAGATATGTACTTGCCACGTCTAGAATGGTATACATCGATAATGAATCCTCCACCAAGATCACACCCTAGTCTTAATTACATCGCAGTGATACGGAAAATGATTTTTGTAATTAATAGTATTTTTGTATCGATAATTATTCTTATTGTAATTAATAAGATTTTTTGTATTAATTTCTATAATTTTTTTATAATTACAATTGCATAAAACAATTAAATAACATTTTTATAAAAATTTCTATAATTTTTTTTATAATTAGAGTTGATTAAAACAGTTTACTAACATTTTTATAAAAATTTCTATCATTTTTTTTATAATTAGAATTGATTAAAACAGTTTAATAATATTTTTGCTCAAATTTTTATCATTTTTTTATAATTACAAAAAAAATTACAAATATACGCCTCGTATAGACCTAGACGGGTCATATACGTATGGTCAAAAGACCATTTTGCCCCTGATATTCCCTCAGTCTAGGCTTAAACGAGGGGCTAAAAGGTCATTTCCACAAACACAGACGCCTCGTATAGAGCTGGACGGGCCGTCTGTTTGAGCGGCATTTTGGGTTTTTGAATTTTTAAAATTTGAATTTCAAAATTTAAATTTAACAAAAATGGACGCCTCGTATAGAGCTGGATGGGTCGTTTTTCTGGGCGGCAATATTTCCTTTTTTAAAATTTGAATTTTGAAAATCTTTTAGTTAATTACCATTAAACCCCTGAGAAGCCCCCAGTATAGGCCTGAATCAGGGGCATAAAGGTAATTTAAAACCCTAGACGACACGTATAGGTCTATACGTGTCATACATTGTGGGCGGCAACTTTTTGGTTTTAATTATTAAAAAAGTATTTATTAAATTACCATTTTACCCCTGTAAAGCCCCCAGTATAGGTCTTAATCAGGGGTAAAATGGTAACTAACCATTCCAGAAATATCTTTTTGGATTGGTTAACTTCCATTTTACCCCTGATTAACGCCTATACTGGGGGCTTTACAGGGGTAAAATGGTAATTTAATAAAAAGGCTAAACGGGTCGTCTAGCTCTATACGAGGCGTCTATGCGTCGTATAACAGGGGAAGACCTAGACGACCCAGGTTATCACCCCAGAACCACAAAACACACACACATACGGCATACATATTTTTATACGCCCCGGATAGGTATTTGGACTGTATTTTCGAAGATTTGAATCATCCCGGCTACGTATTTCAGCCCGTAGTTTAGTATTTTTGTCATTAGACCGTAGGTTTGCCCTGAAATTAGGTTTTTGTTGGGTTTGGGGGTTTGAACTTGAGGTTGAAGATGAAGGACGTAGAACAGGACGTCCCGTATACCTCTATACGAGGAAGATACGAGCCAATGTTTTTTTTTTGTTATTAATGTTATTATTATTGTTATTAATGTTATTATTATTATTATTATTATTATTGTTATTATTGTTATTATTATTATTATTATTATTATTTATTATTATTATTATTAATGTTATTATTATTATTATTATTATCATTTATTATTATTATTATTATTATTATTATTAATAATGTTATTATTATTATTATTATTATTTATTATTATTATTATTGTTAATATTATTATTATTTATTAATTATTATTATTATTATTATCATTTATTATTATTATTATTAATGTTATTATTATTTTTATATTATTATTATTAATGTTATTACTATTTTTATATTATTATTATTTATTATTATTATTAATGTTGTTATTATTTTTATATTATTATTTTTATTATTGTTATTTTTATTATTATTATTATTGTTATTATTATTATTGTTATTATTTATTCATTTATTCATTTATTATTGTTTTTATACGTATACGGTATTTATTTGCTGATTGATTATGGAGGACGATGAGATTCAGATTGATATTGATGGGGCACCGCCGGGGGATCAGCGGCGGGGTCCGCGTCGGAGGCGGCTACCGCCTCCGGATCCCCTGCCGCCCGTCATTGCTAGAAGCTTAAGGGGATGCACATTGGAGCACATGCAGCGATCGACTGGGATGCGATAGATGAGATTAGTGAGACGGCTTAGAGTGCGTCGGTTTATACCTGTCGATTCGCCTTGGCATCGTCTTTTTGAGTTGGCGCACACGCCGAGCTACAGGGAGCTGCTGGTCGAGTTCCTTTCGTCATTCACATTTCACCCTCCTAGGGTCCCAGTGCAGTTTCCGCACCCAGATGCCCCCCCTCCGCCTGAGGTTTCTTTCAGGCTCGCTGGCGTTTTGCGTTCAATGACGCTAGCACAGTTTGCGTTGCATTGCGGTTTATACAGGCACGAGGAGATCGAGACTGATGTTTACACAACGGGGCTAGTGGTGGTTGATAGACCCACTCTTTTAGGGTTTTGCCAGGTGATTGCGGGGCCAAATACTTGTGAGCACGACAAGTCGAAGGGGAGGGTTTCATTTATTAGCGACCCATTGTACAGGATCGTACGTTTATTAAAGCAATTATTGTGATTATGTGTATTGTTTATTAATCTCTGTTTCTGTATTTCGCTAACACTATCTGGAGGTATATGCACCATATGCTCGCTACTTCTATTGCAGCGCGCGGCTACAGCCGTGAGTGGTGTACAACCACATATCTTTTTTTCTTTTATTGTTTGTTGTACAGGAGGCCGTGCAAACTAGCACACGGTCTAGCCCAGTACTACGCCTCCGCCCATCACTGGCAGGAGCGCGGATTTTTGTATGGCGGCGCGTACGTGACCGTCATTGCCCGTTCATTGGGCATCGTACCGGAGCAGGACCCACATTTACGGATGCCGCCAATCATGTCGACACGGATGGGTTTTCCATCGCTGTGGGGGATAACACTGATCAAGAGGTTCGCCGTTGGCCCGCGGTTTAAAAACCGCAACGGGGGCATATGGACAGAGGAGCCCCTACCAGAGCAGCTCAAGCTAGTCTATCCTCCGGCAGATTTTGCTGATACAGTGCCCGTGCCAGACCCTCCGGTGGATTTAGACGATGCAGCGATGCCACAGCCACCGCCACCTCCCGGGGTGCCTCAGTTTCCACGTCATGTTATTCCAGGTCATTGCCTAGGAGCTGCGCTACATCCGGATGTACGAGCTGAGCTTGACAGGCTCAACGATTTGGTAGGTTGGTTGGTACGGGCAGAGCAGGATAGACGAGAGAGAGAGAGGGATTACCCCCGATATCGCTTCCACCACCTCGAGCACCACATCAGCAGCAGCCGCAGCAGGCAGATCCAGATTCGGAGCCTGATGCGTAGACCAGTTGTAGTTTTTATTTTTGTTATGGATGTACAAACTTATCTCATATATTTTTGTTATGGATGTACAAAAGTTATCTTATATATGTCATATTTACGTTTGTTTTCAGTTATTCGGTTACTTAATGATTGTTGTCTTAAATTGATATAATACGGAAACAATATATGTTTTGAATATAGTACGGAACCAATATATGTTTTGAATATAATACGGAAACAATATTTAAACGAGATAAAATTTTAATCGGAAGAATAATATTTAAAAAAGTAAAATGTTAAAAACATTATAATATTTAATATATAGAATCTATTTAAAGAGCCGATCTCATAAAACGGTTAAATTTTTTATAGTGTAAAAAAACAAAAAAAAATATTTCGCTAAAAAAAACTCTTTCAAAAACTATCAAAATAACCACACCAAAACCCACCAAAACACCCCCTCTTTCAACCAAAAAAAAAAAAACCAATGCCTGGACGCCTCGTATAGGCCTGTACGAGGCGTCTAGAGTTTCTTAAACTTCGTGCCTGACAACCTCTGAAGACCCCCTTGAATTCAGTGCCTAGACGCCTCGTATAGATCTATACGAGGCGTCTAGGGTACAAAAAGTGTCCAAATAGTGTCAGAAGGTGTGTGAATAGATGCAGCCTTTCAAGGCCTCTGGTAATTTCTGCAAGCTGGCTTTCATGGGGATGAAGATCAAGGACGCCTAGAGGAGAACAAGAAGAAAGATGCGAATGCTTGGGCTATGATTCAACAAACGATACATGATAGTGTCTTTATACAAGTTACAACACCATCCATAACAACACATGCACAGGGCAGTTTCAAAGGTCATGACATTAAGTTACAAGGGTTAAACTATGTGTTATGGATTAACTAAGATTTTCTTAACTAATAAAAAGTATTGTCACATCAACACCATGTCAGCATAGTATCATTAGCTAAACTCTAACTAAACTCTCTATTAACTTGTGATTGTGGAATAATTACATTGCAATCGTTTAACAATAATGATTCAGTTTTTTATTTAATTATTTTGTAAATGCAAGTAACATAAATAAATAAAACTATGTTATATTAAAAATTGCACTAAAATAAAAAGAAACTTAAAAAGAAATGTTACATTAAAAATAAAGAAAAAAACATAAAATAAAACAAACTTGAAAAAAAAAACATACAAGGAAGGAATTAAAATTAGGACTAATTGTTTCTTTTGCTAAAAAATGTAACACTCTACTTTTGGAAACATAATTTCTTATCGACAAGATAAGACTATTCATTATAAAAGTCAAGCAAAACGTTTACATAACCTTAGTTTAGCAATTATTAGATTAACTAACGTTTAAAAAAAACAACATTAGGATACATAAGTATTCCTTCATTTACATAAGTCTTACTAATAACTAATAATAACAAAAGTTGCGGAATTAGATCTTGAATGTGTTCAGTTCGGAAGCATTGACTTGATCGTCATCCACGTACTTGCATTATCTAAAAGCTGTAAATTTTGACAAACATTAGTATTAGAGTCCTTAGAAATTAGCATAATCGAAACTAAACTTAAAAACGGATTCGATTAACTAAGATATGCAAATTTAAACAAAAGTGACTGGGCACTACCGTAGCTTACGGTAGCTACCGTATGCTACGGCAGCCACTGGGCAATACTTGTCTGCCGTAAGGCAGTAGAGAACTACCGTAACAATTTATTCGTTACCGTAAGTTACGGTAGCTACCGTAACTTACGGTAGCTTTCTTGCGCCCCATGTAATTCCAGGCCAAGCTTACGCGGCCCGCCTGAAACTCAATCTACAACAAATACTTTGTTGTTTTGCTGTTTTGGCCCGTTTGTCCCATTTAACTTGAAACCACACGGACGAAATATTACTTCATAATAGGAAGACCCATTCACGGGTTCCTTATTTTCAACACTCACGCTCCCATTACCGGTTTGCGTGTTTGATAATCACTACCCGTCACCCGGGTTTAAGATCTACGTATATAAGGTACTCCCGTTACCCGGTTTGTACCTTCTCTTATTGACCCGTTTAGTTTGCCCTTATGAGGTTCATCATTTAAGCAAACTTAACCACTAAAATCTCATATTCTAACGTACCAACTATTAACAATGGCAAAAGACTAAATAACCATATTAACGAAGCGTTTAACCACGTACCTTAAAGCTTTCCCTTCAAACGAGTGTCCGCACAGGCTTGACTTCCCAACGCCTCAACCGTGTTGCCTAAAATGCACAAGCCAATTATCATTAGAACCCTTTGGCTCATAATTTAAAGCTTGTTTATTTAGCCAAACACCACAATTTATGTCTATCAATCATCTTTTAGGCGTTTTGTCAAGCACCTTATGTGCATACCTTATAATTAGCCATTTTCGTTCATTTAAACCTTGGTAAATACAAGAATTTGATCTTATTCAAACTTGATTACTCATTACCTCCATATTAACATGCTAGTTCAACAAACCTAGGTTAATATTTCACATAGTTCATACAAAAATCTTGGGGCTTTTCATCCTAGATGAAAACCCACTTCAATATATGGCAAAAGACAATTCCTAACACAAAATTTATCAATCAATTCACATGATTTCAGTTAGGGTTTATAATCCAACACTTTAATCAAACTTCCTGAAATCATAACATCACCCAATTATTCAGGAACTTCTAATCAAATTTCACTCAAGAATCAAACATCACCAAAACTTAAATTGTAACTTACCTAGTGTTAGACAAGTGTGAGTGATCAAGATTCTTGATTCATGCTTTAATTTCAAGCGCAATTCACCCTTTAATTTGATCAATTTGATGAAATAAGGGTTTTGGGGTGTTCTTCCCTCTCCTGGTCGCTCCCACACGCACACACACTGATGTGTGTGGGTTTTTGATTTATTTTGTTTTTTATTAAAATCAAGTTTGGCCATTTTGCTAAATCAGCCCCTCAAGTTATATCTATTAGTCTAATGTTAATTAAACTACCATCTTTCTTTTACACTTTTAATATATAGCATTTTAACTATTAAATATTTTTTTTGTGGTGTTACAAGTCCACCCTCCTTAAAGAGGGTTTCGCCCTCGAAACCATTTCACACATAAAAAAAATTATAACGCATACACGTACCGAAAAGTGAAGGGTAGAGTCGTCTCATCTCTTCTTCAGACTCCCAAGTGGTGTCTGAACCTTTCTGGTGTTCCCATTTGACTTTCACTTGGTCGATTTCTTTGTTCCTTAAACCCTTAACCTTACGGTCTAGGATTGCGATAGGCTTTGCTATATAGTTGAGTTTGTTATCAAGCTCTATATCATCGAGAGGAACGTAAGCCGTATCATCCGCTAAACACTTCCGCAGATGCGAGACATGGAACGTATTGTGTATCCCACTTAGTCCCTCTGGTAATTCTAGTCGGTAAGCCACCTTACCCACTCGCTCCAAAATTTTAAAAGGCCCTATAAATCGCGGACTCAACTTTCCTCGTTTTCTGAATCGGATAATTCCCTTCCACGGAGATACCTTAAGCATCACCCTATCGCCAATTTGAAATTCGATTGGCCTTCGTCTCTTATCTTCATATGATTTTTGCCGATCCTTAGCAGCCTTTAAATGGGCCCGGATCTTATTAATTTTCTCATTCGTAACCCGAAGCACATCTTTATGAGCAAGCTCTCGAGGGCCTACTTCTTCCCAGCATATCGGCGTCCTACATTTTCTACCGTAAAGCATTTCATATGGGCTCCACCAATACTTGAATGGTAGCTGTGTTATACGAAAATTCCACTAACGGCAGGTACACATCCCAACTACCGCCGAAATCTATTATACATGCTCGAAGCATATCTTCTAACGACTGTATCATTCGCTCACTTTGCCCGTCGGTTTGCGGGTGATATGCGGTACTAATTAACAGCTTGGTACCCATTTGTTCTATAAATTCGCGCCAGAAATTCGAAGTAAACCGGGTATCTCTATCGGACACGATAGTTACTGGCACTCCGTGGCGTGCTATGATCTCGTTCACGTATACTTCCGACATCTTCTTAGAGGTGTAGGTTTCTCGAATAGGGATAAAGTGAGCGTTCTTGGTTAGTCGATCTGCAACTACCCAAATGGCATCAAATCCCCGAGTCGTTCTTGGCAGTTTCGTCAACAGGTCTATAGTAACATGTTCCCATTTCCAAACCGGAATATCTAGTGGTTGGAGTTTGCCATAAGGTTTTTGATGCTCCGCTTTGACTTGTAAACAAGTCATGCACTTTTCCACGTATTTAACCACATCTCTCTTCATCCCTGGCCACCAGTATTTTTGTTTCAAATCTCTATACATTTTGGTCTCCCAGGATGGATCGAATAGCGAGACTTGTGAGCCTCGTCAAGTAGAAGATCCTTAACACCACATGTGTTTGGGACCCAAATCCTACCATACGGTATTTCATCCCATTACTTCCTTCCACAAGGTCCTTTATCAACCCTTTTATACGCTCTTCATTCCAATTCTCTTCCCTTACTGCTTCAATTTGGGCTTCTCGAATTCGTTCAAGCAAGCCTGAAGTTACTACCGACTGCATAAACCGTACTCGAATTGGAGCGTATTCATCTTTTCGGCTAAGGGCATCTGCTACCACATTAGCCTTTTCGGGGTGATAGTGGATTTCGCAGTCATAGTCCTTCACTACTTCTAACCAACGCCTCTGCCTCATATTTAACTTCTTCTGATCGAAGAAATACTTTAAACTTTTATGGTCAGTGAAAATAGTACGTTTCACACCATACAAGTAATGTCTCCAGATCTTTAAGGCAAAGACTACGGCAGCCAGCTCAAGATCATGAGTCGGGTATTTTGTTTCATGCGGCTTGAGTTGTCTTGAGGCGTACGCAATTACCCTTCCTCTTTGCATCAGCACGCACCCAAGGCCTAGATGTGATGCATCTGAATATACTACCATATCATCCGTACATTCAGGTAAATTCAACACAGTTGCACAAGTTAACTTTTCCTTTAATGCCCGAAATGCTTTTTCTTGATCATCTTCCCAGACGAACTTCTCGTTCTTGCGGGTTAACTTGGTCAAAGGCGATGCAATCTTGGAGAAATCCTGAATGAATCTCTGATAGTAACCTGCCAACCCCAAGAAACTTCTAATTTCGGATGGACTCCTTGGAGGGTTCCATTTTGATACTGCTTCCACCTTCGATGGATCCACCAATATTCCTTGGGCACTTATGACGTGCCCTTGGAATTGCACTTCTCGTAACCAGAAGGCGCATTTCGAGAATTTAGCATATAATCTTTCCTGCCTTAGTATCTTTAACACTTCTTGCAAATGGTTAGCATGATCAGCCTCGTTTCTTGAATAAACAAGGATGTCATCGATAAAAACAATCACCGACCTATCAAGCATCGGCTTGCAAACCTTGTTCATGAGATCCATGAAAGCCGGGGGTGCATTTGTAAATCCGAAGGACATCACGAGGAATTCATAATGTCCATATCGCGTACAGAATGCCGTCTTTGGTACATCGTCCTCCTTTACCCTCAATTGGTGGTAACCCGATCTCAAATCGATTTTTGAAAACCAGCTATCTCCTTGTAATTGATCGAACACGTCATCGATCCTCGGGAGTGGGTATCGATTCTTTACCGTGAGTTTATTTAAGTCCCGGTAATCAATACACATCCTCATACTCCCGTCTTTCTTCTTTACAAATAGCACCGGCGCTCCCCAAGGAGACACACTAGGCCGGATGAATCCCTTATCGAGTAAATCCTGTAACTGGGACATTAATTCTTGCAATTCCGATGGTGCCAGTCTATAAGGTTCGTTAGCAACTGGTTTAGCACCCGGAATCAGTTCAATCCCGAACTTTATTTCACGCTCTGGCAGCATTCCCGGTAGATCCTCGGGAAAAACATCTTCAAATTCATGCACCACTAGTACGTCTTCAATCCTTGACATTTCTTTCTCCACATCATGTATGTAAGTCAAATATGCCTTACATCCGTGTAGTATAAATTTGCGGGCTTCTATCATCGAGCACACCATGGGATTACAAGCCTTTTCCCCATAGATGATGGCACGCTTTTCGCTCGGAGACGTTAAGTGTATCTCCTTACGCAAGCATATCACCTTGGCATGGTAGCGAGACAACCAGTCCATTCCAACTACCACTTGAAATTCACCCATCGACATGGGTATTAGATCAATGGAGTATTCCTCGCCATCGATGTTCAGTTTGCATTCCCGACATACATCACAAACAATGAAACTTCTTTTATTACCTACTTCTACTTCCATCGGCATAGGCAATTTGGTTAATGTAAACAAAGGGTTTTGAATAAATCTATGAGAAACAAAAGACTTATTCGCACCCGTATCAAATAAAAAACGTGCAAGAACAGAATTTACAGTAAATATACCTGTAACCACGTCAGGTTCCATTTTTTGCTTCAGCAACAGTGATTTGGAATGACCTTGCCTTTGACTTCGGGGTTTCATTTTTGGAGTCAGCACCCTCTTTCTTTCCCATCAGTTTCGGACATTCTGACTTTCTATGACCCGGCTGATAACATTTATAGCACACCGTCATTTTGTCTGGGCAGTTTGAAACCCCATGCCCTATTTTGCCACATGCAACGAAAGGTTTGTTCTTAAAGTAACATTCGCCTTTATGAGCGCGTCCACATATTTTGTAACTCAGAGAACCTCCTTTCGCATTCCCTTTCTTAGAAGATTCAGCTACCTTCGACTTCTTTGTGGGACTCGGGTTTTCATCCAAGGCCCTTTCACCTCTTTCAACTTGCCTTTTCAGTTCAATCTCGCACTCCCGCGCCGCATTGATTATATCGGTGAGGCTTTCATAATGTGAGGGAGTCATAAACTCCCTATATTCGGCCCTAATCATGGTATGATAGTAATAAATTTTCTGTTCTTCAGTTTTGACCAACTCATTACAAAACTTGAGTTTATCCATAAATGTCCCCGTAATTTTATCAACGGTTTCACCCTTTTGCCTCAATTGCATGAATTCTTCTTTTATCTTATTGATTACCGCCTTGGGGCTATGATGTTTGAGAAATGGTGTTTTAAAATCTTCCCAAGTCCTCGCCCTCGTTGCTTCAACACCCCTTTCATTTCTGAGGTTGTCCCTCCAATCCTTGGCTTGGCCTCTAAGTTGACCAGTTCCATAAGCCACGAAATCGTTTGCATCACAATGTGTTCGTTCAAAAACACCCTCGATATCACTTATCCACCTTTGACAAGCAATTGGATCCACCTCTCCGTTGAAGATCGGGGGTTTACACGCCATAAACTTGTTATAAGAACAACCTTTCTTTTCTTTGGCCTTACCTCTATCATTGGTAAGGTCTTCTCTTAATTCGCCCATCTTTTCCTCCATAGTCGAAAGTAATGTATTTTGTAGCCTTTCCATGAATCTTTGTAGGCTAGCTTCAATTGCCCTTCCGACTTCCTCGGAAATCTTTTCTTTCAACTCGTCGGTAGTGAGGGATAGAATATTTTCACTAGCACCTCCCGACATCTTCTTACTGAAATGTTAAAATAATTCGTTAACTAATTAGTTCAATCATTCTCATATCTTTACATGAGAATTCATACTAATTATTTGGCCAAGTATACAACTTTCCTTAACCATTTATGCTAAGTGTACTTCCCGGGTTCAAGTATGTTATTATACTCCTCCCATACACATTAAGTAACTATTCCTTCTAGTCTTTTAACTTAGAATTTACTTCAAATAAATTCTTACCGGATGTTGATCAAGCCTTGAACCGAACACATTTATCTCTAACCTTAGCTCTGATTACCAACTTGTAACACTCTACTTTTAGAAACATAATTTCTTATCGACAAGATAAGACTATTCATTATAAAAGTCAAGAAAAACATTTACATAACCTTAGTTTAGCAATTATTAGATTAACTAACGTTAAAAAAAAACAACATTAGGATACATAAGTATTCCTTCATTTACATAAGTCTTACTAATAACTAATAATAACAAAAGTTGCGGAATTAGATCTTGAATTTGTTCGGTTCGGAAGCATTGACTTGATCATCATCCACGTACTTGCATTACCTAAAAGCTGGAAATTTTGACAAACTAATGTTAAACTACGCTTAAAAACGGATTCGATTAACTAAGATATGCAAATTTAAACAAAAGTGACTAGGCACTACCGTAGCTTACGGTAGCTACAGTAAGCTACGGTAGCTACCGTAAGCTACGGTAGCCACTAGGCAATACTGGTCTGCCGTAAGGCAGTAGAGAACTACCGTAACAATTTATTCGCTACTGTAAGTTACGGTAGCTACCGTAAGTTACGGTAGCTACCGTAACTTACGGTAGCTTTCTTGCGCCCCGTGTAATTCCAGGCCAAGCTTACGCGGCCCGCCTGAAACTCAATCTGCAACAAATACTTTGTTGTTTTGGCCCGTTTGTCCCATTTAACTTGAAACCACACGGACGGAATATTACTTCATAATAGGAAGACCCATTCACGGGTTCCTTATTTTCAACACCCACGCTCCCATTACCGGTTTGCGTGTTTGATAATCACTACCCGTCACCCGGGTTTAAGATCTACGTATATAAGGTACTCCCGTTACCCGGTTTGTACCTTCTCTTATTGACCCGTTTAGTTTGCCCTTATGAAGTTCATCATTCAAGCAAACTTAACCACTAAAATCTCATATTCTAACATACCAACTATTAACAATGGCAAAAGACTAAATAACCATATTAACGAGGCGTTTAGCCACGTACCTTAAAGCTTTCCCTTCAAACGAGTGTCCGCACCGGCTTGAATTCCCGACGCCTCAACCGTGTTGCCTAAAATACACAAGCCAATTATCATTAGAACCCTTTGGCTCATAATTTAAAGCTTGTTTATTTAGCCAAACACCACAATTTATGTCTATCAATCATCTTTTAGGCGTTTTATCAGGCACCTTATGTGCATACCTTTTAATTAGCCATTTTCTTTCATTTAAACCTTGGTAAATCCAAGAATTTCATCTTATTCAAACATGATTACTCATTACCTCCATATTAACATGCTAGTTCAACAAACCTTGGTTAATATTTCACATAGTTCATACAAAAATATTGGGGCTTTTCATCCTAGATGAAAACCCACTTCAATATATGGCATAAGACAATTCCTAACACAAAATTTATCAATCAATTCACATGATTTCAGTTAGGGTTTATAATCCCACACTTTAATCACACTTCCTGAAATCATAACATCACCCAATTATTCAAGAACTTCTATTAATCAAATTTCACTCAAGAATCAAACATCACCAAAATTTAATTGTAACTTACCTAGTGTTAGACAAGTGTGAGTGATCAAGATTCTTGATTCATGCAGTAATTTCAAGCCCAATTCACCCTTTAATTTGATCAATTTGATGAAATAAGGGTTTTGGGCTGTTCTTCCCTCTCCTGGTCACTCCCACACGCACATACACTGATGTGTGTGGGTTTTTGATTTATTTTGTTTTTATTAAAATCAAGTTTGGCCATTTTGCTAAATCAGCCCCTCAAGTTATATCTATTAGTCTAATGTTAATTAAACTACCATCTTTCTTTTACACTTTTAATATATAGCATTTCAACTATTAAATATGTTTTTGGGGTGTTACAAAAAAACACTTGATCTTGCTCCGATAAACATTAGTAGCCTTTTTGGAGGAAAGCATGGTCTGACATGATGCGTTCGTCTTCTCTAAATCCGATTAGGCGGTCATTTTTTCATCCAAACTTTCGACAATCTAAACTTTATTAGATTTATATGTAGTACTTCTGGAGTATGATGCTCGAAATTTACTTCGTACCACTTTGCTTTTGTCTTTCCCCATTAAACGGACTAGTGGTTCGGGCTCTGATTCCTCTTCGGTTTCGTTGTCAAAGTCTAACTCGTTGAGATTTATATACGAACGAGCATCCGATGTGGTTTGGGAGGAACTCGGCTCGGTTGATGATGTAGTTTTAACTGTTTGGACTTTGACTTTATCGTAGCTATTAAATATCACTTTGAGGATTTCCTAAGAAATTGTCATATCGTTGAGATTTATATCGTAGCTATTTATCATACAGTCCAAATAATTTCTTCAACTTCCTTGATTGCGGCTATGAACAAGCTCATTTCTTCAACTTCCTTGATTGTGGCTATGAACAAGCTGACTGTGGATCGCTTTGAATGAATTAATTCTTTTCGTAATATAGGTTCGTTTTCCCAAAACTTTGTCTGCTCTATGGTACTCCTCTCGTCCATCCTTCGTGGAACTTCGCACGTATCTGCTTCTAAAATCTTTTGTCTTTAGATCACTCTCTATTAATATAAATAAATACATAAAACTAGATATATAAAAAATATAATGTATGAAAAAATATTACCAACAATCGGGTCTTCGGAAATGTGTAGCCACGCCTGTGCTAAGACATATTCCTCATCACTCGTCCACCTCTCAATCCCTTTGTCGACCGGTTCTTCTTCGGTTCGTTTGGAGCCACGCTTGTTACCACCATGTTTTTTTCTTGCGTGATGACCCCCGTTCGGTTGTTTGTGACAGTGGAGGTTGTGTGTCAGAAATAAATTTTGTTTCCAGAATCGAGCTAACACCAAAATTATTTTCCATGTTTGGTGAGGGTTGGTTATCTTGTGTAGAATGATATACATTGCTCTGGTCGAAATACCTTGGAGCGAAGAGATGATATTAGAAGGATTGTTGACATCATTCAAAAGGGATGGTTCAGTTGTGTGTTTGCATAAAACAAGTTATTATAATTCGCCCGCATGTTTGCAAAAAACGGGTGTCTTGGATCCCAAGGGTTCATATTTTCTTTTGAGATATTATGGATTTTGAAGGTGTGTTGTGATGTATAAGGTTGTGTAATTTTAATTTGGTTTGATTTGTATTTATAGAAAATTAGAAAAAAAAATTTTATTTTTATTTTAAACTCTACCCAACTCCTACCCTTTTTACTCAAAATTCGTGCCCAACGGTTTGATTTTTCGACATTTCCTTCGATAACCCATTAACGAAAACCCCTTTAACGGACCCTATTAACCCGACAATGTGGTGTTCCCTCCAATAACCACTGAGTTGACACTCTAGCGACTCCCTCCATTAACGAAAAACACATTGGCTTAATACTTGTAGCCTTAAAATGGGGCATAATTAAGTCATATCATATTTCACATTAAGTGATGAGATATGTAAATCAACATAGAGCTTATGGTGAATAGCTTTGTGATCCATCTGTCACCAATGGTATTGTGAAGACTAGTTGCACCTTGGGATTATGTTGTGACAACTATTTAAAAGTTAAATGATCTCACAAATATATCATTTGATATGCTTAAGGAGTCATTTCAATCTCATGAAGGACGTGTGGGTAGAGATGAACTGTTGGAATAGTTAAAGGTTAGATGAAGAAACAATGAATTACAAGTACACTGATTTAAAATGAGAAACAATAAATTGCGAGTACACTTATTATATATATTATATATTATATATATTGTTTACGAAATTAATGAATAGTAACTTTATTTTTATAATAATATGAAACTTTTTATTATTTATTATTCAATATATTTTAATAGTTTATTATTATATTTACTTTTAATGAAATAATTTTAATTTTTTTCCTGTTTTAAAAACATATATTTCTTTTACCATTTTTTAATAATTGTTTTTTCATTAAAACGAACTTTAATGAAATATTGATAACGGATGATAAATTTGTAACTTTATTTTTATAATAATAATAATATATAGCTTTTTATTATTTATTATTTAATATATTATAATAGTTTATTATTATATTTCCTTTTAATGAAATATTTTTAATTTTTTTCCTATTTTAAAAGCATATATTTCCTTTACCATTTTTTTAATAATTGTTTTTTTTTTCTTTTTTAGAACATATATTAAGTTATCGATTAATTTTATACTTTTTTAAAAATTTAATTATAACTTTTTTCAAAAAACTTAAGTACGTAGTTGTACTTAATTTTTTCCTGACATTCTGTTATAAGTTTTGTTAAAAACGAAGTTGTACTCAAAATAAAGTATTTATTTGGTATCATATAACGGTACGATGATAATTAAATCGTTCTATTGGTTTGGCTTTCTAAATAACATTCTTTATTTCAAATCACTTTTGTTTTATATTATCATTTACTCGGGTTTGCTGCAACGCACGTCATAAAAAATAGTTACAAATTGTTTAACATTGAATAACTCTTATTAATTTATGCTGAAATGACAATTTCCTAAATATCTAATGACACCTTTATTGAACACTTTACAACATAACTAATTTTATCCTAAACATACTTTGTAATAATGACACCTATCGACGAGGACCTCTCGATTAGGCTCCTCGTCTGGGCTGCCTTACTGGGTTCTATAAGAGGCCCATTATTTACTCGCTGGAAACGTTATGCATAAGGAACGAGCGAAAAGGAAACTATCACCTTACCACCTCTACAGGGTCATTAATGGCCTGCAACAAGATAGAGAAAGTCACGGCCGGAGAAGTACGAGGTTGGTACTAGCCTCATTAATGGCCAAAGCCATCTCTTCGGAAAAAAGGTAACATGTGGTTATCACTGTCACAGAAGCCTGCTGGCACCTAGAAGACCGTTGGATCGATCAAAAGATCTCAGTGGACTGATAAGCTTATCTCTACATATAAGCTGTCTCCATGATCATCCAAGGTAAGCATTGAATAACCTTTACACACACATATAAGTTGCATTTACTTCGAACATTCCTTGTCCCATATTGAATACTCAAATCTTTGGATTCACACCAAACAATAACCTTTCTTCTCCAGCAAGTTTACTTATTCTCACGCCGGAGCTTGGTTACGGATCCACCCTCGAGGCCCTCCTTAACGAGGCTAACGATATTCTCTTTTGGAAACTTTAAGGAAGACCTCTTTGAACGTTGACGAGTCTCTTCAAATGCCACTGGGAGTTTGGGGATTCGACATTGGTGCCATCCATGGGACCTCTGTCAACAACAATATTATTGACTGTCGTCAAAGTCAATCAAAAACCTAATTAAACTATGTAGATAGCGTAAGTCGGGTATCGTATCCACGAGGAATTTGTGGTTAGTGTTTAACTAGAGAATTATTATATATTAAAGAAAAACAACTCCCACCCAGAATCTCGATTGCAAGTTTAACACAAAAACCCGTTTACAGATTCATAACACCACATAGACATGACCTTGGAATTAATGACTTTGATTAATTATTAGGGATAGTTTTTAAGATTCACCATACAACCTAATAACCTGTTTAATAATACCAATTATCCATCAATTTACCAACCCGGTAACAACGCAAGTATGTTGCCAATACGCTTGATAAACGACAAATAATTCAAATATAATAAATGTTTCACAAACTCAACACAAGTGGTCAAGATTTACCAGTTAATAAGAATCAGAAAAACAAAGTTTAATGTGAAAATCTAGAAGTCAATCATCCGGGGAAAGTTACATAAGATAAAGGTAAAGTCCTCCAGGTTTCAGATTCTAGGTTTACACCTGAAGAAACACTAACCTTCACGGTAGTATCCAACTATGACTTCAACTCTTGGCGATCTGAACTGCTAGCTGCAAAACAGAACACGGTTAGGACTCATTACAGGAATGGGGTTATTCCTGTAACCACCCTCTGGCGTGAGAATAAGTCTCGGTTTGGGAGAAAGTATAAGTGAATAGAGAGGAGAAAGTAAATGAGGGCAAGATGGATCATACCTCAGATGTTTACCCCTATTTATAGTTTACCATTAGGGTTTCCCTTAACTTAGGATGGGCTCCGATAAGTTAGGGATTTACATGATCTTCCCCAAAGAATGGGGATTCGGTTACATGATTTACCCATGCAGAATAGAACATTCTAGAATAAATGTTTATAATTAATTATTTATAATAAAATAATAGGTAATGACCGGGTCAGGTTGGCCGATCCGGGTCATAACTCGTCATGTCCCCCCAGTCCAAAGTTATGAAATGAAATTCATGAAATCGGACTAAAAAAGGAAAAGTCAAACCTTCCCCCTTTGAGTGTAAGTTTCTCGAGTGGGGTACCGTTGTGTTTTTTGAAAAAATAGCGGCGATGGGAAAGGATGTGACAGTTAAATCATCATTTAGATGACAACTGTCACCACCCTGCTCTGACGCGTGTTCTCATCCGTTTGTCTTTTCAAATTCGAAAAGTTTCCATTTCCGTATAAATAGAGTTCCTGTTTAAGGATTTTAAACTTCAATTTCTTCTTTGTGCACAACCGCTTCCTTCCATTTCTTGAACCGAAAAATGGCCTCCAAGACCGGCGAATCGTCTTTCTCTGCCCCAACAAGTTCCGATGCCCTGTATATCAAGTGGGGGCAGACTTCGTTCAATAATCTTCTTCAAGATTACAATATTAGGGCGGAGTGGAATCCGGTGTTGCCGTCAAAAACAGACACGAACTTCCCGTTAAAGCAAGGTAAAATCACCCTGTTTAGTGACTTTTTTAAGTTCTGTAACTTCCGACCGCCGATTACGAAGTTCTGCAAATTGGTCCTTGACCATTATCCCATCCATATTTCCCAACTGCATCCGTTAGGGCTGGTGAAACTCTGACAATTTGAGTTTGCCTGTATCGCCCTAGGACATATTCCTGAACTCCTCGTTTTAGGGCTTTTTCGTCCTTGTATGGAAATCCCCTTTTTTTTACTTTCGACAGGAGGGATACCGATGTATCTTGTTTGAGAGACATTCCTACCAGTTCCAGGGATAAGGACTGGAAGAAAAATTTCTTCTATATCAATGCCGTTGTCATTCTCGGAGAGATGCAGTGGAGGGAGATGGGATTAAAAGACAAAGTTAAAGATGAGGCTCCTCCGAAAGATGCCTATGTGGCCAACGCCCTTTATACGAAACTATGTGGGCATCCGTCTGAGTGCACAGTAATCCCAGAGGGGGCGTTAGTGATGGCGAGAATGAGCCTGTCATAGCGTGATATAAAGCTGTACCCTTCTTTTCGGAAGGAGGATGAAGGTATGTAACTTGTGGCATTTGCAATTGTGTTGCTTGCTGTATACATTGACATGTGTGAATCTCACATGTAAATGGAGCTTGTTCGATTTTGTGGATCCTCCATGGCACGCTGCCTTAAAGGCTGTGGACCGCGTGCTTGGTGAACAGGAGCCAGATGTCCTGAAGATCCACTTGGAGCAATTTTTGCTGCCAGCTATACCGGCGGACCCATCTACTTATATTACAGTACCTTCCCCCTTGCGAAGGAGGTAATGTTGCTCCCATAGAGAAAAAACCTGTCAGGGTGAAAATCACCGGGAGGAAATACATGGCGGCGGGGGCGGGTGCTTCCTCTGTTGACGTGTCGCACCTGCTGGGAGTGCTGCTGAGCTGGCAAGTCCGACCCATGTGTCAAAAAAGCACAAGACTGTTACTGTACCTACCCTGACTGCTTTCGAGGCTATGCAAGCCGCCTAGGCCCTGCCAATTGGTGAGTAATTCTGTCTGTAGGTGTTATTGTGGACTGTGTATTCCATATTGCTGAATGTCTGATTTAATACAGGTACTACCACTGAGGCGTGGGTTGAGAATGTGACCCCCGCCCCAGTGACATCTGTGGGAATTATACCTTCCGCTGCTGGCGAAACCAAGCTTTCAGAGCTTATATTTCAGGCGAGTATTACTGCCGCTGTTAGTTGTACTATGCCGCCGCCCATGCCTACAACTACTGTGACTGTGACAACTAGTCCAGTGTCCACGCCACTACCTTCAAGTGTCACCCCCTCCTCCTTATTCGATTCTCCTTTCGGCATATTCTCTGCCACCGAGAAAGAAATGCCTATAGTGTCTGCTACTCATGAGGCAACTAGCGCCGGAGGTGCCGCGACTAGCGATGTTGGAAGGTCCAACAGTGGAATTGCTGATGATGGGACCCGCTTTGGTGATGATCTCTATATACCTACCATCAACTGGGATCCCAATATGCAAGATAAACATTACCAGCCCCGGTGGAAAATTACGGAGTCTTCTAGACTGATTTTCCCCCCGGTGATTCAGCACTGGTTGAGCGGGCATACCCCCCGACTGAGTCGGCGTATGTGGAGGGTTTAAACAATGAAAATTTGATGAATTCTACTATGGTAGACTTCGTTAGTCAGCCCCGGAGGCTTGCAGAGATCCGGCGTAGGTGGATGCATGACAACAATGAGCTCCACCAAGCGCGGGCTGTTATTCAGGAGTTGAAGGATGAAAAGTACCGCTTGGAGAGCCAGATCCAAGCTGCTGGATTGAGGGAGAGCAGGTTTTTATCGGAGAAAAATAAAGCAGAAGATGATCTGAAACGGGTGACCGCCCACCTTGCTGAGGAACGGATAATATGGGCTCGTGATATAGCGGAGAAGGACCGGGTCCTTGCTCAAGCTAAAGTTGTGTAAGAGGAGCTGGAGCGTAAGGCCATTACTGAAGCCCAAAAGGTGAGATCTGAAATGTCTGCTCAGGTGGAAAAATTCCGAATTGACACTGACTTTGTGTCTCAGGTGCAGCAGCGATACCAAGCTTTGACTGTTGAAGTAGAAACATCTAACGCCAAGCCCGAGCTAAACAAGCTGAGTTAGAGGAGCGGGAAAATCAACTTAGGAAACTTGAGCAACAATGCGATTCCCTTGTCTCTGAAAAGAATAAGCTTGCTCAGTCTTCGACGCCCACCAGGCACGCCTTAAGGAGGCGGAAAGTGCTTTGGAGCAGTCCAACGCTGAGGTGGACAGCCTGACTAGCCAACTGGCTGCATTGCGCGGCGATAGGAATTGGCTAATAACCAATGGATTGGTTGGGGAGTTTGAGTATCTTCGTTAGTTAGGGTCTTTTACGGCGTTGTTAGATCGTCTCTCCGCCGCTGCTTACCAGTCCGGTCATCATGGTGGTGTTTACAAGGGCTACTTTGAGTGCCAACAATCAGAGAAGATTACTCCCGAGTTCCACACAAAGAGGGGCAAACTTCAGGGAGATATGGAGGATGCCCTTGAAGCGGCATGCAACGACCCGCTACCTGCATACGCTGACTTAACGAAACACTTTGCCGAAAACGGCGTGAATGCCCTACACCTAATGCTGGAGCCAGTGGAGGAGTCAGAGGAGGAATGAGTGTTTTAGTTTTGTCTGTTATGTACCTTATTCCTCAGATATTTTGTATGAACACTGTTTTACTTGGTTTTTCCGCAAATAATTGATTTGTTTGTCAGACATTTAATGCTAATGTCATGATTGATGATGCCGCCGTTTATCTGAAATGTGGCGATTTGACGTGTGATGATTATTTTTCATTAATTCTGCTAACGTCATCACTGTCAACCTGTTTATCCTTCTATAAATTAAGTTTCCTTTTCCAAATTTGGTAATTCAAAAGGATGATCCGAAGGAGCTATAAACAGAGACTTTCCGACATTTTCCGACGCTTAGATGCAGCTGATGGCTTGGTTCATCTCCAAATTCCGGTGACGGAGGAGATGATCAGGGGAAAAGGAGTGCCTCCTGATGATGTCCTACCCCGGGTTAGTCGGTCCTATAAGAGCATCATATATGAGGAGCCTTCCCATATTGAATCAAGTGCAGCTACTCTATCAGCTGATACTTTGATAAGAGCCGTTCCACCCGATCATATTCAACGTTGTGGATTAGTGTATGAAAGACGTCGTGGTGGCCGTTCCGGCAAGAACCCGGTTGATGATCAGGAGATGATGGCTTCTCCGGTGGATGAGGGAAATGTCGATGACTTGATCGTTGATCCTCATCCGTTGGAGTATTATGGTGAAGTGTTGCATACCCCTGCAGAGGTGATGGCAACCCTTTCCAAGAAGTAGGTGTTAGAACATGTTCGTTTTTGGTTCCCGTATGTTGGTATTTAGCAACAGGGACAAGTACTTGGTTTTTTTGTAAGATAGTTGCATGTATTTATTACCAAAATACCTATCTTTTTGTAGTGGTTAATGTATCTATTACCAAGATACCCACTTTTAGCGCTGTATATTTTGACCCTCTGACTTATATATATGAAAAATATTTCGTGTCAAGGATACTTTTTTACCATTATGTGCAGTTTAGATGCGATGGTAATTGTTTGTACCGTATAGTACAGTATAAATGCGATGGTAAATTTTATTGTGTATGTAAGTAATGGGGATAACATAAAAAGAAATAACTTTTATTAACTCAAAACTTAAGAAAGGAAAGAGACATCGCTATAGATGAATTACACTTGTTTGCAAAAAAGGAAAAATAATCGCACCCGCCGTTAGGGGCAAGGCACTACATATAACATTTTTTCAACTGAGCCGCATTCCAGCTACGTGGAACCGCGGTGCCATCTAGCCTGGATAGGCGATAGGCCCCTTTGCCGAGATCTTCTTGGATGACGTAGGGGTCTTCCCAGTTGGGTCCCAATTTGCCTGAGGGTTCCGCTCTACTGGCTTCATTATCATGCATGACGTACTCGCCTTCCTTGAAAGTATGCTGGGCCACACGTTGCTTATAGTATTTTTCTAGGGTCTTCATGTAGTTTGCCTCGCTGATGGCGGCTGGCTCACGCCTTTCTTCGAGTAGATCCAGGCCTTCCCTTAGGAGTCTGCCATTGTCATCATTAGTAGTGAGACGACGTAGCGAGGGCAATCCAACTTCTGCGGGTATCATTGCTTCCGCACCATAGGTTAGACTGAAGGGGGGTTTCATTGTTACTTTTCTTAGGCATTGTTCGGTGTGCCCAGAGGACATTCGGCAGTTCTTCCACCCAGTAGCTTCCTTCGTAACCTAACCTTCTTTTTATGCTATCCAGCAAACTCCTATTTGCCCGCTCCACCTGGCCATTTCCTTGGGGATGTGCCACCGACGTGAAGATTTGCTGAATCTGAAGTTCTGCACACCATTCTTGCAAGACCCTATCGGTGAACTGCGTTCCATTGTCACTTACCAAGTATAGCGGCAATCCAAATCGACATATTATGTGTTCCTAAAGGAACTTTTTGGCGTTTTCAGCGGTGATTTTAGCCAAGGGCTTGGCTTCAACCCACTTGGTAAAATAGTCAATTGCCACGATAAGGTACTTCAGCTTTCTGGGGGCCAGCGGGAATGGTCCGACGATGTCAACCGCCCATTTCTAGAAAGGCCAAGCCGCTGTGACTGGGATTAAATTGTTCTTTGGACGGAGTGTTTAGGGAGCAAATTTTTGGCAACTACGGCATCTTCTGAGTTCCTCTACCGCGTCTTCATGCATCCCAGGCCAATAATACCCAGTGCTGTGGATTTTGGCCACAACTGCCCGTGGTCTAGCGTGAATGCCACATATACCCGAGTGTATTTCTTGGATTAGATACTTCGCCTCTGCTAGGGATACACACCGTAATAGCGGTCCCAAATATGACTTCCGGTACAGGACGCCATTGTTCACTTCATACTGCAATGCTTTAGTTTGTATCTTTTGAGCTTCGCCTTTGGCGGAGGGTAATTCCCCTTTTGTAAGGAACCTTAGTATGGGAGTGTACCAACAGGGTTCTTCCGCCGACGGCGGAGACTTCCCGAGGTTCAATGGAGGGCATTTGCAAAGTTTCTACTTTTACTTCTCTTTCCATTCCCGAAGTAGCAAGTTTGCTCAAGGCGTCTGCTATTTGGTTTTTTCCTCTGTGGACGTGATTAAGCGTGACATTGTCTAAGGAAGCTATGAGCTCCTTCATTTTAGCCAAGTATTTCGCCATTGATTCGTCCTTGGCCTCGTAAGTTTTGTTTACTTGGTTGTTGACCAGCAGAGAGTCGACATATGCGTCAACTATTGTTGCTCCCATAGATTGGGCGATCCCCAAACCCGCAAGTAGCGCCTCGTATTCTGCCTCATTGTTGGAGCATTCGAAATCAAAACATAAGGCGTACATCAACTTTATCTCATTCGGGCTTATCAGCATTAGGCCCGCCTCGGAACCTTTCCCGCTGGATGATCCATCAGTGTAAAGATTCCAGGTTTGCCTGGCTGCGCTAGATTCTGGGATGTCCTGAATGGCTGGGTCTTGTATAGTTTCTCCATCAAGAATTTCGGCCAAGAAGTCAGCGATCACCTGCCCCTTTATTGTTGTTCGCTTTCGATACTCGATATCCAAGGCTCCCAACTCGATCGCCCATTTAGCCAATCTTCTAGAAATCTCTGGCTTGTGCAAAATTTGCTGTAGCGGGTAGTTCGTTAGAACCTGTACGCGGTGCCCTTGAAAGTATCTTCGTAGTCGTTGGGTAGCGTGAACCAGAGCTAGCACCAACTTTTTGAGCGTTGGATACCGCGTTTCGGGTCCCGCCAGAACTCGGCTGATGTAGTATATAGGCGTTTGTTTCCCATCTCTCTCCACCATGAGCATCGCGCTTACCGTGTTATGAGCGGCCGCCAGATACATTTTGAGTAGTTCTTCCGGGTATGGTGCTGTTAACGTTGGTAGTTTCTCAATGAAACACTTAATGTCTTGCAGGGCTTCTTCTGCTTCGCTGGTCCATTTAAAAATTTTCTTATTAAGGCAATCTTTCAGCGTCTTTATGAATGGCAAAGATCTCTCGGCGTGTCTTGCCAGGAATCTGTATATGGCCACTAGACGTCCGTTTAAAGCTTGCTCCTCTTTCAAAGTCCTGGGGGAGGGCATCCGCGTTTTGGCGGCTACATTTTCTGTGTTAGCTTTAAAGCCGTCCCGGGTAACCACTACCCCCAAGAACTTTCCTTCTTCTACCCCAAATGAACATTTTTTAGAGTTGAGCTTTATATTGTACTCTCTGAGCTTTTGGAAGGTTTCTTCAATGTCCTCAAGCATTTGGTTTTCCTCCCTGCTCTTTATTACCAAATCATCAACGTATACTTCTAAGTTTCTGCTGATTCGTTTTTCAAAAGCTTTATCCATTAGCCGGTGATAGGTGGCACCGGCGTTTCGTAGGCCAAACGGCATTTTGGTATAACAAAAGATGCCTACATCAGTATGAAACACTGTTTTTTCTTCGTCTTCTCTGGACATCATGATCTAATGGTAACCCTTATAAGCGTATAAGAAACACTTGTACCTATAAGGGACCAGAGAGTCAACCTTGAAGTCCATCTCGGGCAGCGGATACGCATCTTTGGGACATGCCTTGTTCAGGTCTTTGAAGTCGATGCACATCCGCCATGTGTCATCTGGCTTTTTAACCATAACGGGGTTTGATACCCATGTATGATATTTGGTTTCCCTAAGTATCCCAGCCTCAACCAGTTTTCGTATTTCTTTGACCACCGCTGCCTTCCGATCTGGGGCCATGCTACGTTTACCCTGTGCCATGGGTTTAATGCCCGGGAGTGTTGCTAGCTTGTGTTCTGCCTTATCCCGGGGTATCCCAGTCATGTCAGAATACTCAAAAGCAAAGATGTCGGCGTTCCTTCTCAGCAGCTGTTTCAGGTTGTTTTTGACCTGAGGGGAGAGACTGTCTCCAATTGTTACTATTTGATCTGGATGGCGCGTGCTCAAGACCCACCTTTCCGGGTCGATGGCGCCGGTAGGTCCTTGGCGGCACCTTTTGGTGTCCAATACTTCTCCCACCTTGTCTTGAGATATTGTTGTAATACCCCGCGGGGTGGGAAACTTCATGAACCCGCGCGCCGTAGAGACTATGGCATCTAGTTTTCCCAGGGTAAACCTTCCGATGATCACATTGTGATAAGACTCGGCGCGTACAACTAGGAATGTGAGGAGTATGGTTCTTTCCCATGGGGTCTGCCCGAATGTAACTGGGAAAGTAATTTGGCCAATTGGATCTACCTTTTCTCCAGTGAAACCTTTAATAGGGGCGTGTACTGACTCAAGCAGTCTTCTAAATTCTTGTTGCATTCTATTGAAGCAATGCTCATAAATGATATCTTCAGAACTCCCGGTATCCACCAGGATCCTCCTCATGTTATAGTCACCTACTGCAGTGGATATGATTAGGGCATCGGTGGTTAGGTGCAAATCTTCCAAACGAGGCTCAATGGTCATGGTCGCCAGCATCCAGGGTTCGAGCGTGGAGAAACTCGGTTTGGCCCCTTTCCCCTTATCAGCATATATCATATGTAGCTCTCGTGGCCTCTTTCCTACTGCTTTGTTGTTTTCTTCTTTGGCGGGAGGCGGGCCCCGCTTGATATTTCGCACCAGGTGGGCTAATTTACCTGCCTTTACGAAATACTCAATCTGTTTCTTTAACTGAAAACAGTCATTGGTATCATGGCCGCTCCCTTTGTGGTATTCACAGTACTTGCTTATGTCTTTGTTGGGGTTGTCCTTTAGTGGCTTTGGAGGGTTGAACTTGAGGTTCTCGGAGGCTAGGATTTCCGCTGGCGTCTTGCTCAAATTAGGGTAATCGGACCGCATTTTAGAGGATTCATTCCTTGAGTAGGTATTTCTAGACCTATCATACCGAAAGTCCGTTCTATCACCTTTCTGGTATCGGTCTCCTCTACCTTTACTTTTAGAACTCCGCTGTTCTCTATCTTCCTGGCTTTTCTGAGCCTCCTTTTTTCGATTGGCCACGTGACTGGCGGCTACAACTTTTTCTTGTATAACATATACTTTGGCTATCCTCAAGATTTCGTCAATGGTGGAAGGCACGCCATCCCTCCCGTGAAGTGTTCTTAATAGCTCATCATCATTTACCCCTTGTAGGAAAGCTCCACACGCTAGATCGTTAGTGACACCTGGGATCGCCAGGCTCTCTTTGTTGAATCTAACGATAAATGTGACAACTCGTATTTCAAACCTTTTCGTTGTACTTCGATGTAACTTGTTTGAACAATATGTGATTATGTGATACATGGTTTTAAATGAAATATTATGTTTATATTATGTTTTTATTATGTGTGTAATGTATGTATATATACAATGTGATCGCACAACATGAACCCCACCGCACAACTCCAATCCAATCGCACAAGCTTTTGGGCTTTGGTTCCACACAACTCTCGGCCTGCACTCTTTGTATTTGAACCGAATGGGCAGCCCATTGGGGGTTTCGGCCACTTCTCCATATAAAGCAATGCATAATCCCTTTGCGAGGGTTTTCCTATTCTTGCAAATCACACAATACACACACCTAACCTTATTCTCTTCCTCTCCTCTCAACCCGACGGCAGCAACACCTCACGAAGATTTTCTGTTCGGATCAATCCTCGTTCCATCCTTCTAACCGGTTAGTATTTTGGTCATTGTTAATTGTATGATTGATTGATGTTGTGATGTTGTAAACTTGCATAGTGATCTAGGGTTCTTGTTAATATAGTTGTTGATGATCTGTTCAAAAGACTAAATGAAAGTCGGCTCACATGTATGTTGCAATTGTTTCATAAAGGGTTGGGTAAATCATATGATGTGACCAATGATCTAGAATAGGATGCATGTAAATCGGCTATCATGAAAGTGTATTCGGATGTTTGTTAGGATAGGGTGCATGATAGTTTGTTAATATGATTAGTGCATGATTGGTATAATGATTAAGATTAATTAGGGTTCATGAAAATTAGTTGGAACATGTTTGATTTGATCGATTGGATCTTAAATGGAAACTGTTGGAATTGATTTGGTAAAAATCAAAGATGTAACTGATTGATTGTTGACTGAATCGAATAATGGAAACAATACAACCAATTAGCATAATTTTCGGATAACAAAACGAATCGCACAAGGTCCTTCTCGGTCGCACAAGATCAGATCACATGGGATCTGATCTGACCGCATAAGACCGATCGCACAATACAATCGCACAACAAGGGTACAAGTAAATAAAGCACAGGGAGTAAGTTAGTGATGCATGATCGCACAAGGCTTGGGCCACACACAAACTACTTGGACTTTATTATACTGTTGGGCCTCAAAGCCCAAACTCAATCGCACAAGTTTTGTCCAGTCGCACAAGCTGAACTGGACCGCACAAGATTGAAATAAACTAATTGGGCAGCACAAGTTGTTTGATTATTATTGGATTGGGTCGGGTGAACATTGGATCACATAACATGATGTGGGTCGCCCAAGGTTGTGCTGACCACACAACATGTTGGTCCGGGTGGTTGTTGGGTTTCAACTACCTAATCGTACAAGATGATTATTGGGCTTACACTGCTACTTCAGCCCAATACATCCTGATCGCACAACCATGGGTTTTATATGTTTAACCTATCTGTTTAGCATGTGCAATGTGTATGCCATGATCATTACGTGTTAGTTCTGTGTAATCATACGTGCACTACTTGAACCTAGACCTGACTTGTATGGTAACCATGTTAGGACGTGGTTGACCACTCTTAGATCAAGTGACCTTTTCGTGTATCTGCCGAGCTAACCTAAGGTGAGTTCACATTTTTCCACAAAGCATGGTAATTCCCGATGGGTTGGGAATGGGTTAAGGATATGGATTCCTCGTCCTTCTTGGGTAGGACAGTATGGGTTAAGGAATGTAATTCCTCTTCCTCTTGGGACAGTCTTAAGCTTACTAGACAAAACTCTATCACAAAGTCCCTCATTTTTATATCGACTTAATCGCTGGGCCAATGGCGAGCGGGTCATTAGTTAAATAGCGCTATTAGGTTTGACAAGCCTCACACCGTGCCACAGAGGACGGGAGTGGACTAATGGATCTAGGCACGTCAATGATGATAGACATTGACGTAGGGCACATAAACATAACGCCAGTCAGTTGTCGATATGGTAACGAGTCTAGTAGTACAGACATGGGGTAGCCCCCACGAATGAATAGCCAGATTGAATGGGATTAACCAAATTACGTTTACAAACATGGGGTAGCCCCCACGGCGAGTGAGCCAGATAATGAGCAATTATGGTTTTTGGAATAACTTAAAAATGAACACCCAACAGTGAACTCGCTCAACTATGTTGTTGACTCATTACTACATGCTTTGCAGGTCATTAGGTACTTAGCTGGAGCGTGCTTGGGGAAGAGTCGTTGTGGGACATGGATTGTTGATTCCACGTTAAACATTTAAACTTTAAACTTATGTTTGGTTTTATTCGTTATGCTTCCGTTAATAACTTGAACTTGGTTAAATTGTTTTGGACACCAATTATATTGTGGTTGGTTTTATCTTTATTATTACTAGTAGGGAACCCGCGCGTTGCGGCGGATTCGACAATACTCGAATGGAACATGATACACATCAGGCAACTACACCATCTAGCTATAACTACTAATTAAACTTTTGAAGTCCTCTTTTGGCTTTTCAATCAAACAACTACAGGATTAACTTCACCGAACCTTCCTCCATAACTCTGTTGTCCCCAAATATTTGTTTCATTTCGTTGTTTTCCTATATCAATATTTTTAGCCAAAAACTCGTCTATGAGATTAACTATCAAGAACATTTTGCTTAGCAAAAAAATGTTATAGCCAAACTGGTTGGGTTTGGTTGATCTAGCAGGTTCGCGAAATGACTTCTTTTAACCTGTTTATATTCTTAAAATAAGTTTGTTTATGCCATAACTTAAAATGATTGGCTAATTTGTGGCAACATATAAAAATTAAAATATTTATAATTTTAGAGCAATAATACGCAAAACATTAAAAAAAAGGGTTACATAGGTCGTGTTCGTGTCTACCAGCAAACTCATGTCATTTTTGGCTCACGTGTCGGACACGATTTTCAAGTTCGTGTCGGGTTCAACTCGCCAACTCACGAACACAACCCTTCAGCACCACGGACTGGATATTTGACAAACAAAGGAGACAAACTATATCAAATGCAGCTTGTATTGGAGTCATATCTTTATACAACCTTACCATCCTCTGAGCCACATTCATCAGATTTGTTCTTGGTTCTGGTGATGATATTGCTGTAAACATACATTTTTATAAGTATCATGTGATGTTATGATATAAAAAAAATATAAGTTTGTTGGTACCTCCAATGTTGGATATATTTCGGGCCATAAAACTTGCAAGCCTCTTATATTGGTGTTCTAAAACTGCTAGCCACCGTTGAACTCCAAAAGCCATTTAACTGCTAACATAATCCGTAAAGTCAAAGAAGCATGCCAACCTCGCCTCATGCTTAGCTTGTTTACAAACCTCGCCAATTTCGAGCAAACTTTTTTCAAACTTTTTCCGATGGAGATTCAAAGCATGAGCCATTTGAACAGCCCTAACCCGAAGCTCAGTGAAGATGATTCCAACCCTGATGTCAGGATTGAGGGGTGAAAACATCTTTGGGTATGGAGAATTCGGAAGGAGTAGTTGCACACTTGCACTCCTTTTGCGCCCATATGTGGGATTTGGGGCCTAATTTTAGGCCTTCTAAGCATATTTGGGACCAAAATATAAATAGTGTTCGGACTAAATCAAATTAACATTTGGATTAGACCATGATGGAGATTTCAAAGATTCCAAAATTACATAGCACATATGCAGTGAAGCGATGATTCTAACGTACAGTCGTCCGAATTAAAAGAATGCCTTGACATGACCGTGATGGAGATTTTAAAGTGTCTTGCTTCACAATTATTGAATTCCACACATCATATCGAAAGGAAGTACAACTTCAGACTCTAAGAAGCTAAGTTAAGAAATAAAACGAACCGGTGAGCAAAAACTGACATCCATATTAACATAAACAAATGTATAACAAACATTTAAAAAAATAAGATGCAACCTGACTTAGGATTATGTTTGAGCTCCAAAGATGACCGATTAGAAATGACATCCAAACTACATTAACAACTAACTTCCATTTCATTTAAACAACTACTACCTTTCAAATCCATCAAACCTAATCATGCATCAACTAAATCAAATCAAACTACATTCACCAGATTCACAAATCTCGGATATTAACTCATGCTCTAATGATACAAACACTTTTAACAAACAAAATCATACAAAATGTATAGCTAACAAACGATCTTCCACCAACCCTTGCGGACCAGATGTCCAATACCTTTGGTGGTAAGCGTAGAGGCATAACGCCGATCATACTCACCGTAACCTGCATTGCATCAGTTCATGAAATTCAAACAACATCTGGAAAATGAGTAAAATGAAACGCTAGAAATGGATAAACTGATAAATAAACAAATTACAGTGATCGGAAACAGGATAAAGCGATTTGAGAGAGTAAATCGATGTGCGAGAGCTCAAATTTTCACGAGCTAATCTCCGAGAAACGGTCTGCATCGTGTTCGGTTCAGAGACGCGATGAAGACGATTATACATAACAGATTCAAAATTAATCATATTAGTTATGCTATGATTATTAGGCTTAATTCTAGCCAACCAAACACACACACACACATGAACAGTTAAATCATATTAATCTGGCTTTGAACTTGGATGGCTCTATAGGTAAATACAAAACCCAAATAAGAAATATAACCCTGTATTCAATCAATTTTCACATCCAAATTTAGGGTTCACAATTTAAAGGAGATAAAGAGAAGGACACAAACCAACAAACTTTTCATGTATGAAATCGGGCAATACAAGCATCCATAAACTATCTGACCTGAAATAAAAATCAATAAATTAGAACTAAAATTAGCAATCAAAAATCTGTGGCAATATCAGGGTAGAAGAAGAAAATTCAAATTCAAACCCAAAAACATACCTCTGGAAGTCTCGACTGGAACCCTAGAAGTCAAATCTAACCCAAACTGAGTGCAATGCAGGTACCATTTGATGGATTTATACCCCTTTTAAGGATTTCAAGTGTATCTCTGACGGTTTGGCTTAGATGTGAAACGATTCAAGTGCAACATTCAATTTTTCATGCGGTGAGGGGATATGGAACAGTCCACGAGGGAAAGGGATGTAAGAAATCATTGATGAGGGGCATATTTGGGAGCGAGGATGAAAATCATGAAACTTAGCTTGAGATTTGGAGATGGCGTCTTAAAAAAGTCAAGGAAAATTACATTTCTATCAATGGGAAATGCTTTATATAGGTTTATAGATACGTTGTTCAATATGATTGGTGGCTTGATCCTGGTCATGTCACGCTCCGTGCGGTGATACTCCGCTTACGGAATTTGGGGGTGTGACAGATTGGTATCAGAGCCATTGGTTTTAGTGAACTTGGTTTTTAAAAAAAAAAGGGAGAAGCTTTTTGGCAAAACCAGACTATAACATGTACAGTGCTCAACGATCCACAACGACACTTCGCTCCACGTGCAAGACTCAACACTATAGGTGATATGGGTTATTTTGAATTGCCTGCCTGTTAGTTAGAGTAGTGCATTTGATCATGGTATGCTTAGTAGTGTAACAAATACTGCTTGAAAACTTGCTTGCTTGCTCTCTTCTGTCATCTCATGCTTACGCACTTACGCGACACCTTTCTCACTTGTGTTTCCTTCTACGTGAAGATCATGAGTGGACGCCTGAACTTGACTCAAGCCCAGCTGACGGCTCTAATCAACGAACGAGTTGCTGAGGCACTCGCAGCAGCCCCTGCAGGAGGTCAGCATACTCAGCCTCCCGCGTGTACGTTCAAGACCTTTATGGACTGTAGACCTAGTACCTTCAGTGGTACAGAAGGAGCTGTAGGTCTCCTCCATTGGTTCGAGAAGCTAGAGTCTGTCTTTGAAATGTGTGAATGCCCTGTTGTTAGTAGGGTGAAGTTTACTACGGGAACTCTTGAAGGAGTTGCACTCACTTGGTGGAACGCTCAGGTTCAAATGCTAGGGTTGGCAGCTGCTAATGCCACCCCATGGAATGATTTCAAGGATTTGATGTTGCAACCCCCGATCCTAGATTCCACGGGAACGGGCGGCCGCAAGCCAGTTTTGGTGGTATCTTGTATTGTCTAATTTGGCAGCGAAATTTTTTCATTAGGACCGTAGTTAGGAAATATTGATCAGAGTAAAATACCACATTTTCATAACATTAAACAAATGGGTTAAAACCCAAGTTCATAGTACACACGTTTTCATAGGAATAAATCCTATTTTATTTAATAAAAACATCTATTTTATATTTTGGTAACTTTATTGCCACTTTTCCAAGCCTTCAGTGCTGTCCAGCTGGCTTCTATTTGGCTTTCACATTTTGTTAACTGAAACGCGTTTTAAAAAAAATTGTCAGTGGGAAATACCGGTGAATGAATCCCAGTTTAATCAAGTTTAAATAAAAAGTCCCAGTGTACAGTATTGAGGGCGATCCCGCAATTATATTTGTTTCCAAGACATTACAATTAACATCCATGGTACTGTCGAACCCGACTTGTGGACATGTTACTCCTTGACTAGGTGGTAACAAATTTTGTATACAAAACCCCAACATACTCATCATAATTGTATTCTTACAAATACTCAATAACTGTTATTCGCATGGAAAAGTATTTAAGGTTTTGTAAAACATTTAACAAAAGGTTTACAAAAAGTGGATCAACTCACATTGCTGTCTTAGATTTTCCATAAGGGTTTCCTGGTGATAATCTATAATTTACACAAATGTACACGTGTTATTATTAATAACCCATTCTAACATTAGCAATACCCTCCCCGAGATGGCATTCCAATGACTACGTCGGGCAGAACCACGACAGCCATTACGGAACCCTAGATCAATCGGTCAGCGTATCTAATACGTATCCAGGGGTTATAATACTTACAACGGAGCAGAACTTCGCTAATTAGGGGGGTATAATACCTGAGTATTACTTTTACTATTCAGAAATTTGCTTAAGAAAGAAAGAAATGAACGAATTCAACTGAGATCCGATGCGTTCTATTTATAGGTGCTGATCTCGGTTCTCTCGCGGCCCACGTAAAACAAGCAAAAGGCCTATGCAGCCCGCGTTGACCTCTGGTCAATGCGTAGCTTAGCTGGGTCATCAGGTAGTCTCGCTAGATGTTGGGCCAGGTGGCGGCCCAGGGCCGTGCCACCCTTTAAGTTGACGCGGCCCGCGTCACGGTTGGGGTGGGGCTTACGCGGCCCGCCTCAGCCAAAAAATTCAATTTTTATTTATTTTTAATACTATTTAATATATTTGAGGCCCGTATTCGCGTAAGGGGTGTATTTTGGGACATTTTGGGATATTTTAAAATATATTAGGGTGTCGGAAAAATATTCGAGGGTGTCGGTTTATTTAGGATTGTTACATCCTCCCCACCTTGTTTTAGAGCTCGTCCTCGAGATCTACTGGAACAAGTGTGGATATTTCCTTTGCATTTCAGATTCAAGTTCCCATGTGTACTCAGGTCCTCTTTTGGAGTCCCACTTCACTTTGACCAGAACTAATCTCTTATGTTTAAGATTCTTGACTTTCCTGTCTTCGATCTGTAGAGGCCTTTCTACAAACTTGGGTTGTTCATTTACCTCTATATCCTTAAAAGGTACTATTAGCGATTCATCGGCTAAACACTTCTTGAGATTAGATACATGAAACACATCATGTATTCCTGCCATTTCCTCTGGCAGTTGTAGCTGATAGGCTACAAGTCCAATTCTTCTAATAATCTCAAAAGGTCCAATATACCTGGGACTTAGCTTTCCTCTTTTGATGAATCTTACTACTCCTTTCCAAGGAGAGACTTTTAATAATACTTTATCTCCTACTTGAAATTCCAATGGTTTGCGTCGGTTATCGGCATAGCTCTTCTGTCGATCACCTGCTGCTTTCAGTCGTTCCTTGACTTGAATAATCTTGTCGGTTGTTTCTTGCACTATCTCAGGTCGAGATAGTTGCTTTTCCCCAATTTCTGCCCAACAGACTGGGGTTCGGCACTTTCATCCATAAAGTGCTTCAAATGGTGCAGCATTGATACTTGTGTGATAACTATTATTATAAGAAAATTCTATTAAAGGTAAGTGATCGTCCCAATTACCCCCGAAATCAATTACACAAGCTCTAAGCATGTCCTCCATTGTCTGAATTGTCCTTTCGCTTTGTCCGTCCGTTTGAGGATGATAAGCTGTACTCAGATTTAACTTGGTTCCCATGGCTTTTTGGAAACTTGACCAAAAATGAGAGGTAAATCGGCTATCTCTATCAGAAACAATTGATAAAGGAATTCCATGTAATGAAACAATTTCATTCACATATAATTTAGCTAGCTGTTCCATACTGAAAGTTTCCTTCATTGGTAGGAAATGAGCTAACTTGGTTAGCCAATCTACAATCACCCAGATTGTATCATTACCTTTCTTTGTTTTGGGTAATTTAGTAACAAAATCCATCGTTATCAGTTCCCATTTCCACATTGGCATTTCTAATTGCTGTAACAAACCTGAGGGTTTCTGGTGTTCAGCTTTAACTTGTGAACAAGTTAAATATTTAGAAACATAGGCTACTATGTCTTTCTTCATTCCTATCCACCAGAAATTTTCCTTAAATCCTGGTACATTTTATCATTTCCTGGATGCATCGTATACTTAGACTTATGGGCTTCTTCTAATATACGATGACGTAAATTTCCTAATTTAGGTATCCACATTCTCTTCTTATGGAATCTCCAAATTCCATCTGTTCCTTGTTCTAATTCCTTAATCATACCTTTTAGTTTTTCAGTATCATCCTTGATTACTGATTCGTGTGCTTTTCTTATTTGATCATTTAAATCTACTTGTAGATTTAATTTAAGAGAACGTACCCTTTTTGGCTTTTTGTGATACTTTCGACTTAAAGCATCTGCCACTACATTTGCTTTTCCTTCATGATACTGGATATCACAATCATAGTCTCATATTCAATTCCTTTTGCCCGAAAACATACCTTAAACTCTTATGATCAGTGAATATGGTAAACTTACTACCATAAAGGTAATGTCTCCAAATCTTAAGGGCAAAAATTATAGCTCCTAACTCTAGATCATGGGTTGAATAATTCTCTTCATAATTCTTAAGTTGTCTAGATGCGAAAGCTATAACCTTTTGACGTTGCATTAATACACATCCATAACCTAACTTAGAAGAATCACAATATACTACAAAGTCTTCAGTTCCAGTTCCTTCTGGTAACGCTAGTATAGGTGTATTAGTTAATCGTTGCTTAAGAATTCTAAATGCTTCTTCTTGTTTTGGTCCCCATTCAAACTTAATGGATTTACAGGTTAACTTAGTTAAAGGAATGGCTATTCTAGAAAAATCTCGAATAAATCTTCTATAATAACCGGCCAATCCTAGGAAACTTCTAACCTCGGTTGGTGACTCAGGGGTTCTCCATTTAGTAATCGACTCGATTTTTGAAGGATTCACATGAATTCCTTCATGATTTACTAAATGTCCAAGAAACTGTACCTGTTCTAACCAAAACTCGCACTTTGAAAATTTAGCATACAGCTTTTCTTTTCTTAATAGACTTAAAAGTGCGTGCAAATGTTTTGCATGATCTTCTTTATTCTTAGAGTAAATTAGAATAACATCTATAAAAACGATTATGAATTTATCCAAATATGGCTTACATATTCGGTTCATCATGTCCATAAATGCGGCTGGGGCAATGGTTAAACCAAATGACATGACAGTAAATTCATAATGACCATACCTTGTTCTGAATGCGGTCTTAGGAATGTCCTCTTCCTGTACCTTTAATTGATGATATCCTGACCTTAAATCGATTTTTGAGAAAAATCGAGCTCCTTGAAGTTGATCGAACAGATCATCGATTCTCAGTAATGGGTACCGATTCTTAATCGTGACTTTGTTCAATTCACGGTAGTCAATGCACATACGCATTGATCCGTCCTTCTTTTTAACGAACAGTATCGGTGCTCCCCATGGCGACGAACTTGGCTGTATGAATCCTTTTTCCAGCAATTCATCTAATTGTTTCTTTAGTTCCTGCATGTCGGTAGGTGCCAAACGGTATGGTGCTTTGGCAATTGGTGTTGTTCCTGGTAGCAGGTGAATTCTGAATGCAACTTCTCTATCTGGTGGTAGTCCTGGCAATTCTTCTGGAAAGACATCTGAAAACTGGGACACTACTGGAATGTCTTTTAGTTCTTTTCCTTTAGTGTTAGTGATTATGGAAATCAAATACACTATAGAACCTTTTCTTATATAACTTGCAGTTTTCATCCCAGAGATAAATTTTGTGGATCTAGATGTTTTATCTCCTTTAATTGTGATCATTTTACCTTTTGGTGAATTTACTTGGATTGACTTTTGATCACACAAAATACTGGCTATTAACCAATCCATTCCTAATACGATATCAAATCCTGCCAGATTCATGGGATAAAGGTTTGCCATAAACTTTTGATTTAAAATTTCTATTCTTGCTCCCTGCAAGATTTCAAAATCCTAACAGTTTCCCCATTAGCTGTCTCTACTAAACATTCTTGTGGTAGTTTAGGTAATGACTGATTTAGAAGTTTGCAAAACGAAGTATTAATAAAACTTTGGTTTGCACCAGAGTCAAATAATACTTTAACAAAAACATCATTAACTAAAAACTGTTGGTGCACAATGTCTACAGCCTCTGTCTTAAGTCTAGGTCATGTTTGTATAGGGTCTAGAGGGGTCAAAAGTGTAATTTTATGGTTTTTAATGTAATTTCGCTTGAAAGTGACACTTGGCCATTTCAAGCGAAATCAGTAGAAGTGATTCCGCTTGAAATGACTTGTGTCATTTTCAAGCGAAATCTCATGCCTATATAAACGCTAGTGTTGTTTCTCATTTGTAACGGAATCAGAAATTGTATACCGAACTGCTTCCGGATTTTCAAGTGAAATATTAATGAGAAACGTGTATTAAAGTGATATTCTCTGTTTTCTACTCCATTCTGTACTGATTCAGCTCTGTTTGATTGATTCCGCCTTTCAAACTTTAATTGACTCACTCGGTCGGTCAAATCGATCCTACAATTGGTATCAGAGCCAGGTAATTTCGCTTGAATCACACTGATTCCTCTTCAACTTGGCATTCCGCTTGAGTGGTGATTCCGCTTGAACTTCCTTCTGGTATTTTCAAGCGAAATCAGCCCGTCTATAAATAGCCGATAGGTTCCGCTTGACGGATCATTTGTTCCTTATTCCGTTTCAAGTCATACTTCCGGCGATTTCAAGCGAGACCTCTAAAACGTTGATTTCTAGTCGTTATTATGTCCGATTGAAGTTAGATCTTGTGTTTTTAGTTGGCTGGTTCAACTATTAACATGGTGAAGGTGAGTGATTGTACCGATTTTACCCAGATCTCGTCTGTTTGTGTGTGTCGGCAATGAATAAGATAGAAAACGTAGATCTAGGTTTAATATTGATGATTAATGAAAGTTAAACAATTGGGTGTTGTCGGAATTGAGTGTAGAACAGATTTAGAATGTTTGATTTACACAGATCTGTGATTTTTGTATGATTGACGATGTACAGATATTCGGACTTAGATCTAGGTTTGATATGTGGGTCAAAATGGATAAAAAAGATACCATGTTGCTCGGAATCAAACATAGAACAAACCCATTTCATCAATTTGAACATCAGAACTTGAAATTTTTTAGTTTGATTTTTGACAAATTCAAGCGGTATTACCTGTTCTCATTTCGCTTGAAAGTGCATTGTTTGAAAAAGTATCATTCAAGCGGAATAGTTGTATTAGCTTGAAGTGATTCCGCTTGAACACATGTGCTTTAGCTTGAAGTAAACTGTTTGTGTAATTTCGTTTGAGTGATAATCTGAATTTGAATTTTTTTTTTAAAAAGTATCTAATTTGTTTTGTTTGATGTTGTATTTCAGCCATCACAAGTGTTGTTTAACGCTCTACAAAACAGTTGCTGTGATCTTGATGAGGAAAGGACTCCGAAGTTGTCGGAATTCAGAAGTATTTTAGAGTTCATAAGGAGATTGCCAATTCAAAAGGCTTTGACGGACCAACGCTTGGTTTTCAGATCTCACATTAAGCGTTTTTGGGAAAATGCGAATTATGACGAAGCTAACAAATTAATCAATTCAGTGGTTGAAGTGAATGATGAAGAAAAGTCAATTATCATTTCTGAGGCTTATGTACGAGAAGTATTGGATTTTCTGGACGATGAGGATTCTCCAACGAAATTTCCAGAGAAAATGGTTAAAGGATGTTTGCTGAGAATGGGTTATAGTGGAGCTCTGAACAGTGCAAATTACTTGAAGTCAAAGTTTATAAAGCCCTACAAGTTTCTAATTCATTCAGTGTTGCAAGCTTTGAGTCATCAAAAAGGTGGTTATGATGCTATGCGTGATTATAACATGAACATGGTGGTTGCTCTAGTATTGAACAAAAAGTACAACTTCTCGCATGTTGTATTTCATTACTTAGTAGATGAAGTGACTTCAAAGAGAAAGACTTGGTTGTATCCAAGATTTATTCAGATGGTGATTGATCATGCCTATCCAGAAATTGTACGAGATGAGAATAATGATCTGTTGAGTCTATCTCATATGGATAATGATTCTGTGAAGCAGTTAGTAAGATATAATCCGAATCATCCTGAGCCAACTAAGCAAGCAGAGTTCTTTGGTTTTATTAAAGATCCGAATTATAAAGATCCAGATCCAGTAAACCACCAGAACTGGAGGAATGAAGAAGAGATGAAAGAAGCTGGATATGCAGATGAATTGAAAATTCTTAAAGATTTCAAAGAAACTAGAAATGAATGGTTCTTAAAGGAAAAGAAGAAGAGGAGTAGGAAAGTAACTCCTAAAGTGCAAGTAGGAGAGGGTTCGTCTTCACAACCCAAGAAACGACAAAAGAAAACTCCTAAGACTTTGCTTGTTGATGAGTCTCAAGAAGAAGTTGAAGCTGAAGCTGAAGCTGAAACTAAGATGAATGTTGAAGGAGATGTTCGTATGTCTCCTGCATCTGCAAAGTTATTGAAAGATCTTACTAAATTCAATGCTGAACCAGAGAAAGCTGCTGGTGTTGTAGAAAGTGATGATGTTGATAAAAGCACAACAAGTTCTTCTGAAGATGAAATTGATGAAACTGAACGTTATAAGATAGTCATGTCTGCTATAGAAAAAGAGAAACAGAGAAAGAGAAAAAAGAGTAGTAAAGATGATGATGACGTGTATATTCCTTCACAAGAAGAAGTTCAAACGCCACCTTCGGGAGGCAAAAAGAAAACAGTGGCGAGAAAACTGGTGGTAACTCCAAAGAAAGCTAAAACATTGAAGATTTTGCTGAACAAGAAACCAATTCAAGATTCTAGCCAACCATCATCACAACCTGAATCTACAACACAACAATCATCTCTTCAATATACACCAAGACAACCCACACCACCACATCTTTCACCACAACATGAACAACCTATTCTTACTTCACAACAAATTTTCCAAACACCACCATCCACACAACCACCTGTTCAAACTACACCGGGTTCTTCAGGCTACAAAACCTTTCCAAACATTTCGGAGAATATACCACTTGTAGACATTGATGATTTAAATTTTGCGACTGATGAGCAAGTTAAATTTTTGGATAAGAAAGTTGAAAAAGTTTTAGCTAAGAAAAGAAAATTGGAGAAGCGTGTAATTACAATCGAAGCTGAGAATTCTTCATTATTAAAGAAAGTAGAGTCTGATCAGGCTGAGATTGATATTTTGAAGGTTAAAGTTGCAGAGTTGGAGGAAGAGAAAACTCGAAAAGATCAACAAAATGAATATTTCAAGCTGAAGAATAAAGAGTTGGAAGCAATCAAGGCTCGAAATGATCATGAAAATTATATGTTGAGAAAAGTATTAGAGAGTGTGGTTGGTATGTCTTTAGAACAGAAATTTGATGAAATAAATATTGAGGAGGTTAGAGCTAAAAAACAAGCAGAGATTGATGCTAAAATGAAGGATAAGGGAAAAGGCATTGAAGGTGTTTATGAAGAAAGGGCAATTGTTCTATCAACTGCTCCTGAATCATATTATGAGTAGCCTGTTCCTCTATCTGCAGTTTCTGCTGTATTTGATGAAGATGTGTTACTAGACGATGTTCTTAATATTGAAGAAAATGTTTATGATGATGAGGATGAAGAAGATGATGATGATGAAGAGGATGTTGCAGATGATGCTGTATTTTCTGCGAGCAGTCACAGTTGTCACACCCCGACCACGTAGAACAACAATACGTGGCGGAAAACGTCGGGGAGTGTTGTAACAGAATCATTGTTTCATAACACATGGAAATTGAAATATTGTTTTATTGATTAAAGTAGTTACAATGTCATGACAATCAAAGAAACATAACATAAATAACTAGTCTTGCATCTTTTATTGTCGCTAAGGCCCAAGCCCGCCTAAGTGTATCTTGATAAATCCTATGCATCATATCCTGAAACACATGTGAAAATAGGTACGTCAGCATAAAAATGCCTGTGAGATACATAGGTTTATGAAAATAGGATTCATGACTTATTGTTTAAGAAAATGTTTAGTCATGAACCTTGTAATTTGATTTGTCTTGTAAATCATTTGAAAAATGATAAGATCAGATGATATGCATAAATAAGAGAATAATGTATGGTTAAATGAATAACAATATAAAAATGAGTTTGTATAATTTAAGTTGTTTGTAAAACAATGTATTGTGAAAAATAGGTTATTTGTATAAAATGTTATATGTCTCAATTTGAAATGGTTCATATAACGCTACGATATGTAATACCATACAATCACTTATATATAGGAAGTACCAGCGGCGTATCCACCATGCTTGTATCATATTACACACGCCTCGTTACTCGAATCACTTACCCAAACAAACCACCAATGTAAGATGTCTATGTTTAAACCAATTGCCAAACGTATTGAATAATATGTCAAAATGTCTATGTCAATATGTAAATCATGTAATGTGTAACCAATGTCAATAATGTTTATGTGTCAAATGTAAATCATGTAATGTGTAACCAAAATGATATGTATGGCTAGTGAAATATATTAACTAAACCATATGCACAAAAACAAAGTATTGAAGTAAAACACGGTTTAAATCAAAGCTATGTTTTGTGGAAATGCATGCTATACTGATACAAATATCTATGCGGTATTGTGAGAATGCATACATCCAAGCCTTGAGACTGTGGCGATAAACCCTTAAATAAATTAAAGGTTTATCTTGTTGTAACTGTATATCGAATTCGGTCATTCCTTTCATCCCCACCTACCCGGGATGTCCGGAACGGGAGTTGTCAATTCCTATGGTACCACTACCTACTAACGAACGGCGTGATCGGTGTTAATGAATGTATTGTTCCATTTATACAAACCAAATATCATATCAAAATGTAAGTATGTGATGAAAACAAATGTACTAAGTATGCAATAGATGAACATACATAGCATGTGATGTGATGTGAAACGATGTACTAAGTATGAACTAAATGGACATACATAGCATGAAATGTAATGAAATCATGTACTATAAATGTACTAATGAACATAGCATGTATATGATGTGAAAGCATGAAAGTAACAAGTAGGCACATGTGTTTCACCCCAAAACAGTTTGAAAACGGTAAAAGAGGGGTCTATGTACTCACTTGAGATTGCTCAGAAGTCCTAAGATAACCACCAAGCAATGCTAGAGATCACGGATATCAAACGGCACCTAATATAGGTAACTACATTAATAAACCGGACCTAAATCGGAAGATCGGATAGAATGAGGGTTCGTAAACCAAATGAGTATGGGAACTCGTGTAATATGGTTTAACAACGCCTACATACTAAATGAATCCTAACATAAGTGCTTATGACCCATTACGACCCGTTTAGGTAGCTTATGCTACTTTAACGTGTCGCTCGCGTGAAACGCGTTCGGACCGCCTAACTAGTCCTATGACAAGTAACATATGCCTTAACATGTCTAATATTGTTGTCAAATCAGTTTAGATGTCAAAAGTTATGTTACATATGTTTAAAATGAATTTTGGCATCAAAGGGGTATTTTGGTAATTTACCTAAGGCATATAAACTACCTATCATACAACTACTTAAACGAAGCGACCATAAGGTATAACCTCGTAAGGTTATTCCCTATAAACTATGGTCACCTAAAGTGCTTGGTCGGATCCTAATGATCGACCAAACGGGTCGGGTTCGAAAGTATAAGCGATTGTTTAGATCGCTTACCTTACGACCCTAAATAAGCACTAAACTAAAAGTGACGAGCTAAGCATGTTAAAACATGCTTAACTAAGTTTAGAAAACAGGTTTGGTATCAAAACAAATGGTCTTGATACCCACAAGTAGTTTGGTTACAAAATACGCAAGAATACGTATTCTGACCGAAACTACGGCTCGTCACTGAGCCTAGATAACCTGGTAATCAGTAGGTATAGTCACTAGGGACTATAACCATCGTGATCACGCTCAGGTTATGAAGTTCAAACGAACTTCGCATCGACCATAAACTGGTCAATGCAGAAAGTCAAACAAAGTTCGACTTTCGGACTCGAAAAGCAATAAAAGAACGAAGGAACACTTACGAAGGGTCCCCGAATGCTAATCTAGATCAAAATAGCTCAGGTATGAAACAAAGGTTTCAACTTAGAGAAAAAATGATCAGATTCTAGTGAGAAATGAAGTTGGGGTATGTGGGTATTTATAGTAAATGGACAACCGTTAGGATCATTTCTTGGAAAAGGGGGCACGATCTAAGCCGTACACTTGTTGGAAAGTTGTGGTAACTCATTTGCCATCCACCATAAGAGTTTGACACTTGGCACTTGGCCTTTGGAGAGTGTTAAGGGCTGTTAAAAGCTGAAAAAAAACGTTTTGCTGCATCTGGCCCCTGTTTACGGACCTAGTTTGGCAGATTTACAATTTCAGTCCCTGCAACCTCAAAACTTGGTTTTCGATGCGTTTTTTTTGACACGTTTAAGCCCCGTTAACCCCATTTCAAAGCTCTAAAATGAAGTTAAAGTATAGGGAACTTAAAATGTGTTCAAAAATATCTCAGGTGTCGGTTCGTTTAGCCGTACGGTTACGTTGTTCGGTTAATTACGACGGAATGCGCATAAGCGCGAAAAATGATCCAAATGGCGTGACGAATGGATTTTTCTTATGCCAAACACTAAAATAAAATATTTTAGTGCTTACATAAATTTTTGGATGTCCGGATGTATTCAGAACGTAAGTTATGCGCGAAAATGCAAACTTGTGCACTTTTTGACGCTTTTTGTCCCTGAATGACCCCAAAAGTTTATTTTAGCATACCGAACCCCTCAAAGCCTATTTCTAAGCTATTTAAAGGATATTTATGGTATGTTTAACTTATGGTCATGTTCCGGAATGTCTGTTACAGTTCAAATTGGCATACTTTTGCAGTTTGTCAAGTTTAGTCCCTGTAAGCGAATTAACTTGTTTTTGCCATACCAAATCCTTCAAAACTTATTTCTAAGTTATGTAAAGGTTATTTAAGGTATGTTAAACCTATGTCACTATTACGGAGTGTTTGTTGCATTAAACTGGTTATATTTATGCATTGGTGCGCGTATAACTTTCCAGAAAGCGATTTAGAGTTTGGAATTGAACAAAAATTGATATGTGCAAATGATACACATATTTTTACAAATCTCAAGTATGAAATATAATATTTCATTGGTTCGGTATTTGTTTGATGGCCGTGGAGGCACAGGTGTTACAGTCTCCCCTACTTTAGGAAATTTCGTCCCGAAATTTATTTAGAGGAAACTTGTGAGAGTTTAAAACATGAAGTTGAAAAGATCGAACAATATTGGTTAGGGTTCTGAACTTCTAGTAACCTTAATAACATTATGCTTGCAATGTAAGAGGGACACTTATATACATGTATATGAAGCGTCATTGGTGCGTCCACTGTACCTCCATTACACCGTTCTCATTTTGTTATTGTTGTCGCTATCGGTTCTTACACATAATAAATCTTACTGGGTTTCTGTGCACTAAATTTCATAATTATGTACGCGTCCATAATTAGACAATTCCTTGCACAGTTCACACAGTCTATTTTATAATGTGTAGGGTAAAACCAAATGAACAATCCTGTGATGAGTGTGACTAGACCGCCATAGAGTCCTTTTAATTAAATCAATAAATGATCTAAATAGACTATCAAGGAGTCTGTTCAGCTACATCACTAGATGTCGTCCTTTAACCAAATTGTGAATCAATCTTTTTGACTAGACCACTAAAGGGTCTCTTATGAATCAAGGAGTGGTACTATATAATCCAAGGGTCTTAACTATTACATAGAAGCCCATTAAGGATTTAAGGTAGTACCTTTTTGAATATCCTACTACGAATCCCTCATATGAAGATATGAAAGATTCTACGAGGATTTGGATAACGAATATCCAGAGTATCCAAACACAAAAATGCATAAAAGAAAACATAAGATGAATAAACACATAGTCGTATAACCACAAAGATTGTTTATTTGTTAATTTGTTTTGCTGACAGAGCACATGTATTTAAAGTACAATAGGAATCCATCTCGTGGATTTCATTTGGCACTTTAAACATTTACAAGAATCTATCTATAAAGATAGAAAGATTTTTAAAAGAGAAATTCGATTTCGATTATAAGGAACCGAAATGTCCGAATTCAGGTACATAAGGAATCCAATTAAGGACCCTGATTTGAATGATGATCATCCACAAGGGTCTAAATGTGAAGATAAAAAGATCCCCTATGGATTTTAGAAGTTGAAGATGTTTTGAAACCTTGCACTGGACGTGCTTATGTCAAAACATGAAGTAAAAATGCTTACGAAGTTGAGATGCTAGATATGCCAAGGCAACATATGAAGCAAAATTTGAAGGTTAAGTAAGTGTATGAGGAAAATATATTTGGAAAACTATGCATGGGGTTCTAAAAATGTTTTTGAAACCTTATATATAATACTTTTAAAATCATAAAGTAGGTTTTTAGATAAGTATATTTATAAACATGTTTTAAAATCATGCGAAATGAATTTTTGAAATTATGTATAAGGTTTTTGGAAAACATGAATGATGCTTTTGAAATCATGCACTTGATAAGAAAATATACTGTGTTAATATTGTTTTCAGACTATATGAAATATTCTGAAATTATGAAAATTGTTTTTTTTTTGAAAACCTAACCAATGTTTTTGAAATAACATAGACAATGCATTTGAAAAAAAATTGTTTTCAAACTATATGAAATGTTTTGAGATCATAAAGATTGTTTTTGAAATACTTGTACTGTGTATGTTGAGAAAATCAAAACGTAATGGGTATGAGATTTGAAACTACCCTTAGTTATCTAACCAAGGATTTAATGGCACAGATGTGTAAAAAACACGATTACTCATAATTTCACTTTATTTCATGTACTTCGTTTCTTAGAATGAAACGAGTACTTAAAATTTTTGGGGGAATCATGAGTGATCATTTGAGAGGGAGAATCACAAGAGTAGTTTGTAAGGAACATAGTTCCTTGATGTAGGTATCATAGGAAAAGTCATACACACATGTAACTACACTCGTATATCAGAACTGTGAACAACAATTTATTTATAATCAAACAGATTGTTTCACATTACAAGAAATAGAAGAAACAAAAGCATAAGACAACAACATCTTCTAATCAGCCAACTGCTCATCCGTGGGTTGGATTTGCATTAGCAAGCTTTGGGCATTTGTTCCTGAAATGGCTCGTATCGCCACAGTTGTAGCACGATCCAGGCGGAAAGCGAGCTTGAGTAGGGTTGACTTGGGGTTGATTTGGACCACTTTGGTTTGGGGTAAATCCACAAGCATTTGCCAGGTGACCGAGTCGCCCACATGATGCACACAGACGACACTGTAGGTGAGCTAAGTGGTGTGCATTACATTTGTCGCATATTGGGGCTGTTCCCTTGTATTGCTTCTTAACAGGTTGTGTTGCCACCCGGATGGGTCCTGCTTGATTTGGTACTGCTGCAGTTGGACAAACCCTTGCCGTATGACCTATAAGTCCACAAGTTTGGCAATTGCGGCACTTCACACTAGCCTGATGATGAAGGCTACATTGGTTGCACAAGGGTGCAGTTCCGTTGTATGGCTTCCTAGCAGGGGGTTGAGCTGGTTGGTTGGGGATGGCTCGACCATTGTGAGCGACCATGGCGAAGTCCTGAGAAGCCTTTCGCTTCTTTGACTTCTTAGGGGATCCAGCCTGTTCATCCATGGTCTTTGATTCCTTGATTGGTTTCTTGGCTGGTGGTGCTGTCATTTGGATAGGTCTTGCCTGTTTTGGTGCCACTGCTGCGGGTTTCCTTGAAGCCTTACGTTTCTTTGGTTTAGGTGAAGGCTTGGCTTCTGCTTCCTTTGGTGGCTCCTGAGTGGCTCCATTTTTGAGATGAGACATGGCAATGCCTAGATCCACAGACTTCAGTATCACTTCGCCTATTTGTTGGGCAAATTTGGCTGTTTGCTCGGACATTTGACCGGTGCTGAGAGGAAGAGACATTCTAGAAGAAAATGAAAGACATAGGAAGAAACAAGTGAAACGTCATCGGGTAAATAATGCAGAATGGTAATGCATAAGAATTTGCGATCATTTGTTTGTTATCTAAGGCAAACAAATGAGACAGTGACAAATCAAAGTAAATGGGTCAAAAATAATGTATCGCGAAGACATGCTCGCCTATAAGTGAACACTCATCCCAAGAATTCCCAGGTAAGCACAACTGGTCTCGCGTCTGATGAGATATATACGAAGTGCTTGCCTAGACAGAAAACCCAGAATACAGGCATTCACCCTTCCAGTGTGCACGTGTTCACATTATTATTTAAAACCCAAAACCTTGACGAGGTTTTGAAAACTCAAAGGGGTTCAAAACCTTACAATAGAGGGTTCAAAACCTAGTAATCAATCATCCTAGAACAGATGATTAGTTTTCAAAGCGGTTTTGAAATTTATGTTCTTGTTGTGGTTGTCGCCTAAGGATAGGTGACAGTATTGTTTTATGACTAAACGCAAGTAAACTCGCGTTAGGGTCCTAGGAAGGTTATAGACTAGGTCAAAGTATTACTAATAACCTAATTCCCTATAACCATGAGCTCTGATACCAACTTTTCTGTCACACCCCGACCACGTAGAACAACAATACGTGGCGGAAAACGTCGGGGAGTGTTGTAACAGAATCATTGTTTCATAACACATGGAAATTGAAATATTGTTTTATTGATTAAAGTAGTTACAATGTCATGACAATCAAAGAAACATAACATAAATAACTAGTCTTGCATCTTTTATTGTCGCTAAGGCCCAAGTCCGCCTAAGTGTATCTTGATAAATCCTATGCATCATATCCTGAAACACATGTGAAAATAGGTACGTCAGCATAAAAATGCCTGTGAGATACATAGGTTTATGAAAATATGATTCATGACTTATTGTTTAAGAAAATGTTTAGTCATGAACCTTGTAATTTGATTTGTCTTGTAAATCATTTGAAAAATGATAAGATCAGATGATATGTATAAATAAGAGAATAATGTATGGTTAAATGAATAACAATATAAAAATGAGTTTGTATAATTTAAGTTGTTTGTAAAACAATGTATTGTGAAAAATAGGTTATTTGTATAAAATGTTATATGTCTCAATTTGAAATGGTTCATATAACGCTACGATATGTAATACCATACAATCACTTATATATAGGAAGTACCAGCGGCGTATCCACCATGCTTGTATCATATTACACACGCCTCGTTACTCGAATCACTTACCCAAACAAACCACCAATGTAAGATGTCTATGTTTAAACCAATTGCCAAACGTATTGAATAATATGTCAAAATGTCTATGTCAATATGTAAATCATGTAATGTGTAACCAATGTCAATAATGTTTATGTGTCAAATGTAAATCATGTAATGTGTAACCAAAATGATATGTATGGCTAGTGAAATATATTAACTAAACCATATGCACAAAAACAAAGTATTGAAGTAAAACACGGTTTAAATCAAAGCTATGTTTTGTGGAAATGCATGCTATACTGATACAAATATCTATGCGGTATTGTGAGAATGCATACATCCAAGCCTTGAGACTGTGGCGATAAACCCTTAAATAAATTAAAGGTTTATCTTGTTGTAACTGTATATCGAATTCGGTCATTCCTTTCATCCCCACCTACCCGGGATGTCCGGAACGGGAGTTGTCAATTCCTATGGTACCACTACCTACTAACGAACGGCGTGATCGGTGTTAATGAATGTATTGTTCCATTTATACAAACCAAATATCATATCAAAATGTAAGTATGTGATGAAAACAAATGTACTAAGTATGCAATAGATGAACATACATAGCATGTGATGTGATGTGAAACGATGTACTAAGTATGAACTAAATGGACATACATAGCATGAAATGTAATGAAATCATGTACTATAAATGTACTAATGAACATAGCATGTATATGATGTGAAAGCATGAAAGTAACAAGTAGGCACATGTGTTTCACCCCAAAACAGTTTGAAAACGGTAAAAGAGGGGTCTATGTACTCACTTGAGATTGCTCAGAAGTCCTAAGATAACCACCAAGCAATGCTAGAGATCACGGATATCAAACGGCACCTAATATAGGTAACTACATTAATAAACCGGACCTAAATCGGAAGATCGGATAGAATGAGGGTTCGTAAACCAAATGAGTATGGGAACTCGTGTAATATGGTTTAACAACGCCTACATACTAAATGAATCCTAACATAAGTGCTTATGACCCATTACGACCCGTTTAGGTAGCTTATGCTACTTTAACGTGTCGCTCGCGTGAAACGCGTTCGGACCGCCTAACTAGTCCTATGACAAGTAACATATGCCTTAACATGTCTAATATTGTTGTCAAATCAGTTTAGATGTCAAAAGTTATGTTACATATGTTTAAAATGAATTTTGGCATCAAAGGGGTATTTTGGTAATTTACCTAAGGCATATAAACTACCTATCATACAACTACTTAAACGAAGCGACCATAAGGTATAACCTCGTAAGGTTATTCCCTATAAACTATGGTCACCTAAAGTGCTTGGTCGGATCCTAATGATCGACCAAACGGGTCGGGTTCGAAAGTATAAGCGATTGTTTAGATCGCTTACCTTACGACCCTAAATAAGCACTAAACTAAAAGTGACGAGCTAAGCATGTTAAAACATGCTTAACTAAGTTTAGAAAACAGGTTTGGTATCAAAACAAATGGTCTTGATACCCACAAGTAGTTTGGTTACAAAATACGCAAGAATACGTATTCTGACCGAAACTACGGCTCGTCACTGAGCCTAGATAACCTGGTAATCAGTAGGTATAGTCACTAGGGACTATAACCATCGTGATCACGCTCAGGTTATGAAGTTCAAACGAACTTCGCATCGACCATAAACTGGTCAATGCAGAAAGTCAAACAAAGTTCGACTTTCGGACTCGAAAAGCAATAAAAGAACGAAGGAACACTTACGAAGGGTCCCCGAATGCTAATCTAGATCAAAATAGCTCAGGTATGAAACAAAGGTTTCAACTTAGAGCACAAATGATCAGATTCTAGTGAGAAATGAAGTTGGGGTATGTGGGTATTTATAGTAAATGGACAACCGTTAGGATCATTTCTTGGAAAAGGGGGCACGATCTAAGCCGTACACTTGTTGGAAAGTTGTGGTAACTCATTTGCCATCCACCATAAGAGTTTGACACTTGGCACTTGGCCTTTGGAGAGTGTTAAGGGCTGTTAAAAGCTGAAAAAAAACGTTTTGCTGCATCTGGCCCCTGTTTACGGACCTAGTTTGGCAGATTTACAGTTTCAGTCCCTGCAACCTCAAAACTTGGTTTTCGATGCGTTTTTTTTTGACACGTTTAAGCCCCGTTAACCCCATTTCAAAGCTCTAAAATGAAGTTAAAGTATAGGGAACTTAAAATGTGTTCAAAAATATCTCAGGTGTCGGTTCGTTTAGCCGTACGGTTACATTGTTCGGTTAATTACGACGGAATGCGCATAAGCGCGAAAAATGATCCAAATGGCGTGACGAATGGATTTTTCTTATGCCAAACACTAAAATAAAATATTTTAGTGCTTACATAAATTTTTGGATGTCCGGATGTATTCAGAACGTAAGTTATGCGCGAAAATGCAAACTTGTGCACTTTTTGACGCTTTTTGTCCCTGAATGACCCCAAAAGTTTATTTTAGCATACCGAACCCCTCAAAGCCTATTTCTAAGCTATGTAAAGGATATTTATGGTATGTTTAACTTATGGTCATGTTCCGGAATGTCTGTTACAGTTCAAATTGGCATACTTTTGCAGTTTGTCAAGTTTAGTCCCTGTAAGCGAATTAACTTGTTTTTGCCATACCAAATCCTTCAAAACTTATTTCTAAGTTATGTAAAGGTTATTTAAGGTATGTTAAGCCTATGTCACTATTCCGGAGTGTTTGTTGCATTTAACTGGTTATATTTATGCATTGGTGCGCGTATAACTTTCCAGAAAGCGATTTAGAGTTCGGAATTGAACAAAAATTGATATGTGCAAATGATACACATATTTTTACAAATCCCAAGTATGAAATATAATATTTCATTGGTTCGGTATTTTTTTGATGGCCGTGGAGGCACAGGTGTTACAACAGTGATGATGGAAATGATGATGATGATCAGGGTACTTCGGGTGTTAAAGTTTCTGAAAAATCTAATGAAGAAAAAGTTGATGATTTACTTCATGATGATGTGAATGAAGAAGCTGAGGATACAACAGGTGAGGGGGAGCACACTGATGATCAAAATGTTGATGAAGTTGAAAATTTAATTCTTCGTATTGAGCCTGATGTAGAAGAGGGAGAAATCAGGCATACATATACTTTTGGATGAAGTTCTGAAGATGTTTAATGTGAATGAAGATGAGTTCAAGTTCGATTTTGAAGATGAACTGAATGCTTTCGATATCAATCATCAACCTGAGTATGAATATAAGTATGTTGAAGATGCAGATGTCTATGATAGGGTTGAGGTTGAGGATTGTACTGATGAAGATAGTATGAATGAAGACACTTCTGAATTTCCAACTTTGATGGAGTTTTTCAGTCAAGAGAATAGAGATGAGCTGAGGAGGAAAGTTGCTGAGATTCTAAAAGATAAAAACTTTGATGGAACGACAAAAGATCCAGAAAAGGAAGAACGCAAGAAGTGGTTCAAGAAAAATAATGAAAGAAAGTTTAAACGTCCTCTGAAGTTTTATCAAAGAGATAGAGATGTTTCGCTGGGAGATATCATTAGCTAGGGATTTCTTCCTCAAGTTAATGCATATGCTATTAGAAGAGAATGCGGTGTACAGTACTTTGAACGTTTGTATGATATTATGTCCCTACCTTGGTGGGATGTAGAGGAGTTGTCAAAGGTGAGAACCTTGGGGTATCCGGTGAGAAAGAATGATACTGCTATGTGGGGTTTAATAAAGTTTGAAGCTCTGAAAAACTTCAAGCACTGGAAGCCTCATTACCCAAAGAAAGTAAGAAAAGTTAATCCTGAAACTGGTAATGAAGAGACGATCTTGAATGTGAAAAAGCCGAGAGTGATGAAGAACATACCGGTGCCAAAGATGGAACAGGAGTTCTACAAAGGTTTTATGGGTTGGGTGTACAGCTGTATATCAACTGAGGCTGTGATAACCTACAGAGCTGGGAATGAAATCAGATAGATCTTTGTTTATAACCCTATGTGGTTGGTAAACTGTTCGGCAAAAGATATTGAATGTTTATTTCTCAACAAGATCCGCCTCCAAGCTGAAGATAGAGAACAAGCTATGCAATTTCAAAAAGTTGTATCTGTTTGCTTCCAGAAGGGAATTAATTCTGAGAACAAATGGTCGTCAAAATGGTGGTCGCTTGAAGAAAAAGAAAAGTTGAAAGCTGAAAAAGAAAGAAAGAAACTGGAAGAGAACAAAGGGAAGTGGATGAGGATGCAAGCTGAAGAAGAAATGAAAATAAAGAAAGATAATGAGAAGCTGAAAAATGTGCTAAGGAAAAAGCCTAAGCCAAGAGAGGAAAAGTTCAAATGGCTGTGAAGACCTGAAGACCAAGACTAAAGACTCCGGCTATATCCAAGGGGGAGTTTGTTGGTGCACAATGTCTACAGCCTCTGTCTTAAGTCTAGGTCATGTTTGTATAGGGTCTAGAGGGGTCAAAAGTGTAATTTTATGGTTTTTAATGTAATTTCGCTTGAAAGTGACACTTGGTCATTTCAAGCGAAATCAGTAGAAGTGATTCCGCTTGAAATGACTTGTGTCATTTTCAAGCGAAATCTCATGCCTATATAAAGGCTAGTGTTGTTTCTCATTTGTAACGGAATTAGAAATTATATACCGAACTGCTGCCGGATTTTCAAGTGAAATATTAATGAGAAACGTGTGTTAAAGTGATATTCTCTGTTTTCTACTCCATTCTGTACTGATTCAACTCTGTTTGATTGATTCCGCCTTTCAAACAGTGTGTATTGACTTTAATTGACTCACTCAGTCGGTCAAATCGATCCTACAAAAACATACCAGCTATCACGTCTGGAATCATCTTGGCTTCATCTGCAGTCAGAACGAATGCTCTAGCATTTTTAGTGTTCCTGTTGTTCACAGCTGGAGCCAATTTCGGACAGTTTGTCTTAATGTGGCCTTTTTCTCCACAGTTGTAGCATAACCCATTACTGGATTTTCTCCTGCAATCTTCTTCTTTGTGTCCTGGCATCTAGCAGAAATTGCAAAGAGTAGAGCATTTTTGTAACACCCTTGCTATTATTTAACAATTTTCGTATAATTTAAGTCCATAATCATGTAATTACGGTTACAATTACAATGAAAAATACGGATTTATTAAAAACTTTTACAATTTAAAGTAATACAACATAATGTGATTTGTTGGTGCAGTTGACTGTCGACTTCATCTTTGTTCGAGTCTCAGATTCTGAAAGAGCCCGAAGACCGGTAAAGACTGAAGAATGAGAATACTCGATACTTCAGACTTGTCAACATTCGAGGGGGAGTCTGTTAGTGCCTACGTCTGTCGACTTCATCCTGTATCGAGTCGTGTAATAGAATAGATGAAACAAGTCACACAGTTCGAGATTAACAGGATACAGAGGTGAACAAGCCAGTTCAAACTAAGTGGCCAGTTCAAACGAACTGGACCAGTTCGTACGAACTGGAGATGCTTGTTCAAACGAACTGGATTTAGTATAAATAGTGGACTTGTTGTTTTCATTTGGAACTTTTAGATTCCGGTAGCGAAGTTCTGCCGAAGTGTCTCCACCCTTGTAAACGTTGTGAAATCAATACAAGAGACAATTAATAGTGAATATCAAGCTGAACGAAGATCTAATCTCTGAATTCCGTCTTTGATTAGATCGAGAACTCTTCTTTTGTAAAACGGTTTTGAACTTTCACCTTCTTCAGAAGTTGAATTTTCAAACACTTTCGATTTCTCAGTTGGTTGATAACTTTTGATCTAGAAGTCCGTTTTACGTGATTCTTTTTCCTACGCGTTCGAAATTTAATTCTCCATCTTATGGAGTTAAAACCTGATATTCAACTACTTCAAAAATTCAGATTTCAAGCTTTCGGCTTGAAATTCCTTTTTAACACTTTTAACCCGTTTCATGATTCATTAAACCACTTTTGTTTAAATCATTGCAAATTTTTGAAATATTTATTATCTCAAAACTATCAACTCGTAAGTCTAAAACTTTCATACATTATACCACTAAAGGTTGAGTTATGCGTAAAACTTCATTTTGACCCGTTAGAGGGATTTACCATCTTACTTTAAATTTCACACTCCTTTCACCCCTCATTTTACTACATTAAGGTATCTACCTATATTTCGTAATCTTAATGCAAATTCCTAAACAACCTCTAAGGGTCGTTTGCCCGGTTTTCCCATCAAGGGCTTTTTGGTCAATTTTAGTCCTTCATTTTACGACGAAGGACTTTCGCTAATATTTGACCAAAAATATCGCCTTTAACAATAATTTCTAAATATGCGTACCTGGCTCGAGTCATAGGATTGACCCGTTTAAATATCTCTCACTATTAATTTCTAATTAATACCAACGCGAACCGTATGATATTTCTTGTAATCACAAAACTCAACAAGCGATCATCAACTAATATTGTCAAATGATCTTGCCAATGTCATTTGACCCGTTTAGTCCGAACGACCATTTTTCATTATAAGATGATATCTAGTTACCATCTCGCCCTTTTACCCATTCCGGGTTTACACCATAATGTAATGTTTCAAAATTTCTTATTAGTTTATCGTCACATGACTAATTTACCAATTTACCCTTTTTTGCCATTGTTTATGATTTCTCACCATTGCACTAGTTCCGACTCATATTATTTGTGTCGGAACATTATAACTCTATTACTAACTTTTCCTTATTCATTTTCAATACACACAACTGATGTATACTAAAAGGGTGTAAGCTTTTACTTACCTCACATCCAAATTACGCTTTCCTTTTCGTACTTGGTCCGTTTGACCCGCTTCATTCCCAAGCCTCCATCTAGCTTGTCAAGAGTCAAACTATCATCATAATTCACAAGGTGGTTAGATTAGTCATTATAACCACGACAATTCCACCTTACGTATTTTCTATGTCAAAACTACTATTCGACTCCGTCCATGGTTAGTTTAACTTTTCAAAAGTTAACTACCCTTAATTATATGATATGTGCATATAAGCTAAATCGACTTCATAATTAAAATTTGTATTACCCCACATTGCACGTAATTAGTCGAACTAGGAAATTACGCGTTTGATTCATAATTTCAACATATGAACATTGTGGGCATAATTTATAACATCAACAATCAAGTTTCGTATCACTGAAAATAGGCTGTTTTTGGTGACCTGTTTAACCTGTTTACAAGTCTTCAAAAATTATGATTTTTCTTATGTGGCATACCCCTCGGAGGGTTAGACCTTGTGTTAAAAAATCAAGATCTAACTCTTTACCAAAAATTCGTAAAAATTCATCTACTAAGCTGCAATCAGATTCGTCACTTCTGACTGCAGCTTACGGAAAAATTCATTAAAAATTCCTCGTTTATCCGATTGACGAAATTCCAATTGGCAATTCTTTTAATCACTTAAGAATTTCTACAGTAAGAATTTGAGATCATAACTCAATTCCTAAATTGAGTTATGACATTCGTAATGGGCTGCAAATTCTGCCAGAAAACGCAGCTTGAACCTTTGATACGGAAAATTTCATAAACGCTCAATTTTCGTCGAAAAAATGCGATTCAAGTGGGGTTTTAAAGATATTTCCTGGAATTACATTTTAGACTCAAGAAACACATGTTTTTGTCTTGTTTTGTCCAGGTTACAGCCAATACAAGTCGGCTGTAAATTCTGATCAAGAGCCGTTTGAATTCAGCTTTCAATTTAAGCCTGTTCTTGACATCATAACACTATTTTTTAGCAATCAAAACCCTAAAAGCATCTCATACATGAATTTAGCATCAACAAAATCTGAATTTACTTGGTCTAGGCATGATTTCAATATATACTTGTCTAGGTTTTACTCCTAAACACTACAATGTTCCTATTTCATCTATATAACAAGCATGCATCAACAATTTTTGAATTCTCTAGGTTTACTCAGAAATTCAACTAGAGATTTCTCATGAAATTTACATACCTTGTGACTCCTTTTTCAGTGGAGATCACTAATTCGTGCTCGGATTTTGATTTGGGATTGATTTGGACCTTCAATTTGGACAATTTGCATGAACTAGGGTTTGGTGGAGAATGTTTGGTCGCCCCTGTGTTTTTGATCGAACCAGACATGTGTGTTTGGTGTTTTTTTTTGTTTTAATAATATTAGTTTCAAACTTAACACCTTTGGTCCCCAAACTATTATTAGGTTCTTATTTTAAGTGTTTTTTTTTTACCTTCTAACATATTACTACAAGGCTTCTTTCTAACTAGGTTATTTTTATTCCTAGTTATTTTAATGGGTTCGGGAAATTATAACCCGTTTTATTTTAAGTCCCGTTAACTCGGGCCTTATAAACTTTGTCTTCTCAAGTCGTTTGCTCTCTTTTTATTTATTATTAGGCTTATTTATTTGAATCCTAATAATTTCCGGGTTAATCCTTTCTGCTAACGGTATTCTACCCGCTCTTTAGTATTAACGGGGTTTAATTACCAAACCCGTTTTCGGGGTGTTACAAGTCTAACCCCTTAAAGAGGTTTCATCCCCGAAACCTTCTTTATGTAGTTCGTTGATTAAACCAAACGAACTTAGCTTCGTTTTCAAGGTTTTCCTTCTCTTCGGTCTATAATGATCATTTGTACTGATGTGCGCGTCTTTCATGTGTATGGCCTCATGGGCTGTATTTATCATGTATTTCTTATCCTTGTTGTCTATTTGACCGAGTTGTCATCTGATCACCCGGTCACTAAGTCTTTCAATATTTTTACTTCACGCCAATCTTATATTGATGAGCGCTTTGCATAATTCCTAATCTTATTTTGACTTCGAATGGTTTTACCGGCTAGTCTAATTAGTCGCCTTCACTTCATACCCCGGCACCCGGGTATACTATTTCGCCATCATCAGCCTTATGTGTTTGTAAGATTTTCTAAACCACCTCCTACCACTTATGTTTTGTTAAAACATTGCTTTTGACTAAAGACTAAGTTTTTAGTTTACGTTTCCTCTATGTCTTACCTCTTTCTCTCATTTTTAGGAATGCTACTTCCGATGATCTATTCCTTTCCATTATTATTTAATGCGGGGAATTATAACTATTTCCCACGCTTAACCCATATGACCCGTAGGTTCTTTCACTTAGCCTCGAAGGCTATTTATTTAGATTTTTTAACTGTATATATAATTAGAGTGTCAAGGTACCCTTTTTATGTTTAGAATCATTTATTTTCGCTTTTGTATTTCATTTGACCTTGACCGTAGTCTAAGGCTACATTTGTTTTCCTTTGAATTATTCTTCCGACTCTATGAATTCTTCCGTCATTTACATGTCGGTTTGTCCCACTCTTATCATTATTCAGTTTACGCCTCTATTTCCTTTCGAACCGTTACCCGGGTTCCTTATCTTATTGTTTTTAACACTCCAGTTTCACTGGTTTGCGTTTTCCTTTCTATACTCTTTTACGACCTATCACATAGGTTCATTAATATTCCGCGCTTTCATTATCCAGCTTGCGCTTACTTTCATTTTCCAGCGTTATTCTTTATTAATCTCGTTTGACTTGTTTGAGTGAAACTTCGTCACTTATGAACGTCAAACTTCGTTCTTTGTTCGACCCGTTTACTTTAAAATAGTTGAACGTAATTATCAAAAATTTCTGTTTGCAAAATCTTATCGTCTTTTAGTCATGGCCCATAATCCGAGTCTTTTGACTTTCTAATCCGCGTTCCCGTCTATTGGTTTACGCATATTCTTAAAATCCTACCCATCTATCGGGTATCTTACCAAAGTCATTATTAAAGCAACCATCCCGGAATGTATTAAGACCTTGTTTTAATTTATTTGGTCATCTTAGAGAAATATATCACTTTTATTCAATCAAGTCCTTTATTCTTTATTTAATTCGTTTGACTTGTCCGTGTGAATTTCATCACTTGTGACAGTCAAACTTTTATCTCTATGCCTTAGCATTCCTATTAGTCGGTCTGTATTTTCATTTACTTTGTTCCTTGTCCCTTCTCTCGGGTTCGTTATTCTAACGTAATACGCTTCCGTCATCCGACTTGCATTTACGTTTATCATCAAATATTTTGCTTATTTGATTCATTTGGGTATCTTTTTAATTTATCTCATTCACCCCGTCCTTACTACATCGAATGTAAGTATGTTCATCATAAAAGTTCATGGTACCACGTGTTCACTACGTACTTGGCCAGAGTAAGCGTTCAACACTTGATATACATGCCCTTTTATAATTTTCACATTACATCCCATGTAAGTAACGCCTCTATTTAGTTTTCTTGGAAATAATATCCTAGATAGGTATTCTATTCAGGCTTTTTCCAAGTTTTTAATTACATATGCAACGGTCAGTCTCTACGTATTTGTTACATATTACTATTCGTGCAACAAATTTAAAATGTGCACCTGTAAATGCTTGCCCTATCGGGCTTTCCATGTCATTAACCTTGTTCGCGATCGTCATGCGATTTAGGTCCTTGATGAGTATGCTCTGCTTGATGAGTATGCTCTGCTTGTCATACCTCGGACCCACGATCTCGAACTCGGTGGAGTTGTTTTTGCGTTAAAGATTTTGTGACACTACCTTTATGGTACCAAGTGTACGGTCTTCACCGACCATAAGAGCCTACAACACATCTTGAACCAGAAGGAACTGAATATGCGCCAACGCAGATGGGTTGAACTTCTCAACGATTACGATTGTGAGACACGCTACCATCCACGCAAAGCAAATGTCGTTGCTGAGGCTCTTAGCCGAAGAAACTATTTACATAGTGTTTGTAATATTCAGGCCTACACGACCTCGAAGCTTTCATTCGCGATGCACAGCATGCTTGCTTCATTGAGAATACCTTGAAAGAGGAAATGAAGTGGGGTGCTGAAACCCAACTTGTCACCAAATCGAATGGTATCTACTACTATCTCGATCGCATCTGGATCCCCGGTCGCAATAACCTTCGCGAGAAATTGTTGACTGAAGCCCACAAATCCCGATATTCCATTCATTCCGGTGCCGAAAAGATGTACCAGGACCTGCATGCTAAGTACAGGTGGCCTGGAATGAAGAAGGATATTGCTCTCTATGTTTCGAAATGCCTGACTTGTTCAAAAGTCAAGGCTAAACAACAACGACCCTCTAGCTTACTCGTACAACCCAAGATCCCTATGTGGAAATGGGAGAGTATAGCTATGGACTTCATTACGAAACTCCCGCGCATGCCATCAGGTCACGATAGCATTTGGGTTATCGTTGATCGTCTTACTAAATCCGCCCACTTTCTGCCGATACGAGAAGACTATAAGGTGGAACGATTAGCACGAATCTATACCGACGAAGTCATTTGTCGACATGGGACACCTCGTGATATCTTCTCTGACCGTGATGGTCGATTTAACTCGCGCCTTTGGGAAACTTTTCAATCCGCTCTCGGTACTACTTTTAATCTCAGTACCGTTTTCCATCCCCAGACCGACGGTCAGACTGAACGCACGATTCGCACACTTGAAGACATGCTTCGCACGTGTGTTATAGATTTTGGTGGTAAGTGGGATTCACATTTACCTTTAGTTGAATTCTCGTACAACAACAGTTATCACTCTAGCATTCAAATGGCACCATTTGAGGCATTATATGGAACAAAATGTCGATCGCCTATTGTATGGCACGAGATCGGAGACGCGTAAATTACCGGTACTGAGTTACTGCAAGAAACGACTGACAAGATCCTCCAGTTACAAGACAATCTCCTGAAAGCTCGTAGTTGTCAAAATATTTATGCCGATAAACGCCGCAAGCCCCTTTGAGTTCGAAGTTGGTGATCACGTACTCCTAAAGGTTTCACCTTGGAAAGGGGTGATCCGATTCGGCAAGAAAGGAAAGCTAGTGCCTCGATACGTTGGACCCTTAAAGATTCTGGAAAGAATTAGCAAAGTTGCCTACAGACTCGAATTACCGGAGGAACTCAGCAACGTACACCCGACTTTCCACATCTCGAACCTCAAGAAATGCCTAGTCGAAGAGAATTTGCATGTCCCTCTTGAGGATATGTAAGTGGACGAAACATTACACTTTGTTGAAAAGCCAGTAGAGATCATGGACCGAGAGACCAAGAAACTCCGACGCTCACGCATTCCTATAGTGAAGGTTCGCTGGGAAGGCAAACGCGACGCCGAGTTCACCTAGGAACTCGAAAGTGATATGAAAGCTAAATATCCACATCTCTTTGTTACGCCTGTGCCTTAATTTCGGGACGAAATTCCCTAAAGTAGGGGAGGCTGTAACAACCCGACTTTCTATACAAGTCAAAGTCAAAGTCAAGTTCAAGTCGCGCTGTTACTTAGATCTGACTTTTCTTGACTAATTATTGCTTTGTACTCTCGAGATTCGATAAACGATATATTGGTTAACGCTATTTTAAACTACGATTTACTACTAAGTGAAGTAACAATGCGATAAACGCAGAAATCACAACTAAACGTTATTTTACTAAATGCTATCACATCACTATCGCATCGTAACTCGAATGGAAACTATTGGTATTGTTCTATGTGCGTGTTATTTTGTGCATACTTGTGTGTGCCTTGTATATGTTTTGGGATGTTATTCGCAAACGCAATCGCAACTCTATCGCAACGCAATCTCATCGCAAACTCAAAACGCGGATTTACTTTTATGCTTTTTATATGTTATGTTATTTGTGTAACTATTTGTTTAATGATATCGCATCGCTTACTCACAACTCGCTTAAATGCCACGCAACGCTTATCGCACGAAACGAAAGTCGAAAAACTAACTCGCACAAGCCAACTGATCGAATGACCATATGGTCAAATGATCATCCGACCGGATGACCATCCGATCGGATGGCCATCTGATCGACTGGCCATCCGACCCATCGCTGCACCGCCTTACTTCTCTCTCTCACCTATAAATACTCACCTGTCACATCATCAGTCACTGATGTGACAGCTCTATCCGACCCAACTCGCTCCAACTCGTTCTAAGGCACTTTTCTCGATTCCAAGCGATTCTCGTAAGTTTTCTTTCTAAATCTTGTACTTTCATCATCAGCACACACTTTCTCATCATCTTCTCCATAAAATCTTACATTTTCACCATGAAATCGCCGGATTTGGACTGCTTTAAGGTGACGTCACCTTGGATTCTTATGAACACTGAAGTGTGACATCATCTCATCAAAGTTTGTCCAGATCTAATGGATTTCCACATCATTTCACACAAACCTTCATGAGATCAAAACATTTTCAATAGTTCACATACTTTTCTTCAACTTTCTTTACTTTTCACTCAAAACCGTTAGAATCTAGAGTCGTTCAGGCTCTCTACTCATTCTGTAGTAGGGAACCGGTCTGAGAACGGATTTCTACCGAAGAAGACGACCGATTCACGGGTTGAGCTTGAAACTCCATCTTGAACAGTTGAGTCTGATCGAATGGGGTGATTCCCATCCGATCGACTGAGCTAGACTTGGTGCGGTTACGTTGTTTGACACGTCGTCATGCCGTCCCCGTTAAACCGCAAAACTTTTCAAATTAACTGATTTTACAAGGTTTTCAAACAAAGGGTTGCTCGATCGAATAGCCATCCGATCGAATGACTATTCGACAGGTGACTCACCCTTTTCAATAAGTTCAACACTTAAACAATTTTACAAAACTTTAAAGAATATCACACTTTCATTCGAATGACCATCCGATCGAATGACTTGATCTATACTACAACGAAAACTTCTAAAGTTCAAACATTTTACAAACACACTTCCTAATCGAATGACCATCCGTCCGGATGGTCATCCAATCGACTCATCATCCGATCGCTCATTTCACCTAACACGCTGTTTACATGTTGTTCAACGCTTACGCTATCGTTCTGTGATCAAGCTAATCTCCCCGCACTCCCTACAATCCAAGATTGTGTTTATTTACTAAACACATACTATGAGTATACTCGAACCCTTTTTTGCTTAATGCACTTTTGGGTGTTACATACGTTACCTATATCAAATCACATCAACACACAATGCAAACACTTTTATACGCTAACCGTTCTTGCATGTTATATGTGTTTCGATGAATGCTTCTATGTTATGTTTACACAGTGCTTGTTGCCTGACACCTTAGCAATGATAGTACTATAGTTTGGACTCAGCACCTGTCGTGGACAGGGGTTGTTAAGGGTTTTACTTCACATGGTCACAGTGGTGATAATGTGTTGCGCATTCTACACTCGCAGTCATGTCGGTTGCATATGTCATTGTCGATAGCTTACTTGCTTCACATCTCTACATGTTACATGCTGGTTATGCGTAAACGCTTTCGCTATACTATATGCTATTAAACTTGTGTACTCACCTTTACACTATGTGTATTGACTTTATTTTAACGTATGTGACAGGTGTCTAGGATGAGATGTTTGCTGATCTTTTATGGAATCAAGTTAGGTGGTCTAGAAACCCATGAATAAAATCTGAGTTATCGGAACTGTTATTTGTCTTTGAAAACAATATCTGTAATAACTATTTTTACTTTTTATGTTGATGGTATGGGAAGTTAACGATTAATATATTGTCATTAATAGTGTTATGGATTCTCCTAGAAAATCTGTTTCGCTCAGTGCCTCACCCTGATATTTCCACCATCGGTTGGGGTGTGACAACATGCTTCTATAGCTGAGTGAGGTGTCGTTCAGTTGGAAGAAAATGCTTATCAGGACATTCAACAAGATCATGGTTGTTTTCCTTGACAAACTTATACACCATCCATGATCCATCCTCAAAAGTTACACCTAATAGTGCACCACAATCAGTCCTCTTTGAAAAGTTGGATCGCACTAATCGCTCCTTTTGATTAGGGTCCAACTTATCAACCTTCTTGTCCTTGTAAAACCCAGATCTCGTACATAAGTAATACTTAATATGTAACAAACCTTTAGAGTTTGTCTTTGTAGTCCCTTTCCTGACTGAAAACCCACACTCCTTGGCATACTTGACATACATTGAATAACAATCATCGAGGCTTGAGAATACCATGTCCATTGTGGGCTTTATTTCTTCACTGACGTTAGGAATGATAAATGGTAATCCAGTTTTGGGACAAAGCCTTTGACTCGAGGAAGCAACTTCATCTGAGAAAACATAGTGGGGAATAGAAAAAATAAGAAAAACGCCATTAAAAATAGAAAATGTCTCATAATAACATTATAGATTAAAACACCATTAATTGAATAATAAACAAGACATAATAAACACATAATTTAAAAACGACATGATGAAAACGCCATGAGATGAATAATTAAAAACACTTAACAACATAAATAATTAACAAAATATAACATCATAATGAAAACGCCATAATTAACAAAACTGATGTTTACACAAATTAACAAATAGTAATAACTGATGGTTACAAATACTACTAAATAACATTCAAAACTAATGAAATAGATGTAAAACGCCAATGATCATAAAAACATAAGAAATATACTAGATCGTAAACGACAATTAAAATTAATATTGAAAACTCCAATTATCAGTTCTTAGTAATTGTTTAAATACCAATTAAAACGCGATTAAATTGCATAATTGAATAACGCCATTGAAAATCATACAACACATTAAAAAATACTAATATAAAAAAAAACAATGAAACAAACATAAAAGAACAAAACGCCATATCTGTTGCATGATTTGCTGGAACAAAAATAGAAAACGCCAACGAATTTTACTTTATCGAACAGAATCCACGTTAGACGCCATAGATATGAGAAAGCTTGCAAAGGAGGTAACAGCTAACAAGAAATATTTGGAGTTTTAATTTGAAAGAGATTTATAACACGAATAAGGAGGGAACGTATAAAAGGACAATCGTACCCCCGCATAACAATTAGCGCCCCCTGCCACGTGTTGGGCCAGGATCCGTTCTCACACTTTTCACCGTTCTCTCCTGATCCTGTTTCTATATATATATATAATCACAATACAAAATTACACATATATCTAGGCATTTTCTAAATGCCGTTCCTCCAGTAATGCATTTCTCGCTCATCATATTTCCAAACTAGTTTCTCCCTATTTCTCGAATTCTATTCCCTTCATTTACTAAATCTTCTCCATACTGATGGAGTTCCGACACCTGTTTTCGACTCATTGGTGGGTCTAATGGTTCAGGTTGAGGTACAGGTTCCTCGTAAGGGTCTACGCTATTCATCTCGAAAAATGTTCTATCATTATCACTCCACGTATCACGTTCTAAAGGCATTGGTTCTTTGGGAGTATATAGGGTAGAGTATGACCTATTGTCATCAAACCATGGATCATATTGTAAAGGTTGTGGGGTTGGGATTCTAGATAACTTGTTGGGGTCAAATGCAGGTATTGGGAATTGGTTTGCTTGGTTGGGTTCTACCATATGTTGGTCTGGGAACAAAGGTAACAGTGGCGGTTCAGCTATTTGATTTAAGTTAGAGTCTACTGCTGTAGTGGCTAACATGTGGAAATTGGCCAGCTCTCTATCTAGTTCCTCTTCCCAAGGTGGCCTATTGACTGTCTCCTGAATCTGTGCATTTGCTTCCCTATTGGCCCTGACTATTGCCCTCTGTTGTTGCAACTTCTTCATTTGAGGGCATCCCGCAATTACATTTGTTTATATCTACTCAGTTACTCATTCGGTACTGTCAACCTGACCTGTGGGTCATATTACCCATTGGCTAACTCTTTGTCCAATGGTAACATCTTTCATATTTTGTATACAAAACCCCAAAAAACCGGCAGTAATTGTAGAATCACAAATACTCAATTACTGTTAAGTGTAATTTAAAACATTTGAGGTTTTGGTAAAACATTTTGACTCACAAAAGATTTACAAAAAGGTGGCAAAAAGCAGATGTATTCACATTTTTGACTTAGGTAAAACTAAAACTTCCTAGTGATTCTCCTGGTTATTATCTATTAAAATCAAACAATGCACACGTGTTAGTAAAATAACCCAATTCACATTAACCGTACAACTCGAGACAGAATTCCAATGACTGAGTCGGGCAGAGCCGACATGAATTACGGAATCCTAGATCAATCGAGTGTAACACGAGACAGAATTCCAACGACTGAGTCGGGCAGAGCCGACATACGTTACGGAATCCTAGATCAATCGTGTAGGGTAATAGCAGGGTTATTGTACTTACAACTAGGCAGAGCTTCGCTATATAATGGGTATTATGCCCGGGTATAGTAATAGCTATTCAGAAGTTGAGAGAGAATTCGGGAAATGAATGATTGATTAAATGAGCCGAAGCCCTCTATTTATAGGCTGGTCAACCACTCTCTCGCGCCCCGCGAGAGATACAGCTAGGGCCTTCACGGCCCACGAGAGCCTAAAAGGCGGCTGTAGGCCCGGTGAGTCAAGGGGTAGGCTTGCCACGAGTGACGAAACGTGGCTGCATTGTGTGCCGACCAAGTAAGGGCTGTCGCGCCCCACGAAAGACCAAAGGGTCTGGGTCGTGGCCCGCGAGCGACACCCAAACTTGTTTTTTGTTGATTATTATAAGTAAAGAGGTATTTCGGGCTCGTTTCCTGCGTACGGGGTATATTTTAGGACATTTAGGGGTGTCCAAAAATGTTTTAGGAGGGTTGTATATTGGTTTATACAGAAAAAATCTGCTTGAAATATCACCAACGCGTGATTAGCTGTGAGACAGATGAAAACTTCACAGTTAAGCATGCTAAGGTAAGAGTAGTACTTGGATGAGTGATCTCTTGGAAGTCTTTATAGTGGCAACCAAAAACAAATCTGTGAGTTTCTAGAAGTGCAAGCCATCAGATGTTACAAATGGTATCAGAATGAGGTGTTGGGCGGTATCCAAGTGAGAACGTTGGGCACCCTAAAAGGGGCGGACATGTAAGTCCCACATTGGTTGAGGAGAACGATGAAGCCTTAAATTTAAGAGGTAGAAACATTCTCTATCAAGACATGTTTTTCCTGGGAGAGAAATTCTTCGGGTAAAAACAAAACCATGAGATTCCTGATGAGGAATCTATCATGGGTAAAGAGGACAATATCTTAACCTTATTTACTTGGGATCTTACAAATGGTATCAAGGCCAAGGCCAGTGTGCCAACGAAGACACTGGGCCTCAAAGGTAAGGACGATGAAAATGTAAGCCTAAATCAATTGATGAGAAAATCAAAGCCCTACTTATAAGGGTGGACACCTTTACTATCAGGACACATTTTACTTAGACGAGTAATTCATTGAGTAAAATCAAAATTATGAGTCTTAAGATTAATTAAATATACAATATCTTGGACGGTTTATAAGGATTGTTGAAGTGTTTATTATTCTTAGGTTTGTAAATGAAGTAAACGAACACGAACGAGGCATGTTCATGTTCGTTCATTTACCTTTAACCGAACAAACGATCGGACATGTACATTTAAATGAACAGATTTTCTTGTTCGTGTTCGTTCGTTAAGAAAATGAGCATGTTCATGTTTGTTCGCTAAAAGTATAAACGAACGGTTCACGAACATAAACCTACATAATTAAACTTAAAAGAACATAACAAATCATAACGAACATAATTGAACAAGGCTTTGAATTGTATAGCAACAATAGAGGAGAAGAAGAAGCTAAATATAGGTAAACCTTATAAAAGAGTGCTTTTAAATTGAAAAATATAAATTAATTAAATATATTAATACCATATAAAATAATAGTTTTGAAATCGGAAAGTCAAAGCTAGTTATGGGATGATAAAGGAAATTAAATAGATTTTTAAATTTAACTAGTAATGACCAAATTTAAAAGATGAACATAAACAAACGGATATAAACAAACACGAGCGAACGAATTTAAAGGAACGAACATAAATGAACGTAAATTAACGAACATAAACGATCATTCATGAACGTAAATGAACAAACGGGAAATTGTTCATGTTCGTTCGTTTATTTAAATGAACAAAAATTGTTCATGCTAGTTTATTTATTAAATAAACGAACATTGACGAATTTTCTGCTAAACAATTCATGAACGATTCACTAAACGTTTGCTTTGTTTACAAGTTATTCTGCAAAACTACCACAAAATAGTTGTGATAATATATTTAGATTAAAAAGTAAACTCACCAATCAATGTAACTTTTCGTGTGATTGTGATGTTGTGGATCTTAAGTGATTTTTGTCAACTTTAACTGTGAAATCTTGATTTTACAAAAGCGAGAGTTATTGACATTGACGTAAAGATAATGTATGCATTTAGAAAACAATGAATTCTTTTAATATAATTTAGTATATTTATTAAAGTGTTGAGTACATTCTTAACATACAATAAGTTTAAATTCTTGTAATATATCGTATTTTTATATATTTACTGATAAAATCGATTCAGAAAATTAACTTGATCTAAATTATATAAATTATTTTTGAGATAAAAATTTTACAATAAAGGTTTTATATGTGTAAATTATTTTTATCTGTATAATATATGTGTTTCTGATATAGTTTCAAATAAAAGGTTATAATATTAAGAATCATATGTAAAAAACATAGAAAGGTTCCATAGGGAGTTCAATTTAACTCCATGCAATTTCAACATCAATAAACACCATGGTAGGACGTAAATCTGCAGGGCACCAAACGTTATTATAAGATTCAAATAATAAGTTAAGACCAGGGGCGGACGGCCGGATCCACCTTATGGAGTGGGTGGGCGGCCGCACCCATTATAAAAAAATTAGTGCGGTTTTTCGCTAAAAATCCTGACCGCACCCCTTAAGCAAAAGGTTAAAGCAAAGAATAATTGAACTAAAAAGAAAAAAAAATATGAGAAGGATTTCTTCGAAATCTCTTGTGATGGTTGCAAGTTGCAGCAAATGTTATATTGGAGAAAATGACTAAACAAGGCTAATTTAGTAACTATATAAAAGTTTCAATTAAAGGTAGGTGACATATAACTTTGAATTAAATTATCCTCTTCTATTTACTTTTTATTGTTCTCTTTTTCCTGTTTTTCCTTTTTATGTTTCTACAGTGAATACTTTTTCAAACATGTCCTTTTGTTATCTATTTTTGTTTTGGTCGTTTTTTATTTGTTTATTAAATTATTGTTTTCTTTTAGATTTATGTTGTTTCATCTTTTAACAAAAATATTTAAAAAAGAATGTACATTTTGTATTGTTATTTTATGATTTGTCTTTATATATATATATATAGGACAAAGATCCGTTAGGAATCACTCTTTATTGCGAGAACCGTGAGAACCAGTGTGAATACAAACAGTAATTTCTAAAAAAATCTAAAAAACACCCAAAAAAAAATTTTTTACTATTTTTTTTGAAAAAATCACTATATTTTGTTAATAAAAAAAATTTCAAAACAAAATTTTTTTTTTTTCGAGTAACAGTTATCCATGCACATGTGCATATGTATCATTTCTTTGTCAAATTCCGTAATTCATTACAAATAATAGTCAATTGCACTTTCATTTACACTACCACGTGTAATACACTACTTTTTACGTTAACAATGTTAGAAATGCACATGTGCATCTATATGTATCAAAATGAAATAAGGTGTTTTGGTACACTACTTTCTCTTTAATCTATCATTCCATCCATAATACACAAGCATGCACATGTGCATTTTTGTCATTTCTTTGACAAATTCCGTAATTCATTACACATATTAGACAATTGCACTTTCATTTACACTACCATATGTAATACACTACGTTTTACATTACCAATATTAGAAATGCACATGTGCATTTATATGTATCAACATGAAATAAGGTGTTTTGGTACACTACTTTGAATACACTTTCCCTTTCATCTATCATACCATCCATAATACACTACCATTATCTTCTACCATCCATAATACAATACCATTACCTCCTACCATCCATAATACAATACCATTAACAATATTTTCATTTTATTACATGTATGTAAACACCATTTATACCATCCAATCAACATATTACATCAAAAATTGACAACTATAACCAAACCATCAACCACTAGATATAACTAACCAAAAAACATGTATATGGGCCTACTTCTCCATTCAAAATCACAAACTTTTAATACCAAAACACGTTATATCATGGTTATACCTAATGAAGCACATGTGCATTTTGAATATTTGTAATGTAAAAAGTAGTGTATTACTAATGGTATTGTAAATTAAAGTGCAATTGTCTATTCCTGATAACGTATTACCGAATTTGTTGAAGTAATGATACATATGCACATGTGCATGGATAACTGTTACTCGAAAAAAAAAAAGTTTTTTTTTTTATGGTAACGAAATATAGCGATTTTTTTAAAAAAAATTAAAAAAAAAATTTTGAGTGCTTTTTTAAATTTTTTTAGATTTTATTTTGTGTTCACATTGGTTCTCGCGGTTCTCGCAATAAGGGTGGTTCTCGCATGAACCTTACCCTATATATATATATATGTATATATATACACACACACACACTAGTAGGGTGCATACGCGATGTGACGGGGGTGACACTTGGCATTGCGGTACTCGTTTCTGTTAGTTTTCTTATTCGTATAATATTTATGCTAGCATTATTGTGGTTGATATATGTCATAAATATTACACATGTCTAGTAATTATTAAATTTAGAATTTAAATTATCAAGTACTTCAATAAAACATTGACGCAATAAAGTAACACACGAATAAAAAAATAAGTTTTAAACATAAATAAAAGTTTTATAAACTACACGAATAAGGAAATATAAGTCTTAGATATAAAAGTTGAAAACTAAAAGTTCAAGTGTCAAGTATTTTGTATCATGATGAGATCAATTTAGTAATCATACGACTTAAACATCTCAAGGATGTTATCTATATTGTCACACAACCATTTGTTATTATCGAGATCAACGTCCTCCGGAATTTCTTATATCTCTTCTTGTATCAACGTCCTCCGAAATTTCTTGTATCTCCGAGATCATATGAATTTGAGTTTGTTTTTTACATAACCCGACCGATCCGCCACGATTAAAAAAATATTATATAGCTAGGGTGCCCAAAATCCTATAAATTTTCCGCACCCCATGAAAAAATTTCTGGGTCCACCACTGGTTAAGACTAATTAGTACAATGAGTTAAATACACAATTACAAACAACAATGTATCAAATCTGCAAAAAAATTCCATCGATGTTACTGATTTTTCTAGTAGGGATAGTTGAGAGCGTTGTTGCCTTTTTGAGTTTAACGGTTATTAACAGTTTATATTACACATTATTCTAGCCGTTTATTCACTTTTAACTATCTTTTAACTAACAACTATAGGTTTCATAATAATTTACTTTCCTCTTATTAGACCATCCAAAATAAGAAACTACCAAAAAACATAAAAACGTGATTAATCAGCTGCAATATCATAAAATATTCATACTTCAAAAACATCCAAAACCATTACCACATCATCACCACATTTTTAATTTCTAACCACTCGTTCTCTTTCTCTCTATATTATATACAAGTAAAATGCCAAATTTGTTCCTAAGTTTATGTTACTTTAGTCAAAAAAATAAAACTTTTTGTTTCTGAGTCTCTAAGGTTTCAATTTTATTGTCATTCCATCCAAATCACTAACTCAGTTAAAATGTATGGTTAAGTTATGGACGATTTTGGCAACTCACAAACCTCATGGATGAATTTAACAATTTACCTATTTATTCTTTTATTTTTAAAAATTTTCTTATTTATCTTTAAATAAAAAAAACAAAAAAATAATTATAAAATATAATATATATATATATAGAGAGAGAGAGAGAGAGAGAGAAAGTATAATGTACTTCAGGGCTTAACGTACATTAACGTACGCGACCAAAATAGAACGTGCGTAATTATTATCCCATGCGTGATTATCACATTTTTTGATCAACTTAACTTGCGTAATTATGATCCCATGCGTGATTATCTCCAAAAAACTGACCCCATGCGTGATTAACTGCTCCCATGCGTGATTAACTGGCTCCCATGCGTGATTAACTGATCCATGCGTGATTTTTGCCCTGATCCGATGGTTACGCGCGTCGCGTACATGAAGTACGATAAGGCTTTTTGTATGTTAACCTTTCCCTATATATATATAGGACAAAGATCCGTTAGGAACCACCCTTTATTGCGAGAACCGCAAGAACCAATGTGAAAACAATAAAAAATACCTAAAAATAGCTAAAAAACACACAAAAATTTTATTTTTTTAACAGTTTTATGAAAAAATCGCTACTTTTAGTAGAAAAAAAAATTAAAAATTTTTTATTTTTTAAAAATTTTTTATTTTTTTTTTTGCTACTAAAAGTAGCGATTTTAATGTAAAAAATACTAAAATAATTTTTTTTTTTTTTTTGTGTTTCTTTGATTTTTTTAGGTTTTTTGGGGGGTTTAGTTTTTAGCATTTTAGCTTGGGGGGGGGGGGGGGGGGGGTGAGGGGGTTTAGGTTTTTGGGGGTGGGGGAGGGGGGTTTAGGTTTTTGGGTGGGAGTTAGTTTTTAGCTTGGGGGGGGGGGGGGGGGGGGGGGGGAGTGAGGTGGTTTAGGTTTTTTTGGGGGGGTGGGGGGAGGGGGGGTTAGGTTTTTTTAGGGTTTTTTTAGCTATGTTAGGTTGTGTTCACATTAGTTCTCGCGGTTCTCGCAATAAAGGTGGTTCTCGCATGAACCTTACCCTATATATATAGAAATGTGTGTAAGTGTGTATATATATATATATATATACAGTATATATATATATATATATACACACTTACACACATTTCTATATACACACTTATGTAACGTTTAGTTAAATGATCTATCTTTTATTTATATTGTATGTATTTTCATGTCACAAGCAACACAAAAGTCAACTAACTTTTTTTCTTTTAAAGACCACACCCTCTCTACCTTTGTGTCTGAACAAATATGAGAAGGCCAAACCATCAAGTGTTGCAAGAGGCTGCACTCTTTTTTCTCGTGATCTGCATCGGACTACAGTTGAAAGTCGTATGTTATTTACAGCCAGATTCTACTACAGGCATGTCCTCTCGATCATGACTTGTGTCATGAGTTAAATGATTAAAAAAAGTTTGTGTTAAATCTATCTCACCTCCTATAATTTTTGTTTTGACTAAACATACTTCGTACCTTGGCTATATAAGTGATTTCATTCCCTACTTTTACTCAATAGGTTTAACACGCAATGGTGTGTTTAGCCACCCTTACTTTTACTGCCATCCCACACACATGGGTGCGTTTAGCCACACCCTTAGTTTTACTGAACATACTCCGTCCCCTTGTTAAATAAATGATTTCATTCTCTACTTTTACTCAATGGGAGTTCACCTTTAACACACAAGGGTGCGTTTAGCCACCTTAAGTAAATGTATGACACTTGCTTTTATGACTTAAATAAAAAACCTTCTATGTCTATTCCATGCAGATGACAGTTACCTTAGTTTCACACACGAATCGGCTGATTTCACTCCGGTGGAAGAATACGATTACATCATCGTCGGAGGAGGGACCACCGGTTGCCCATTAGCCGCAACTTTATCCGAAAAGTTTTCTGTATTACTACTTGAGCACGGTGGTGTAGCCACTTCAGATCCTGACATCTTATACGAGAATAGATCTTTAAACCCCCTTTTATACGCAAATCATGATGATTCCCCTGCTCAAAACTTTATTTCTGAAGATGGTGTGCTTAACACAAGAGGTAGGGTATTGGGAGGTAGCAGCATGATAAATTTTGGGTTTTATTCTCGAGCCAATGATTACTTTTACGAAAACTCGGGTATTGAATGGGATATGAGTGCGGTTGAAAGCGCATACGAGTGGGTAGAAAATAGTATTGTTACTCGCACAGATCGTTTACATAAGTGGCAAGCTTCTGTGTTTAATGCACTCCTAGAAGCTGGAGTTGGTCCGGACAACGGGTTCACCCTGGACCATGTACAAGGCACCAAGATTGGAGGTTCCACATTTGATGATTCCGGTAGACGACAAGGTGCGGTGGAGCTCCTTAGTAAAGCAAACCCTGAATACTTGAAGGTGGTAGTTCATGCAATTGTTGATAGAGTCATCTTCTCCACTTCTAAATCTTTAGGTAATTATATCCAAGTTCTTTTGAATGCTTATTTTTCATAAGATTTTTGTGATAGAATTGCACTAGTGGTGGAAGAATTTGTTACTATTGCGACCATTATGATTTTGGTCGCAAATGGGTCGCTAACTGTATTCAAGCACAAGTGTCAAGTTTGTTGTAGTGAACTCCTCATGGTTATTTTCTTGAATAGTTTAAATTTATTTTTATCGTTTTTTCTCTAAGCTGTGGTCGGTGTTACATACCATGATTCCCAAGGAAAACATCACGAGGTACGTGTAAGAAGAGGTGGAGAAGTAATTTTGAGTGCCGGAGCTATTGGGAGTCCACAACTTTTGCTACTAAGCGGATTAGGGCCAAAATCTTCGCTTTTGTCGCTGAATATTCCAGTTGTTCACGACCACCCGTTTATCGGACAGTTTATGGCTGATCCTCCTCGTAATGGAATAAATCTTCTGGTACCTGTTAGATTACTTGATGTAGGAGTTCGTGTGGTCGGGATCACAAAAGATGGCCCATACGTTGAATCTACGGTAGTCCCCCAAGTTGCATCTATCATACCTTTCATACCTTTCTTGAATTTGATTCCACCTTCAAACTTAAGTGTGGTGGTAGTTGCTGGAAAGGTCTCTAGACCCAAATCAACTGGCTCACTGAATTTGATATCACCATTCGACGTTACAGTTAGCCCAAGAGTTCGGTTTAATTATTACTCGCGCACCGAAGACATACACCAATGCGGCAAAATTGTTGAAGTACTTAATAAAGTGTTGAAAACTCCTGCTACGGAAGAATATAAGTTTCCTGGCATCCTTGGTCATAATCGTTTCAGCTATATTGGCCCATCGTTACCCAAGGATTCATCTGATGAGGAGTCCATTGCAACTTTCTGTCGTACGACATTGGCCACATTTTGGCATATACATGGTGGATGCTTGGTAAATAAGGTGGTTGATAGCAATCTAAAAGTCATAGGGGTCAATTCTTTACGAGTTGTGGATTCTTCGACGTTTTCCAGCTCACCAGGAACGAATCCTCAGGCAACCACTATGATGTTAGGCCGATACATTGGTGAGAAAATACTAAATGAAAGAGCAGTAAGTGACACTCGTTCTTGATATTAAGATTTGCTAAAGAATAATTTATGTTGTAAGTAATCGTTGGAAGATGTTGGAACCTGGATCAAGAATCTGCGGGTCTTTAGTTAATAGTTTCGGGAATTTACATTTCTTTCTTACATTTACTTTCTATTGTAATCTTGGTTTTTTAAGCTCTGTTATGTGATAAATAAACTGAAAGTGTTCTAGCATATATCAATTGTGTAATCTCGGATACTCCAACATTGTGGTATCGGTGCCCGGTTTAAAGAACGTGTGAGATAGTGTTCACTGTTGAACAATTCAGTCAATGGCAAGACTACACAATGCAACCCCTTATTCCAATCTTCACAGGTGATGGATATGAGTTTTGGAGTTAAAGGGGGTACACAAGGGGGTAGGGGTGCTCCACTAGTGATGGTTTTCCATCACTCACAACACCCAATCATTGTCCGCCACCTTATTAAGCTTGATTTTATCACTAGTGATGGATTTTATTAGGGGTGCCCATCACTAGTGATGTTTTTTTTTAATTATAAATTAAAAATAACAATTTCATTTAAATAAAAATTACATTAAATAAATCCTAAATTACAAACAAAAAAAAAACTAAACATTGCGAATTAAAAAAAAACCTAAATACTCGACGGCATCTCCCAACCCACTTTTCACATATCTTGCGTTTGCGTTGAAGTACGATTTTTTTTTGTTTTTGGTTAAGTGTCTAATATACGACTCGTCACGTTTAACTTTTGAAGCCGAAAGTTTTTCTCTTCTTTCTTTGGATTCGGCCATTTCCACCAATTTAGCCGTTTTGAATTCGGTGATGGACTCCACCATCGCTTCCTTTCCTCTACTTGACGAATCACCACTTTTCTTGCGGCGCAGCCTTGTGGGTATCCTTATCGGGTTCGTAATCGGGTTGGTCGTTCAAATTCATTTCGGGCATGTTGTCGGACTCGGAAGTAGTGTACTTCCCTGACTCGAAAGTTTTTGATCTTTTGGGACCTCCTCTTTTCCTTGGAGCCGTCAGCCCATCCATGTCGACCAACGCAACCGATATCCACTTCAGGTGATGTCTCGCAACCTCCCATGCTGCCAAGTATGAAAAAGTTTTATGCTTGTATGTCCGGCAATACTCTTCTAGGTCGTTTTTATGATAGTCGCCTCGCTCGCTTCGCTTTGTGGATTTCGGGTCTACAAAAAACACAAAAACAACTATTTCATAAAACAAGATAAAAAATAGCTTTTTCCTGTTTAAAAAATACAAAAAAAACAGTTTTCTGTTAAAAAAATATAAAAAACCAGTTTTCTATTTTAAAAAAATAAAAAAAAAACAATTTTCTGTTAAAAAATAAAAAAACATATAGTTATCAGTTAAAAAAACTTACCAACTAAATGAAGCAAGCGTTAAATTTAAACATTTTTCTGTTCAAAACTTCTTACTTCGAAGTCATTTGATCCATGTTGCGTTCGGTCGAAGCGGGAAGTTTGGCAAAATGTGATATAACAAGTCTCCAAAACAAGTCTCTTCGTTGTTCGTTAGAATGTTTTTTGTTTTCGGAGGTGTGCAAGTATGCCTTGACCTAGGCGACCTCCTCCTCGCTCCTCCAAGCTCTCCGAGCGGATGTTGGGATGATTTCAACTTCTTGATCGTCGTCGTCGTCTTCTTCTTCTTTTTCTATTCTTCTTCTTCTTCTTGAACCGGTTCACTATCGTCATCATCATCAAGTTGTTGTTGTGGTTCGCAGTATGCACGGGCGAATTGATGGATGAGATTATTATCTTCTAGTGGGTCAAGGTTGAAATGGTGGGTTTGAAACGGTTGTGTTTGAAATTGTTGACGTTGAAATGGTGGAATAAAGGTTGGTTTTGATACGCTTGGTTTTGAAACGGTTGGGTTTGAAACAAATGGGTTTGAAATTGTTGGGTTTGAAAGGGTTGGTTGGGAAACGGTTGAGTTTGAAATGGTAGGATTGGCTCGGGTTCGTCTTGCAACCGAAATCTCGCTGGCTCGCCAAGATTAGCTCGAACCTTTGGCCGTACAGGGTTTTTCTTCGAACCCGAACCTCGTTTGCTTGAACCTTCTATTTTGGGTTGAAAGATTGATTTTTTTTTTGGTAGTTTGAAAGGTTGTATTTTTTTTTTTTTTTTTTTGTGTTTGAATGATTGTATTTTTTTGGTATTTTTGTAGGTTAAAACTTTGAGTATTGTGTGTATATATATAGCGAAATCATCCTCCCCAGTCATATTCCTCAAACAAAGGTCATCATCAACGGTCCCATTTTTCTTGCCTTTAGCGTTTTCCACATCTGCCTTTACACGCTCTTCACTTCCAACTTGCATTTCTTCCAAGTTAGGTTCAAATTGTGTTTCTTGGATATATTCCTCGTCACCGTCATCTTCATCAACGTCACATTGTAGTGGTATTTCTCGTTCCACATTAACTTTGTTCAAAATAAGATGGATTCCTATACGTCGCAAACGCATCGAAGTTTGTATCGTTTCCGAGGAGAAATCGAGCCGAACCGATGTAACCATAGGTTGTGAAAGAAAAGTTTGGTTGTTGCCCAAACATATTGGGCAGTGGAAGGGGTTGCGTAGTAAAATGTTGCGTAGAAGGTTGTGGCATATATGTTTCACCACCAAAAACACCACCTCGGCTTGAACCGGCACCTCGTTTGCTCGAACCTGTACCTCGGGATTTATTTTTGTGAATCCATTTTAGAGAGTGAAAATGGTTTTGGTTCTGAAACGATGAAGGATGTTGAGAATGTGTGTGGTTTGAATTGTGGATGGAAGTTAAATATATAAAATGTATAAATTTGGGTTTTTTTGTTTTATTTAAAGTGGTTAAACGACCCTTTGACAACAATCGGAATTCTCGAAAATGACAAACTTTTGGGTGGGTTGTGGAGCTGGCTCAAAGAACCCGCCTGCCTAATCCGAAGGGTCAAACCCTGGAGCTGGCTACCCGCAAGTGCCCCTGCCACTGGCGTCCCCAAAATAATAATAACTAGTTATGTTCCCCCGCGCTTCGCGGCGGAAAATTGATTGGTATTATTAGTTCGGTTCTTTATAGTACCGATACTTGTTATTGTAATTCAAAGAGAAAATCTTACATCAATCGAACACAATAAAAACAAATATCAATACCGATAGTGATGTTGTTCGGTTTATAATGGGTTGATTTGTTTGCGTCCTTGCTTATTTTTTTTCAACATTGCGATATAGATTTTATTGAAAACGAACACTATGTTGCTATTGTGCCAAACTAAACTGAAACCAATTGAACAACATTTGCATCGATACCGGTATTTATTTTTGTTGTTTTTGCTTTGGATAACCTGACTCCATATTACTACCATACCGTACCAAACTGAATTGGACAACATCAATACTTGTATGTATTCATTGTTATGGTTTTCTGTTTGATAACAGATACCGTGCAGCTACCATAGTGAAACGGACGTACAACAACGATTTTGGTACCGATATTTTATTTTATTGTTTTCTTTTTCGATAAGCTGACAGTGTATCTCAACCATACGGAACATCGGTACCGGTACCTAGATTCATTTTTGTGGTCTCCGGTTTCAAAAGTTTTCATTTATACAACTATACATCTTCGACGATAAATTATCGGCACAAGTAGTGTAACAATCTGAACCAGCATTCAAACAACATTGGTGCCGGTACGATGTTCGTTTTTATAATTTTCGGTCGATGTAAAACACATGTTAATTTCTATAACGAACACATATATCGTACCGGTATTGTAAAGAACCGAATCAATATCGATTCAATGTCCGTGGTAACGTACCGTCACAACGCGCGAGCAAATAACTTGGAATGGTATAAAGATAGATAAACATAGTTGCGGATTTAGTATTTATTTTAAAATTACTAAAAACTCAAATTAAATAATAATAATAAATAATATTCGTGGTAACATACCGTCACAATGCATAAGCAAACAACTTAAAATGGTAAAAAAAATTAAATAAATAAAGGTGCGGATTTAAATTTACCAAAAGATCAAATTGTAAATTACTATTGATAATTAAATACTTACTACTTCCGTCCCACTAAAAGTGTCATATTTTGAATTTTCAAAGTCTTTACTTACAAACTTTGACCTTAAATGTGACAACCCGAATAACTGAGGTTAGCACTACTTAACATTCCATAACCTTTGACGTGTGTTTCTGCGTTTATTTGCCCATCTCGTGAACCACTGGGTGTTTAGGTGAACATAACATGATTAATTTCTATGCATGGAATCGTCAAACGTTTTATGTATCGCTAATTGAGTTAGGTGATTAATTGGATTGAACCGTGAATGTATTGGATACAATTGGGTCATGAACTTGTTTAGCACATACACGTTGGGCCGCACTTGGGCACCTTGTCACACGCGCATCTCGGCTCACACTTGAAGTTTTAGACTTAAAAACCCGAAGCTCGGCCCACTATTTGTGGTTGTTTGTACTCGGCTCAAACAAAAACGAACGAGTGGGTCAACGACCCAAGTGAGTGGGCCTAAGCCCATTTTGGTTTATTAACCGCCCCAAACCAAACCCTATTATGTAAATGTACGTATTATGTTTAGCTTAACAAAAACTCAAAACAAAGACAAAACCCTACCCTCTCCCAAGGTGCGGCAGTAGACCCCCCCCCCCCCCCCCCCCCCCCCTCGAAGTCTCTTTCCCCTTGGAACCTACCTCTTGTGCTTAGATTGATACATCATCGGATAGGTATGATCATGACGATTTCAATCTTGTTTGACTATTAATGATTTTATGAGATGTGCTATTGGTATGTATGCATGATTACAATGTTTGACTTATGATCTTAAAATTCACATGATTGACTGAACAATCACATGATCATGGCTGACACACTTAATCACATTCAAAGTCTATTGGACCATTAATATGGATTTTAATATATTAATTGGGCCAAGACAAAAAAAGACATGCACTATTAAATGGGTCTTGCTGTTAGTTGTTTAGGTTATTGTGTATCTTGTCGGTCATGTGATGAATAATGATTGAATGCCTACAATGTTAAGATATAGAGTAATTGGGATATGATCAGTTAATTGGTTATGTGAGTTAGGATTAGAATTATGTTTGATGTTTATGGATAGTTCGGATGTTAATGCATGTTGAGGAGGTATAACCTTGAGTAAATAATGAATTGTTATCACTATCAAAAGGTTGACGTGTTATTTGTTTGAAATTGACTATGTGTTATCAAGTGGGCATCGGTAACGAGGATGAGTTCACAAAGTTTTGTTGCATGATTATTTGGTTCAGACTTGATAGTGGTGGCTTAATGTTACTCGATTAATTGGTTACTTGTTGTAGAAGACGGATAATGTTGATAATCTTATGTTAGCAATTCATTAGAGAGTAGGGTATTTTATTAGATGAATTGGATTGCTAGTTATATGAAAATAGGTTATAGTGACGGATAACAGTCAATTGTTTTGGGCCGGCTAGTTAGTAAAAACTGGCTACTTTATGTATATAGTGAGTGGGCCGATTTATTTGAATTAAGTAACATATACATTCATCGGGCTTCACACATAATTGGGCCGTATCTATGAACCGGGCGGCCGAGCAGCACGACAACGATAGGCTGGGCCAGTTGGGCCAGCCGGCTCCTCCAACTGATGCTAGGTTGGGCTGTTCTTTGATTAGATATATTTTTGGGCCTGTTAGGAACTCGCAACCCACATACTCATTTTGTACACATTTGTAATTGGGCCGCATATCCTAGAGTACTTCAGCTGGGCTTAATTACACATTGGGTCAACCCTTGTCTTACATAGGGCCGATCTATAGGGTGCACATCAGAAGGGTTTGTTTATGTGTTCATGAAATGTGTTGACTAATTGTGTATCATTGATTTGTATGTTGCACGCTTTCGGGTATCAACGGATTAACTGTTGCATGATTGGTGCATATGAAGTAATGTGACGGATTGACTTATGAACCAAGTATATGCTAGAGATTACTTGATTTACTGTTATGGCTTGAACTTCATGTGTGTGTGCTATATGTGCAGTAATTGTGTATTTTGTGTACAAGGAATACGAGAATTAATTGTGTATGTGGTATGCAATCTATGTGCACATGAAACTGACCGTTACCGGTAACCATGATAGGACGCGGTTGACCATCTGGTAATTAAGTAGATAATCTTACCGAGCAAATCAAAGGTGAGTTCATTACTTTTGAGCATGCGTCCCGGTGGTTGGGACAGTCAGTGGGTATCCCGGGGAGGGATAAGTCTTTTTGGGTAAAACTGGGATGTTGGATAATATTCTCTCCCTATCATTCTTAAGTCCCATCTTTTGTTACCGGGGAGGTAACGGGGTATTAGTTGGTAGCGCTACTTAGGTTTGGCACCCTCACACCGTACCGGGGAGGACGGTTGTGAACTAATGACCCAGTCGGGCCCAGTGTTTTGATAGAAACACTGGGGAACGGGCAAAACATACATCAGGAGCCGTCTTGTTCAGTATCGAGATATTATCAACATTACTTTCGGAATTAAATTCAAAGGATTAACTAAACACTTGGTAACCAACGTTTTCGTAAAACTATGAACTCACCAGCGTTGTCTGATACACTTGTTGCATGCTCGCAGGTCGTTAGATATCTTGGATTTGGGAGCTTGCTGTCTGGAGTAGCTGGAGTGGTCATGGGTCGACTGGAAGGACTTATGTGATTGATTATGGCTAGTATACATTGGGTTTGAACAATTTAACTTTGGTTTACTATTTGCTTCCGCTGAACATGTTGGTTTTCATTTACACTTGTTGATGATATTTTTAATTAATAATTGAGGATTTTATTTGGAAACTTGTATGGGTTCAACGTAATTAGTGGCTCGTTGTTGGTACGTCACACGCCTAACAGGGACATTCCCTAGGTGGTATTTTGGGGGTGTGACATTAAATAATTTTGTTTGTGTTAGATAATACTTGATAAAAGTTATATGATTTGAGTGTGTTTTACAAGTGTTTTTATCGGGTAATTTTCATCAAGTTTTATATAACACAAAAAATATATAATTAAAAGTTTATAAAAAAAGACTTTGAAAATTCAAAATAAGACACATTTAATGGGACGGAGGGAGTAATATTTTTTTGTTACTATTCATCAGGACTTTGTTTTTATATGTATAACTAGTTTTTATTGACGTCGCGCGTTGCGGCGAAAACGAGCAAATGATAATGTAAAACAAACGTGATTTAAAAATAAAGCATATAGTTTAGAAATGCAAACCATTAGAATGACTTAGTTTATCATCATACTGTTTTATTATACCAAATAAATACTTTATTTTGAGTACAACTTCGTTTTTAACAAAAGTTATAACGGAATGTCAGGGAAAAAAATCAAGCACAACTATGTATTTAAGTTTTTAGAAAAAAAGTTATAAATGTAAATTATTGAAGAAGTATCAAATTAATCGATAAATTAATATATATTATAAAAAAGGAAAACAATTAAAAATATGTTATTAAAAGTAAATATAATAATAAACTATTATAATATATTGAATAAAAGAATAATAAAAAACTATATATTATTATAAAAATAAAGTTACTGTTTGTCGTTTTCGTCAACAATATATATAATTGTCTTGTATGGTATATTAAAAAAATAATATATCCTAGTTCTCGAATGATATAAGGTAGAAATAATCTTACGCAATGTATCCTTGTCCAACTACAAAAATATTTCTCTTTTTTTTTAAACGGCGGACGAATCTTTCAAATGTGGTACTAGTGAAATTCACCACATCAGAATACACTCGTCTCTGAATCGGGAAAACCCTAACCTAGGGCCGAAGCTCATGAACACCCACCCAAAGGCACAACAATACGATATCTGCCTGGTCTACCATCATCACCATATGCCGCAGAAACTAATAGGATGGACACGAATTGAACATAGAACACTTGTAACAACTCTTTCTTTTACCACTCCTTATTTGCTACAAAACAATTTCTTGATTTGCTTCCGCCCACACTTGTCGTCCTCCATCCTTATCCAATTAATTGACATCCTCACGGATTATTTCGTTTAGGCCTCCTCTTATACCAATGTCACCAATTAAATTAAAGGCCCACTCAAATTATGAAAGGTATGTTTGTTAAAAGTAGATAGTAGGAGTTTTTTCTTAAAAGAATAAAGATAGAAGCTTCTAAAAAATTCTAAAAGCTCCATGCCAAACATACCCCTAGTCTCAATCCATATCCAAAAAGAATTGTAGCAGCCCGCTTAATGTTTATTGGTGGCCCGAAAACTAACTCGCCAATTGCTCCATTTATATAATCATTTATATAATCCGTAGTGCAAGAAATAAATGAGCAAGTCTTGGCTTTTTAGAGACACGGTGTCCCTTGTTTCTTGCACTATGGGTTATTTAAATGGAGCAATTGGCTAAGTTAGTCGTCTAGTTAGTCGTAGATATCAATTGATGGTCCAGATATCTAGTTTCATCATTTTTACTGTTAACATAGTGGCGTCCCTAGTCGACAAAGGGATTGATGTATCCATGTCTATAAAAGGGGAAGTGGGTTGTGGGTTACACATTGCATTCTGGATCGACATATGGCTCGGGTCAGATCCCCTCTCTTCTCAATTCCCCAACCTGTTTTTAAAGAAAAAGATAAGTTATGCTCAGTGGCCTCGGGAGTCTGGCTTGGTGCAGATGGGATGCATTGGTACTGGGAATGGAAGCGTCTGGTTGTAACATCCCTGTTGGAGCTGCGGCACCTAACATCGTTGGTTCAAAATGTGGTTATTACTTCTGAAACAGATTGCTGATTGTGGTCCCTTGACCCGCTGGGGCTGTTCTCGGTCAACAACATCAAAAATGTCATTCAGGCCCATAACGGTGTGATGCCTAATTACGTGATTACTTGGAATAATTGGGTCTCGCGAAAGGTCGGTGTAGTGGTTTGGAGAGAAGAGGGGGAGAAGCTACCAACTAGAGTCGCGCTGTCTAAAACAGGTATGATCTAGTCTGAGTATTGTGTTTTCTGGGTGGAATACGCAGAAACTGTGACCATATTTTTGTATCATGTCAATTCGGTCAGATAGTGTGGCCAATTAATAGTGCAGTGGTGTAAAACTCAACCCTTCTTTTCCTTTAGTCTTAAGAGACATTCTTGACTCTCACAGATCTTTCCATGGTGGTAGCAAGAAGAAAAAAGCTTTCCATGCAATCTCTTTAATCACAATCTAGAGCATCTGGAAGCAGATAAATAACTTGGTTTTCAACGGTATTTCTTCTTAGTTACTAAAGTGATTGGGGAGATAAAACCGTTGACTTACCTATGGATTAGAAACCGGGCTAAGGAGACCTGCATTACATGGGAAGAATGGCGACGGTTTACTGTTTTTAATGTTTTTATGATGTTTTCTAGCTGGGTTGGGGCTGGTCTATACCTCTTGTTTGCAAGTTTTTTCCTTTCTGTTTTTGGTGGCTGCAATGTTGTATGTATGTTTTGGTGTATGTAAGTTTGGCGCTAGCCTCTTGCTATATATTGAATAAAGTTTACGTTGGCCGTTGAAAATAAACATTGGATCTCAACTCTGCTTTAGTTAACTAGTATTAAATAGCGATTATGATTTTATACTCATACAATAAAACTTTTGCATAAACACCCCAGCTACCTTTTATCTAAAAGTGCTGCAATTTTATTTAGCAAAAATTAACCATCTTGATAACTTCTGGAATTGACACCGATCTAAACCGTTTGAAATAAATGAGGTAGAAAGTGTAAAGATTTTTTTCATTCATCACATAGTAAATGGAAAACAGAAATGTAACAACATACATTTATTCTTGGAACTAGTAACTAGTAACTAGTAACACATCTTAATATCAAGAATGAGTGTCCTCTGCTGCTCTTTCATTAACTATTTTCTTACCTATGTATTGGCCTAACATCAAAGTGGTTGCCTGAGGATTCGTTCCTGGTGCGTTGAAATATGTAGAAGCATCCACAACTCGTAAAGAATCCACCCCTATAACTTTTACACTACAAGAAATTTGAGCATTAGCGACGACATTTTTAGCGGCGACACCAAATAAGTCGCCGCTAATGCTCACAATCCGGAGAGCTAACACAAGGGTTAATGCTGAGCGTTGATTAGTAGAGGGATCTGACGGCTAGGCATCTTTGTAGATGTGAAAGGCAAAAAAATCAAGAGCCAAAATTCCCGCCGGTCTAATTAACCCTAAAACCCTCTCTTTCTCCCCCCCAAATTCCCCTCTTTCTCTCCCAAAATTCCTCGTCCTTCTCTCTCTCCACCACTGTGCACCTCAATTTCCACCTGAGCAAGAGTTCTTGCCGCCGCAAGCCACCATTTTCAGGTCATATGTGAGTCACTTTTCGAGTTTATTCACGTTTTTTTGTTTGATTTTGTTACAAAATCGTTAGTAGGTTAGCGTGTGTCAAAGTGATTGATCGAGCACCATAGTTGCTTGTTGTTCAGTTTGTTTGATTTTTTTGTTCAACTCGTGAGTATAGTAAGAAGCCGGATGAATATTTTTGGACTGATATGTGTCGATTTAGAAGGTTTTGTTTAAACATAATCTCTAATTTGGTGCTGGTAGCTGATTTATGGTTGGTAATTTGTTTGTTAAACGAATTTGAATGTTTTTAGTATCCCCTTCCAGTAACTGTATGATGTGAAAATATCCCCAGATTGGGGCTTTTATTTTAAAGTATGTTTAAGCATTCATAGTTAAAATGGAGCTGATAAAAATATGATTTAGTACAATCTTTGAAGAAAAAAAATGGAATTTAATAACCTAAATACTGAGTTTCAAAGAACTGCTATTCAAAAGTTATTTGTTTTGGCTTAAGGTGCAATATATATGGTATTTGCTGAGTCTAAATTGTTGTTTTAATCAAAAAGTTAGGAGATGCTTAAGGTGCATTTCGACATATTAAAATGAGATTTTTTACAAGCTTTGTTTTAAACAGGTCAAATTATTGAATGATTACATGTAAACCCGAAGTCTAAAAGCTCGATTGAATTTCGTTGAAATCCATTCGTTTACAAGTGCACTACAAGAAATCCAAGTATTAGCGGCAACACTTTTAGCGGCTCGAATTATTTTATTATATATATATGTGTGTGTTAGTTTTAAATGTATTAAACCTAATTAATCTAGATAAAAAAAAAAAGATTGCATACTCTGTTTCCTCTAGTAATGCTGTTTCCTCTAGGATGAAGTTGTGAAGCTTCATAATTGCTCACAACATCTTCCACCATTTAAACGTAATAGTGTAGTTTGTCGAGCACTATAATATTTTTTTTGTCTACAATATTGTTTTTGTCTATTATACATCCATTTTACTAACTAATCAGCCATTACAGTTAACAAAAATCAATACAGTTGGTACATGGTTATTAGTCCCAAACCTAGCATTCATGTAGGTGTTAATTGACTGGTACTGTATGTTATCGTCATGGTGTTTGCTATAACTATTCGTTTTAATGTTATTGTGATTAGAATTACATAATTTTCATTCAATTTGATATGTAGCCTAGCATTCATGTTTCAGTTTAGCTGATAATTGATAGTTTATCTGAATTTGTTTTTGTAATCTTTGACTGCTGTTTGTTTGATTTGATTTGATGGTACTGGTCGAAACAGTACGTGTCGAAACGGTACGGGTTGAACGGTTCGCATCTTAAAAGTCATGTTTTTTCTCTATTTTAGAGATGAAAGGTTTAACTCTTCAAGATGAAGCGTTTAACTTGTTGGGTGTAAAGGTTTTATTGAGCCTGCTTTAATAATCGTTCAAATTAGATGCATATGGGGTTGGTTCTAATTGTTTAATTCACTGTTTTTAAAACTTCTTCAAACAGGCAAGTATTACTGGTTGAACTAGTTCCCAAAGACATCTGGTACGATAAACCCGTCTAATTAGGGTACCAGGTTATTTTTTTAACTGGAGATTTTAAACCGCCAAAAAATCATGTATTATTGATACATACCGATGAACCGGTTTATACCCATATTTAAAAGCAAACACCATCATTCATAATATATAAATAGATTAATTGTTTCTCAACTTGTGAAATTATCAGATTAATTGTTTCTCAACTTGTGTTGTTGCACACCATGGCTGATGTAATGCCACGAGGCCATGGCGGTGATGGTGCGGATGAGCCACCTCCCGGGGGTTTTGGGCGAAGAGGTCATCACGAGGAGGACCGTAAGTGTTATTGTAACTTATTTATTCACTATATTTATTCATTTGTTATAAAAAATGTATTGCGGGGGGTCGGCATCATATAGCAGCTGGTCTTTTAAAAAGGTAATGGTTTATACATATAAGTGTTTATTCAATATATCATCTAATTTTTAATGTTTGACAGGATGTTGAAGCTTTGGAAACGTACGCTCATGCTCATACTCTACCAGATGGGACTTTTGCCAGCCCGTTGGAAAAGGAGAATTTTGTAAGTGTTTATTTAAAGTGCATATATATATTTAAGAATTCGAATCGACATATTAAATATATATAATATGTCGATTCGAATTTTGTAAGTGTTTACAAAGAATTTTCGCAATAGGATGTCGATTCGTGTTGTTGCTTTCAACAGTAACGAAACGACCAATCCGCACGCTAGTTATCGAGTTCATGTATATTCATGGGTTGTCCTTCATTTATCTTTGTAAAATACAGAACCTATTAAAGGAAGAATTTGAAAGACAAAGGACCCAAAATAACCCATTCTTGAAAGATGAGGGTGAACTCGGTGAAAGTAGTGCGCCTGCCATTAGTAATGTTCAACTTTTATTATTCGAATTCCATACTACTTGCAGTTTATGCCTTTGGAACCATTTTTGTACAAAACGAACCATTCGAATTCCATACTACTTGCAGCTTATATGCCTTTTAATAATATTAAGCGCTTCGGCAAGTGTTTAAATTGTTAAACTAATACTGTATATCTTATTTTGTAGGAATATTTTGACGAATTGTTTGAAGACCCGAGATTTATGGAACGACTGTACCAAGCTATGGATAAGAAGAAATCAAGAAAAGGCAACGAAAATGACACGGACGAGGAGGGAGAATGATGTATTTTGTATTGAACTTAGGGGTTTCAAAACTTTAACTTAATCAAACAAAATACTTTTGTTGTAGTTTTATGTTTAAAACTTGGTTTGTTTGAAAAATTGTTTGAATTATTGTTTGCGTATGGAAAATTAAAAGAAACTGCAGCTTACGGTTATTTGCAAAACTTGGGATTAAGCGAGAAAAAAAAAAAGAATTAATTGGTTTTTTGACTTTTAGCGGCGACATTGTCGTCGAAAATGATATTTGCTGACGTGTCATATATGGCTTTAGCGACCATAGAAGTCGTCGCTAAAAACAAAGGTCGTCGCTAAAAAGTTAAAGGAATTAGCGGCGACAAATACTATTAGCAGCGACATGACAAGCATTAGCGACGGTTCATTAGCGGCGACTCAATAACGGCGACAAGTCGCCGCTAATACTTTTAGCGGCGACAATTGGGAGTATTAGCGGCGACAAAAGTCGCCGCTATTGCCAGAATTCTTTGTAGTGTTAAATGGCTATCAACCACCATGTTCACCAAGCATCTGCCATGGTGATGCCAAAATGTAGCCAATATTTTACGACAGAAAGTCGCAATGGACTCTTCATCAGAGGAATCCGTGGGTATTGATGGACCAATATAACTGAAACGCCTAGGACCAATGATGCTGGGAAACTTATATTCTTCCATAGCTTGAGTTTCCAAAACGTTCCTAAATACATCAACAATATTGCGGCACTGGAGTAGGTCTTCAGTGTTAGAGTAATAATTAAACCGAACCCTTGGGCTAACTGTGACATCAAAAGACGATATGAGATTCAGCAAGCCAGTTGATTTTGGTCTCGAGACCTTTCCTCCAAATACTACCACACTTAAGTTTGCTGGTGGAATCAAGTTTAAGTTAGGAATGAAAGGTATGATTTTTGTCTCGAGACCTTTCCTCCAAATACTACCACACTTATATACTAAGGATGTTGATGAATCATTTCAGTGGATTAAGTTAATAGATCTGATTTCAGTTCCAATTATGATGATAATTTATGAAATTGTTAAACTAGGAATATGTTTTAGGATGATAACCATAAACTGTTTTGCATAAAAGGGATATATTGTTTGATGTTGAAGTATGTGTTTTTCTTTTTACATACTTAATGTTCATGATGATGATAGGATTTTTAACAATGTTCTTAGGACGAACCATCCATCTAGATCTGAGTATAGGTTAGTCGATTTATTAGATTTGGGGTTTTGATATGAGTTGTGGTTGTGAAGATTGATCTGTTATTTGTATGATGAATACTTGAATGGTTATCATTAGGCATATTTGATGATGGTTGATAATGTACTGATTCTAAATATGGATGTGTGAGCATAGGTTGTTTGAATAAATATGTGATAAATATGATGATAAGATTTATAACAATATTGTGCATAAATCTGTGCTGTTAAATCATTTGAATATTAAATGACATCAATAAATTACTGTTTGATTTAATTGGAAACCGCACACTTAAAAAATGTATGACTTGACCTTTTCTGCATGGCCGCACACATGAGGAGGCCGCACACTCCAGTGTGTGTCGCACACCCTCATGTGTGCCGCACACTTACATTGGGCCGGACAACGGTGTTGGGCCACACACCCTTAGTGGGCCGCACACCCAAAACTGGACCGCACACTACACCCGCACACCCTCCTATGACTCACATGCATGACCGCACACTTGTCAAGTGGTCACACACTCCCATGTGGACTGCACACTAACAAGTGAGCACACACTCAAACTTGGTCCTATTCCTTAGTGGGCCGTACACTCCAGTGGGCCGCACACTAATAAAGGCCCATGTCTTTGTTTAACCGCACACATATACAACACATTTGAATTGTGATTAACTGATGTGATACCTTTGAGTATGTATGAATAATTTGATATAACATACGATGATTATTACTTGAACACTACTTGTTAGATAAGTGTAAGAACATACGTGATTACTTGTTTACGGTCCTAATATTGGTAACCATAATAGGACGTGGTTGACCAACTTAGGATAATTATTCTATCTACCGATCAAAGCAAAGGTGAGTTCACAACTAACACTTAAAGCATGTATTCCCGGTGGATTGGGAACCTAATATTCCGGGGGAACAGAATAGTAATTAAACAACATCTAAAATTCATGTTTCTAGTGTACTAAACGAAACTCTATCATAAAGTCCCTGACACTTATACCTATCAGTCGTCGGATATGGCGAAGATGATAATACTTTATAACGCTATTAGGTTTGACAAACCCCACACCGTGCTTTGGAGGATGGGAGTGAACTAGTATGGCCTTATAACCGATCGGTGATGATAGACATTGATCAAGGGCAGCTGCACTATAGTCTTAGTTTTGGTACCACACAGTTTAATAGCTTACATGGGGTAGCTCCCCGTGGCATGTTTTATACTCGCTAACTTAAATAATTAATGTTTTTGGGATAAAACGAGAAAAACCTTTTTGAAAACCGTGAACTCACCAACTTTATGTTGACACCCTACTGCATGCTTGCATGTTTTTAGGTACAGCTATGGACGGACATTGCAAACGGATGGAGTGTGTGTGGTTTGGAAAGTTTTATATGTTGTACATTTATTTAAATTGGGATTTCTAACTGTGATAAGTTTATTTCCGCTGCAAAATTTAAATTATACTTTTAAAACTTATAAATTAAATCACTAACTGAATTATCTATATGTAGGTCCACCCGGAGGATCGAGTAACCTCTATTCCCTGTTTTCCGACAAACCCGAGAGTGCGGAATCCAAACGGGTAAGTTAAACCAAGTTACGAACACGTAAAACACAAGATTCACCGATTAACACTCAATGTATTAATGCTATGAAACGGTTACAAAGCAATGTTTACAAGATGCTCTCATAAACTCTCAGTGTGTGTGTTTACAGTGTGTTCGCTCCGAAATCTATTCAGACCTTTATGTGCTCTAACTGTTGAGTTCACTGTCTGTTGTTTATATACTGAAGGACCTCGACGAAATCAAGTTCAACGATGAACTCTAAGTTCGTCGTCCATCATCACGATGAAATCATGTTCATCACGACGAAATCCTTTTGATTTCGCCCCATTTGGTCTTTGTCACATGGTCTTCGACACAAGGGGATTTCGCCACAAGGGGTGTCTTCGTCATGCATAGAGTTCGCCAACAGTGATTTCGTCTACAAGTAGTCTTCGTCACTTGTTGCACAGATCATAAAGGATTCGGCCCAAAGAGAAGTGGCCCAACATGCATTCTGCGTTGAAAATGATTGGCCCAAACACATGCTATACGTACATCAATTTCTTAAAATTAAGATGTAAAGATTAGTCAACATGTGACATCATCATGATGATGTCATGGTGATGTGTCATCGGGAATAGGTTCGCGGCTCTCCGTGCTTCGCGTGTCGAACTCTGGGGCGCACGACGGAGGAATGTTGCTACGTCGGGCTTGAGCCGAACCTAACCGAGTCGAACGAACCGAATCGAACCGAGTCGAGTCGCGTCCACATAAAGTGTATCAACAAACTCCCCCTTGGATGCTACTCGGGATGGTTCGATCTACACATTGTCGGATCTTTAAAAAGGTCTTCACGTGTCGCAAATAGGGAGTGTATCAACAAACTCCCCCTTGAATGATGCTCGTGAATCTTGTTATCTTCAATACTTTAGATCCTTGTGGTGTTGATGAGTGATCAACTGTAACCCGATCATCTTGATCTTCTGATTGCATCAACGTCGTGTCTTCACTTTACGGCTTGTCATCTGACACGTTCTCTTCACCTTTAGCTGATTCTGATGTCGCATCTGCACATACAAGAAAGCTAAACACGTAATGAGAATAACCGTTTGGAATATAGACAAATTAAACAAATGACACATATGAGATCAAATTTCAATCAACCATCGACCGGCAACAGTTTGAAAGTTTAGAAAATGTTCAGTTTTAATCCTTTAACTTTCAAAAATCGTTAACTTCGACTGTTTATGAAGATGCAATTGTTTTCCGGCTTACGATCAGGATTTTGGGTAGGATAGACTCGAGCTCCAACATCGGTCAATCAAAAATAAACTAGAAGCAAAATCTTTTTGGAATTTTTCATTTTTCAAATGTAAAGACGGAAAGCAATAAATAAATATATACAAAGATGCAGAAACGAAAGCAATAAACAAATATTTACAGACATTCTTTTTGCGAGTTTCGAGGGTAAGAGAATCATATCAGTGTGTGGTCACGCCAAAACGCTCTTTTTGTTCAATTAGTTAACATTTAGATAAGCATCCTATAACAGTTATCGGTATTGTTGTCCACATAAGCTCAACTTATCAGATGTAATCATGGCGAGGGGATACGATTAGTGTATGATTTATACTTACCGACCGGTGTTCATCCACACATGACACATTCCCGTATCAAGGTATGCACGAGAGTTCATCTTACCGGTGAGTATACCGTTTATCATCTGTTTGACCGTATAAAAGATGTGAGAAACTCACTTATTTTGATTGAAAACAAGCCCTATGTGATAGAATCACTTATTGATGAGGAACTTGATTTTCAGATGCATGAAGGGCACAGGAGCAAGTCCGTGAACAGGTCAGTACTTTCGTACAACAAAGAGACGAACTTGACTCCCGGATAAATGTGATATATTTTATCACTTATTTGATTGGACATGTGATTGTTGATCACTTATTGAGGTCGTATGCAATGTGTACACGTATGTATAGTATCATGGAAGATCTAGACTTCGTCTCCGTTATTTTTCGGTAAAAGATACAACCATGATACCCAGATGATAAGACAGCATAAAGACCGAATATCTCAGAACCTCGGCAATCTCTCAAACGAAATTTCGGTACTAAGACCATATGCCAATGAATGGTTCCTACCTGGTCTTTAGTCGATTTAAGATTTATATCGCCCTGCACACTTTAAAATGATTGTGAGCCTACCGATACATCTTATATAGAGCTGCTTATCGTTTTTCATTTTAAATTCAGTTCGAAGAGGTTTCGACAGACCACTGATGTACTATCATTTTCTCTTTTTCTCGCCAGGAAACTCATTTTTGTTTTTCTATTGTTTTTGCGTTTTGAAATTTTTCACTGTTTTTGAATTTTTCAAATTTGGATTTACTCCCCCTAAAATCAACAAACTATGATAAATTTAAAAAAAACACAAAGGTATTTACAAAAAGGATTTTCCGATGTCGGTTAACTCATGATTTACCTTAATGCCGTTTACCAAAATTAAGTTAATCAGAAATGGTTTATCGAATTTTGGAAAAATGAGTTGGCACGTTGGTAATCGGTGTGGACCATGACAACATTGACGAGTTTCATATTAAAAACAATCACGTGTGAGGTGATATTCGAGTTCAACGTGTCTGGCCAAAGAGTGTTGTACGAGATGATAATAATTCTTAAAACAGCTTAAATATCGACGAGTAAAGGAGAGATAAGAAAATCAAAACCGTATCCTGCAACTGTTTCATGCATTGCAAGTAATCTGAGTGCTCTCCCAAACTGGATATCCACCCGGTGTGGATTTCAAAGTCGATTTTTGTAGCTACTGAGAAATCTCTTCACAGCAACAAGATCATAAACCTTTGGGTCCGGCTGGTCTTCCATATTACACCAGCGAAGGTCTTTGTCTTTCTCTTTGAGAAGTAGTGTGCGGTTGTTCAATCCACGCCAAGGCATCCACACACCCAGTTGGTTTGTTCAACAAACACATTTTCTTCAATCACACCGCGAAGGAATGTACACTGCACGTTCATCTTGTTGATTTTGAACTTCAGACGTGCTGCAGGTGCGTACATTTTGATTGAATCTATCCTGGGGACCCGATTAAAGCCTTTAACAATCAAACTTTGTAATGATTTTCATTTTGTCGAAGTTTTTCAATTTCTTTCGACAGACAATTCTGTCTTCTTTTCTTTTTCTCTCCATCAAAGGCAACAATTTCTTTTGCCGCCGATCTTGTGCATGGACACTCCACTATCAACAATCCGATGACTATCGATAGTTCCTCCTGGAACATCCTGCACACTCACTCAGAGATTAGTTGGAGAGGGTGACCCAAGCCTTCATAGACGTGGGTTGCCCCTGAGAATCAAGAAATGTAATTTCAATTTCTTGAAGGTTCTTAAATTGCAAGCCTCCCCCAGAATCCTCACCTGTTTTCGGTTTCCATGCCTGTTTCTGTTTACCAGTTTGTGTATTATTTACCATTTCTGGTTTTAACGGTTGTTGTGAACTTGGTTTCCTTTTAACATTTTCCGGTTTTAAAGCCTTTTCAATCACCTTCACATTCTTACATCATTGTTTTGTTTCCTGTTCTTTAATAGTGCGTTTATCATGTTTTGGAGAAACAGGACGACGTTGTGAGTGACCGTGTTCAGAAGGGGCTCTTTCAACAAAATTTGGTTTTGGAGAGTTTGTGCAGTTTTTGATGATGTGTCCAAACTCCCCACATTTGAAACAAGATATCCTTTCAACAAAATTAGGAGATTCTGTTCGATGACCTGACGTTGAAGTTGTAGACCCAGAGGTACTAGCTTCACACCCATTTGTGTGTTGAGTGTAATTGTTATCACTATTACGTTTCAAAATTTTGACTTTTTGAACAAAATCGGTATTTGATTTATTTTCAAAAGTCTCCACTTTATCAGTACCCTTGGAGGCCACAAATTTAACGTCTTTGCATTTCTTCTTGTAACGAGCTCCTTTTGTTTCAGCCTTTGGTTGTGTAACCTTAGGCTTTTGAGCTCGTTGTTGTTGTTTACCCTTAAAAACGACAGGTTGTTGCTTAGTCGGCAATTTCTGATTTCCATGTTGTTTTCTAATTTCAGCTTTTGGAATAGGATCACATTGAGTTACAAAAACTCTCGGGATCGTTTTACCCAAAAACTTAGTTGTATTATCTTCAAACACTTTATCAATCAAGGATTGATTGACGTTTTTGATTGGAAAATCTTTGTCTGAATAAATTTTACTATCACCGACCAAAGTATACAACACGTTATCACTTTTAATGGTAGACACTGTCTCAGTGATAGGATCTATCTCTTGTTTAGCACCAGTTGATTGCACAGCAGGAGTAGGAGGATCACACAGAATGTGATTCTCAAAAGGCACTTCTACTCCTTTTCTATCGTCAAGAGATTTATCCTCATCACTCACATCTGATTCATCATCCGAAGAATCATAGTCCTCAACGGTTGGAGGACTTTGATTTGAAGCACATGATGACTTTTCCTTGCTATCAGATGAGCCCTCCGATGAATTGTCAGTTTTGAACCCTAAGCCAGTTGTAACTTCCTCATAATCAAGAGGTACAGTTGGCTCAAAATGCGGCATTTCCTCCTCATCGAGCATTCTGGTATAGTTGTGTCTCAAAGGAGGCGGACACAGCTTATACCCAACCCCTTTCACGTTCCCTTTCAGCTTTTGAATGTCTATAATGTGATCAAGCACATATCGGGAGTTTGAGTAACTCTCTAATTTGAGCTTGATCGCATCATTCTCGCATTTGGCAATGGCTAGCTCTTTCTTTGTTTCCTCAATGATATTAATGTAGTTATTAATACCAATTTGCTTATTGAAAACAGTTTTGGTCAATTCGGAAACACTTTTCTTTAAGGTTTCAATTACAGATTTAAAATCCTTTTCGTGTCTAGCTAAAGCCATATTTGCCTCTTTGCACTTTGACAGTTCAATAACCAAACTTTGATTGTAACTATGAACCGTTTCAGATTCATGTTTCAGTTCAGCACATTCATGTTTCATATCAGCACAATCACTACATATGCTAGGAGTTTCAGATTTTACCTGACTTGTAGAAGCTGTGACATTGGCCATAAAGGCAGTCTGAGAAGAGAAAGATCCATCTTCAGTGAGAATCTTCTCCATTTCTTTTGATGTAGTATCAGCTTTCTTGACCAAGACATATTTCTGACACTTTATCTCCTCAGCATCAATCAAAATATCACCTTCAGAATCAGTTTTCTTATTCACATCTGATTCTTCATCCGAACTGCCACTGTATCCCGAACTATCATCATCTTCAGAGAATTCTTCTTTGTGCACATGCTTGATGTGACTGATGATCTTCGCATAACATGCAGTTCCTCCTCCAAACTGTACGGACCAATCACATCCCTCATCGGCTTGTACCACTAATGCTCGATTAGTATTAGATGGCCCTGATTGGTTTGTTTGGTTGTTATCAGCTACTATCCCTCTTTCGTTGTTAGCTTGATTTGAAGTACTTGTTTGATTTTGGAAGGGATTTTGGTTGCCTTGTTTGCTCGGTCGCGTGCATTCACGTTTGAAGTGACCTTTCTCACCGCAATTGAAGCACGTCACGGCATCCTTATCAAACCCGTACTTTGTATCCCGCTTGCTTTCCAAGCTAGTCTTCCCGGTTCTCCTCATATAATCCTTGGCTCGTCTAACCGCGCTCGCAAACGCCCACTTGATATCCATTAACTCCATTTCGTCCCTGTCTATCTGCTGATAGTCTTCGTTTATCAAATTAATGTTGCCAATTTGACTTGCGACTAGTCCGCAGCAGGCATTGACCATGGTGTTAAGAAGTTCCATGGTTTCCCTTGCAGTTTCCACATTGACTTTGGATAAGTTTGCTTGTGGCTGTTTGGTTTGAGGTTGTGGTTGGGCTTGTGATGGTATTGGAATATAGGCATTTGGATCAAATTGAGGTTGAGTGGGAGGAACTTGTGGTGGAGGTTGGGGTTTAGGTAGCCATGCACTCGGATCTGGTTTAGAAAAAGCATGAGCTTGAGCAATCATATGTGCTGGCGGATGATAGGCACTTGGATCGAAAACTTGAGGTGGAGCTGATTGTGGAAACGGAAAAGAACTTGTATTGGACATAAACGCTGTTTGTAGTTTTGGTTGCTGAGCTGCACTGGATCTAGCCAAAGAGTCGAAACCTGGAAGGTACATTTCAGTATTTTGAGGAACAGGAATTCGTTTAGCTTTTCGGATTTCTTCATCATTCTTGTGCTCCAGTTTCTGAATGAATTCATAGATATTGACAGTATCTAGAACGCCCGTATGCTTTAGAAGCTCAATGAATGGGCTCCACTTTGGAGGTAGAGCATCAGCAAACCGTGCAACCATTTCCTGTTGAGTTGCAAGAACAGTATAAGAATACATTTCACTAATCAAATGATAAAAACGAGTAGTCATATCATTTAGGGTTTCATTCTCCAAGAATTGAAATGATTCAAACTCTTTCTTCAACAGATCATGGCGTGTCTTTCTAGTAGCTGCATTTCCTTCTCCTCTCGCTACCAATGCATCCCATAAAGCTTTCGTGCTTGTGCAATAAGAGAATTGATGATAGATGTCTTTGTGAAGAGCTTGAGTTAGAATAGCAAACGCCTTCTTCTCTAGATCATATGCTTTCTTGTCGTCTTCAAGCATATTCGCCAATGTCGCCGCACTTGAACCTGCTTCTTCGAGGTCTTGATTATACGGCGAAATGAAGCACGTCCATACTTCGGTATTTTGCCCTAGAACGTACGTGTGGAAACGACCTTTCCATGTCGGATATTCGTTCATGTGATTTAGCTTTGGCGGGCGGTTATTGCTACCCGTTTCACTTTCGCTCATGAGTAGATTCTGGATACTTTGATTTTGATTTGCCACGCACGCCCATTGACTAGCCGAAATTCTTTCTTGTGGCATCAAAGACTTAACCCACGACATATCAGGGACCGTGCTAATGCTCCAATCGAATGGATTTGTACTCATATTTGATGTTAGAACAATTGTACCTGCTTAAAAACTTGAAATCAAATGGTTAAGTATGATTTAAAAAGCTTCTGTTAATAGTAATATCACAAATATGTTTGACGAAATCAGGAGTGTTCTCGTCGCTGATATGTTGATGACGAAATCAGGAAGGGTTTTCGTCGCTGATATGACGAAGACTTGGGGTTTTCGTCGCTGATACAAGTCTGATTTCGTCGCTGAAACAAGTCTGATTTCGTCGCTGAAACAAGTCTGATTTCGTCGCTGAAACAAGTCTGATTTCGTCCAGAATGGGTATGACGAAATCTTGGTGTTTTCGTTGAGGATATATGGTGAAATCAGGGTTGTTTTCGTTGACAATTGTGACCAACAACTTGCAAGATATTTCTCAAAGCTTATCCTCTAACACAAAGACTTCCTTTTCAAACCATCATGCTTTTGGTCATACTTTTCAACCAACTATCATCATGCCATGTACACAAATTTCAAACAATGAATATTATAATCAACAACATCACAATAATTCAACAATAAGGATCAAACACAGAAAACTTATGAAGAACACTTGAAGATATGAAGAACAATATGAGTTTTCTGGCCGAGATAATCACCGGAATAATTTCCAAACACAATTTTGCAAGAAAGTTTCAATAACAACCTTAAACTAACATGTATGCGTAGGATACTAACAAGGTTTTTATAGAAACAAATAGCAAAACTACAAGTTTTTCACAGATTTTAGAACCTTTTTCCAGAAAATATGATTTTCAAAACTCAAAAGCTCAAGTATATTTCCAGAAAAATGCAAGAAAATCTTTCAAAACACAAGATAAACAAACTTGGTTTTAACAAGGAATCGAGCCAATGCTCTGATACCAATTGTAGGTCCACCCGGAGGATCGAGTAACCTCTATTCCCTGTTTTCCGACAAACCCGAGAGTGCGGAATCCAAACAGGTAAGTTAAACCAAGTTACGAACACGTAAAACACAAGATTCACCGATTAACACTCAATGTATTAATGCTATGAAACGGTTATAAAGCAATGTTTACAAGATGCTCTCATAAACTCTCAGTGTGTGTGTTTACAGTGTGTTCGCTCCGAAATCTATTCAGACCTCTATGTGCTCTAACTGTTGAGTTCAGTGTCTGTTGTTTATATACTGAAGGACCTCGACGAAATCAAGTTCAACGACGAACTCTAAGTTCGTCGTCCATCGTCAAGACGAAATCATGTTCATCACGACGAAATCCTTTTGATTTCGTCCCATTTGGTCCTTGTCACATGGTCTTCGACACAAGGGGATTTCGCCACAAGGGGTGTCTTCGTCATGCATAGAGTTCGCCAACAGTGATTTCGTCTACAAGTAGTCTTCGTCACTTGTTGCACAGATCATAAAGGATTCGGCCCAAAGAGAAGTGGCCCAACATGCATTCTGCGTTGAAAATGATTGGCCCAAACACATGTTATACGTACATCAATTTCTTAAAATCAAGATGTAAAGATTAGTCAACATGTGACATCATCATGACATCATCATGATGATGTCATGGTGATGTGTCATCGGGAATAGGTTCGCGGCTCTCCGTGCTTCGCGTGTCGAACTCTGGGGCGTACGACGGAGGAATGTCGCTACGTCGGGCTTGAGCCGAACCTAACCGAGTCGAACCGAACCGAATCGAACCGAGTCGAGTCGCGTCCACATAAAGTGTATCAACACTATAATGATTTACAAATTACGTAAACGATTCAATATAATTAGTGGCTGGATTCCTGGGCAGTCGCGCGCCTCGCGGTAATACTCCGCATGTGGAATTTGAGGGTGTGACACTAATGGATCATTAATCATCCTTAACGGCCTTCGTTGACAAAAATATAGCATGAACAACCTTACTTGACCATTGTTGCTATATGTTTAAGCAACATGCACATGACCGTCAATATATGTTTAAACCCTATTTTATTAATCATTTAACAATATGTCGATATGTGCACATATACATACACTAACACATAGATATATACATGTATATAAATAAGTACGTACCTATATAGACAATAAATAAAAAAATAAAATATATGTAATTATTAAAAAAAGTAATTTGTTTACCGTAACAAAGTTATTCATTTATTATTATTAATACTATTTATGAAAACCTTTTTTTATATTTTTTTTATTTTGTATCATTAATAAAAAAATCTATAATACATATACATGAAAACCTTTTTTTATATTTTTTTTTATTTTGTATCATTAATAAAAAAATCTATAATACATATACAATTAGAATTTACCTTTATTTATTATTAGTTTTTATCTATTGATCATTATTAGTATTTACCTAAAATACTTATTTTTTATTATCAGATTTTATTTGTTACAGTTATATCAAGAGATGTGATTTTAGAACCGTATCTTTTGACTGCTGATTATTTTCAAAACACCTATAAAATACGTTTACATAAGAACCGTATTTTTTGGCCCATGTTTTTTTTCACAACAAACATAAATCTTTTTCAAAACACTCATAACATGCGGTTAGAGAAAATAACCGCATCTTATGAAAATACCCATAGCATCTTTTAACCAATTATGTACTAGTGTCCAAATGCCTTTTAATACATGATCACGAGCTAATTTTTAATATTTTGTGAGATCAGAGTCATCATGAATAGAGAAGATTCTAGATGAATGGTAACAAACACATGTGTATATAATAAGGCAAAAAGGAATAATATTAAGTTAGGTTATGACCTCAATCCTGCCTACTTAATATATAGACAAAAGACGGTGGACACCCGGGCCATCAGCAGCAAAATGGTCAATGGCTGACAATTAGGTACCTATTAAGACACGATTAGACCTGTTTAACTAAAAAATACACCCTTTGATTTTTTAATTTTTAAAATAATTAAAATTACAATGTTAGGATCTATCATTTATTCATCTTTATACATAAAACATAAAACTGTTTTATAAACATAAGGTAGAAAGTAGTTAAAGGAGTCGTAATCATGTTTGAAACTTATGTTGTGCGTGCCGTCAGAAACCTGTTAAACCTGTTAAGACACGATTTGCCAGCCTTATTATAATGATCTCAATGCTACCTACTTAGGCTGGAGGGTGTGGGGGTGCCACTCCCGCCAACTCATCATCTATAGCGCCACGGGGCGCTATACCTCCACACCCTCGGATTTAAAGGGGGTCGCTATAGGAGGGGCTCCATCATGGTAACGATGGAGAAGGGGCGCTATAGGAGGGCCCCACTTGATTTAAACCAATGAAATCTTTTTTTTTTTTTGAGTAAACTGCCATTTTGGTCCCTGTGGTTTGGGCACTTTTGCCATTTTAGTCCAAATCTCAAACTTTTTAAATCTGGGTCCCTATGGTTTCAATTTTGTTGCAAAAGTGAAATTTGACCAGATTGCCCCACTTAAAACCTGATATTTTGTCTTTATCCTCAGGGGTATTTTAGTCATTTTGGAATTATTATAACTCAATTATCTATATATAATACCCTAAAAAAATTAATATATATATATATACACACACATACAGACTCTGCTCTCTCTCGCTCTAAACTACCACCACACCACCACCACCCCCACCACCGCATCATCCCCACCACCACCATCCCACTGGTGCTGGTGCGACGGTGCCGGAGACGCTGGTAAAACACCACAACCACCATCAGCGTCGGTAAAACACCACACCCCCTTTCTCTCTCCCCCCTTCTTACCACCGCCACCTCCTCCCCCCTCCATTAACACCACCACTGCACCACCACCCCCACCGGACAACCACTGCACCACCACCACCCTTGTCTTCCTCATTTCACCCAATTTTACCAGAAAACCCTAATCCAAACCCTAATTAGGGTTAACACTTAACACAAATTAACAACCTTCTAAAACTCTAATTGATAGAATCAAGCTTTTTACCTGCAACTTTATTTGATATGTAATCAATTGAAAGAGAGAAACAAAGGCTCCGGTGAACAGTTAGAGAGAGAAACAGTTAGAGGCTTCGGCAGCAGCAACGACGGTGTTAGCGGTGGTGCGGCGGCACCGTCGTTGACATTACCGGAGGCTCCGGTGAACAGCTAGAGAGAGAAACATAAGTCGATCGCCGGCGCCATTGGATCACCACCACCGTCTCCCCTCCACCACCGTCTCCCCTCCACCACCGTACACTCACACCACCGTCTCCCCTCCACCACCGTACACCCACACCACCCATATCAATCTCAAACCCCTCTAATCTCCGATGTCTTCAACCAAATCTCCGATCACCACCACCAGAAAATGTGGGCGCACCCTCTATTCATGTTCTCTGATCACCTCCTTCTCGGCAGTTGATTTTTAGGATGTAGAGAGAGAGTGTGTGTGTAGGGAAGAGGGTGAGCTGAGAGAGTGTGTGTGTGTGCAGGAAGATGGTATGCATACGTATATATATATTTTATTTTTAATTAATAATTAATAGTTAGTTATAATAAAGTATAATGACCAATATGCCCCTGGGAAAAGGACAAAAACCAGGTTTTTTTTAGAAATCTGATCTGATTTGAGATTTGGACCAAAATGGCAATAAAATTGAAACCACAGGGACCCATATTTAAAAAGTTTGAGATTTGGACTAAAATGGCAAAAGTGCCCAAACCATAGGGACCAAAATGGCAGTTTACTCTTTTTTTTTATTTTGTTTATTAGGGATCCATCCACACCATGCAAATTAAAGAGGGCTCTATGGCTGAGGTGGATTCTCGATGACGCTGACGTGGCCTGATAAAGCCCCTAGGGGCTCCAACGACACCCTCCAGCCTTAATATAAATAAAAAAACAGGGATGATTTGGCAACTTTGTCACCTTCACTTTCATCAGTGATCAATCATGTGTCACCGGTCAATATTGTTTTGCCCCTTTGCTTTTCTGGTGATTAGATAATCATTATTGAATAATTATTATTTTGTATTATGTATAAATGATATAAAAATAATTAATTTAAAACTACAAATAAATTGCGAAAAAATTAAGTTGAAAAATCCAATAATCTAAAAAAACTACTAACAAAAAGGTTAAATAGAATAATAAATTCGAAATGTTATAAATACAAAATTCAAAGAATAAATTGATACAATGAACTAGTTAAATCTATAAACACAAACGTTTCTAAACTAACAAAAAGGTTAAATAGAATAATAAAGTCGAAATCTTAAAAATACAAACTACAATTAACTGACAAAACAAAAATAAGTAATATATAATTAAAAATCCAAAGAATCTATACTATATAATAAAAGAAACCATTTTTGAGACATTTGTCATCATATTAGGCCATGTCTTATTGATAATTATTATTTTAATTTCTTCTAATTAATTATAGATAACACTCCTACTAAATATTATTTAGTTTAATTATTACTTTTATATTTATCTATTTACTTTAAATTCAAACTTAGTTATCTAATTTGATATTAGAGTAAATTACGATTTGACCCCTTGTGGTTATATCACTTTTATCTTTTTAGCCCAAAAAGGAATTTTTTAACATCTGAGCCCTCAACGTTTTTTTTCTAACCCTTACCCCAATGTATTTTTTTTCTAACCCTTTTGGCCCCCAAAAGTAAATGGATGGGGTTAGTGTTAGGGGACAAATGAGTTAGAAAAAAAGACGTTGGGGGCTCAGATGTTAAAAGATTCATTTTTTGGCTAAAAGGGTAAAAGTGATATAACTACAAGGGCCAAAATTGTAATTTACTCTTGATATTAACTATATATTTGAACGTTTTGTTTAGTTTGGTATCAAATATATTTTACGAAACTTAAAATAAAATTAACTAATATTATTTATCATTTCTACATTTACAAGTTTTAATCACATGGTTTTTAAAGATATAACTCTTTTTCAGATTTATTCAACACGTGTAATATACGGGGTTTTAAGGATGTAATTTTTTATTATTCGGTAGATTTATTCAACCCGTTTATACACGAGTTTTTTTAAAGATACGACGTTTTTAGTATATTTAGTATACAAAATTACATTTATTTAATCTGTGTAATACACATGATTTTCAAAAATATAACTTTTTTTTTTATTATTTGATATATAAAATTACATTTATTTAACCCGTACAATATACATGGTTGATAAAGATATAATTTTTTATTATTTAATATATAAAATTACATTTATTTAACCCATGTAATACACGGGGTTCTAACCTAGTAAATCGATATAATAAACTAGTTGTAGGACATGGGTCACGATAATAATAAAAATTATATAAATAAATATAAAAAATAGTAAAGATACTCTCTTTACATATTTGGGAAATTATAGTACATGTATCGTGTACAAATCCTTACGAATATAACGTATAATACAACATATGTATTTAAATTGATTCAAAACTATGGTCTTCAACAAGAGCTTTAACCGCGTCTTCTTGTATAGTCTGTTGTGTTTTCAATCCTTTTATATGCTTCAATGACGTCTTGAACCACGTCTTCTTGTACATTAATTTCCTACAAAAAGAACAAACAAATGTTGACGGTTGTGGCTGAGGCACGTGTTCAACACGCTTCCTTTAAAACAGATTTCGCGCCTCTACTAAAGACGACGCGTCTGTCTCCCAGGGTACAACAGCCGAAGCAGTTTGTACTGCCGGAGAAGGCCACACGCCCGAGGTTACACTGGATAAAAACATAGTGTTAGACCTTTTGGAAATTAAGAATAGAATTGTAGTTGAATCATGTAGAGCAACTTATCTCTATATGTTCCCAATATATGGGTCATCAAGTACTTCTTCTTCAAGGACTCTTCATGCATAACTTTATATCTCTTTCTTGTATTCTTACTTTTGTAGTTTTTTTTAATATCTTAAAACCATCAAGTTAGGCACATAGCCTACTTTTAATATAAGAGACATAAGGTAGAGAAAAGTCTCACTTAATTAGAAATTTATTAGAGACATAAACTCTAATAAATTGACATAAAAACTCTACTTAAGAGTTTATGTTCCAATATGAAGAGTCTAGTACTTAATTAGAGATTTATAAGATACATAAACTCTAATAAAAACTAATAAATTGACATAAAAACTCTACTTAAGAGTTTATGTTTCATATGAATAATCTAGTAAATAATTATAATTTCATTAAATTATAATATCACTAAATTAATATCCATTCATAATATCTAAATTTCCAACAATCCCCCACATGAATGAAGATTGATCAAAACACACAAAGTTTAAAATGGAACCTCGACAGTTGAGTATTGCCGGATAAGTAGGTGTCCCTTTGAACTTTCCGTTCTGAAGCATACTTGGCCTCCTAGCGGTTTGTAGACACGATGTCCTTGAACAAACCCCCATTTGTGTAGACGACAATACACTTCACACAATACTCTCCTTAGCCGGGTCATCCCCTCATAGTCGTGTCCAATAATTGTCGTGGAACACTTTCCTGGTTCTGCGAGAGCTCTAGGAATTGTGCCCCCAATTCCATTCGAAGCGACCCCACTTCTCTCTAACATAGGTGATTCTCCTTAAATCATAAAAAGCATCGTGGTTAGCATGATTACGCAAAATCATTTACCACATAATATGCTTAGCCTCACAATTTGTCACTGAATTTCATAGGAATGAACTAGGACGTATTTAAACACCCTTTTATCGTTTAGGGGGTATATATGACCATATATATTAGCTTTATGCATATCAGCTATGCCCCCATAGTGACCACCCTTAGGCATATGAATTCGTTATCCTATTGAACTTAGATCTTGGGATCTCCAGTCAACTAAGGTAGGTTTCCTTCACACACCCCTTTTCATGGGCTTTAGTCTCATTCCATAACTTGATCTCTAATAAACCCTCAGGTTGTTGGATCTATAACATTATCTTTGTCTTTGACAAGTCACTAAAGATAACTTTGCAGTTGAGATCAATTGTCATGACGTGTTCGTAACTCGAAAGTTAACATTGCCTATTGTCAACTTCTAAGACTATAACCTCAGTGGCCACCTGAATCTGGTTATAATATTTGTCTTAGAATGATATATTTATCATTTAAGGCAAACACATCTCCATTATGCACTACGACATTTGTGTCCTCCACTTAGTCGTCTATTTGCAATGTTAGATTGGATTACAAAATCCTTATTGCCAAAAACAAATGCAAGACACCCCCACATTTAAGTGTTATTGGATAACATCTAGGTGGGTTAATGAGAACCATTTCTACATACCCTTATAGGGTTGTTTCTTAAATGGATCCTCCCCCACATTTCTTGCCATTTGATCAACATTTTCGTAACACCACTTATGGCGACATTTATACACATATGATTGAACAAGATCAACCTCATTGTATCAGTGAATTCAACTCATATTGCATTAGCTTACATAAGCTTCCAAGCTGACCAAAGCAACACATGCCATTGTCATAAGTTTGTCACCAACTTAGAATAATTCTAATTTAACATCTAGAATAAGCTTAGACAATGGGTTCTCCTCATTAGCTTTTCGAATAAACTTTTAAAAAGTTACATGTCTTTTCCTTATAATGAATGAAAATTCTCCCTCAACTTTGTCTATACCCAAATTGTTTTTGTGTTCATACACATTTGAATGTTTAGAGTTAATTAGTCTCCGTCAAGACCCATAATTAACCAAGTACTAGTCTAGCATGCTTTAGACTACAATACTTTAGCATGTGAACAGAAGATGCATCATTTTGATCTTCACAGCCCTAAGGATATCGTAATATCACTTTGCAACATTCATCCCTTGTTAAGACAAAATAATGAGACTTATTCATAATCCTAAAACATCAATATTTAGGAAGGTCTCACAAATTATTGTATATAGCACATAGCTAAATTTTATCATTCATTTAAGGAATATAACTTGTTTACCTTTGAACTCCAACACTTTTCCATTGACTCATAAGGACTTAAACATAAGTCTTAATCCAAGTCATTTGGTGAACACATTCATCACCAACAAGATGAATGTTCCTCGTCTACAATCACTATTATGTGTGACATAGAGTCAACTAGATTGACACTTAACAACATGGCATTCATAATTTTGCCATAAGTGATTTGCACACAATTATTGTTAATCATTAGGAGATATGTATATTTAGGATGCTCTCCCAAAAAAGGTAAAATCTCCATATAGTTCTAACAAAAATCAAGTGGTAGACGCATCTACGTGTAGATCACTCGGAACAAATCTCGCAAGATTTATTATTCACACTTGTGAATTTTCAAATGACTTCTAACGAAGTATGTCGACATGAATCTTGTCTGTGTATTTCATCTCAATACACTCAGTATGTTCTTTCATTATTCTCTCATGATGTGGTTACACATTTGATGTCTCGTCTTTGACATTTAGTCAATGCAACAACTCTTAAGTTGTTTATGTCCAAGAATTTTCATGTACTATCTGTTTAAAACTATATTCTGTTAAACAATGTTAAAATTGGCGTTATAATTATTTTCACAAAAATAATTTATACGTCACAAACATTAGTGATTTATTTCTTTGTAAAAAATTGCATGTGTTATCCGAAGATATTGAACACAAAACAATAAAATACATTGGAAATTAAATCATAAGTGCCGAACACTTTTGAAATTTAAACGGAAGCATGGACGATATGTAGACATCAAATATCAAAGTGCTTTTATCTTCAACACTTTATAATCTGACCGAAATCTTCTCAACGATATCGTCCCATGGCATGTCTTGAGGTACTCACTCAATAAGACTCCATGCACTTGTAAGTACAAGTTTCCCATTTCATCTTGAAACTTTAAACTTGGACAATTATGCTCAAAACAACATCAAGTTGTTACAAAGACTACATTTAAGTAGTAAATTTGAACAATTAAATTTGTTCACAACAACACCAAGTTGTTTTTCACCAAATAATATTTTCTAACACACATGTTAGACAAAAAAATGTTATAACAAGTGCATTATAGAATCGAACGTTTACATAAAACGTTTTCAAAAGATATAGTTTATAAAATAAACCATTTTTCATCATTTTTAATGCACACATAGGCAATCAAATGTTTACATAAAACATTTCTGTTCATTATGAATAATCTCTAACCTCGTATTTGTGATACACATTTTCTAACACACGTGTTAGAAAATTTAAGTCATTTTATATATACAAAACATGACCAAATTAAGGCATTACATGTCATCATTAAAAATCATCAAATGTCATCAATAAAACTCTACTCAAGAGTTTCACATATGAAGAGTTAAGAGTCTTAATAATTATAGACTTAAACTCTAATAAAACTCATCAAGTGTTATCATTAAAACTCTACTCAAGAGTTTCACCATATGAAGAGTTTATTTAGTAATTAAAATTTCACTCAAATGGATTTAGAAATCAAAATTAAAGTTGGTGATAAATCCCACACAACTACACCATCACTTTATGGTGATTTGAATCTTGAAGCCAATCAAACATCAACTTCAATGTATGACCTTTTATTTCTAAATCATACAAAGTATTAAAATCAATGCTACAACAAATTACTTATATAAAATGTTTACATAAAACATTTCAAAGCATTTGTATTTTAACCATTTTTTAGCAATCATGTTAAAATGAAAGAAATTATGACACACACGTTTGAAATATTAACATTTCCACAAAATGTTAATTCGACTTGCTAAAACACATATATGGTTCAAATAAATAAGTAATTTCTAATACACAAGTTAGAAAATAAACAATTAAAAAATTGCTTCCAAACTAACGCGTTTCATTAACGTTTCTAACACACATGTTAGAAGACAAATGATTATAAAAATCATTATAAGACTTATTTGTTCATATCAATCCATCGGTGGATGAAAAGTCTACTTTAAATAGAGACTTAACTAGACACATAAAACTCTAATAAAGTAATATAAAACTCTTATTTAAAGACATAAAAAACTTTACTTAAGAGAATTTAACGTTTATAAAAAATGTATGGTTTACACCAATAATTCCGGTCTAACACACATGTTAGAGAATTTAACGTTTACAAAAAACGTATGGTTTACACTAATAAACCCGATCTAACACAAAAGTTAGAAAAATTAACGATTCCCAAAATCGTTTCAAAACCAAACATTTGAACCAAAACTATTCGTTTTGTATCACGGTGTAGGATTTATGATTGTACCACACTCTCAATAAATCCAAACACAACAAGTTGTACCACATACATATTTCCCAAAAAAAAATTATAAGATCATAATCTCTAAAAATAAATTTTTTTTATAAATCCTTTTGTGAACCCAAAATCCTTATAAATAAGGTTTTAAGATTGTCTCACGAAATCTGTTTTAAGTTTGTAGGACATGGGTCACGATAATAATAAAAATTATATAAATAAATATAAAAAAATAGTAAAGATACTCTCTTTACATATTTGGGAAATTATAGTACATGTACCGTGTACAAATCCTTACGAATATAACGTATAATACAACATATGTATTTAAATTGATTCAAAACTATGGTCTTCAACAAGAGCTTTAACCGCGTCTTCTTGTATAGTCTGTTGTGTTTTCAATCCTTTTATATGCTTCAACGAGGTCTTGAACCGCGTCTTCTTGTACATTAATTTCCTACAAAAAGAACAAACAAATATTGACGGTTGTGGCTGAGGCACGTGTTCAACACGCTTCCCTTAAAACAGATTTCGCGCCTCTACTAAAGAAGACGCGTCTGTCTCCCAGGGTACAATAGCCGAAGCAGTTTGTACTGTCGGAGAAGGCCACACGCCCGAGGTTACACCGGATAAAAACATAGTGTTAGACCTTTTGGAAATTAAGAATAGAATTATAGTTGAATCATGTAGAGAAACTTATTTCTATATGTTCCCAACATATGGGTCATCAAGTACTTCTTCTTCAAGGACTCTTCATGCATAACTTTATATCTCTTTCTTGTATTCTTACTCTTGTAGTTTTTTTTATATCTTAAAACCATCAAGTTAGGCACATAGCCTACTTTTAATACAAGAGACATAAGGTAGAGAAAAGTCTCACTTAATTAGAAATTTATTAGAGACATAAACTCTAATAAATTGACATAAAAACTCTACTTAAGAGTTTATGTTCCAATATGAAGAGTCGAGTACTTAATTAGAGATTTATTAGAGACATAAACTCTAATAAAAACTAATAAATTGACATAAAAACTCTACTTAAGAGTTTATGTTTCATATGAATAATCTAGTAAATAATTATAATTTCATTAAATTATAATTTCACTAAATTAATATCCATTCATAATATCTAAATTTCCAACACTAGTTAAATCACTAAGGGTATGAGGAGTGGTTAATCACTTGAGAGTGATAAACTTAAAAATCAAACAATGAGAGTGTGCCACGTCATTCACTGAAAAATGTTTAAACTATGCTGAAAAATGTTGGCAATGGTTAAACACTTGCTGAATTAATAAACTTTTTTTTAATTTAAGATAAAATTAATAAAACATCAAACTTTTATAAATAACAAAAGCATTACATTAAAATCTAACTTTAAAAAAACTAAAAATTACAATTTTGGTGGGGTTGGCTATCATAACCGAAATTTGGATGCATGGGTTGGTTAAAAAAATGGAGGTTGGGTTTGATGAGCAAAGCCAAGGTGGTGATGAAACGGCACACTAGAACCACCCGAACCACCGCGTTTATCTTGAGCCCTCGTCTTCGAACCGGACCCTACATTTTTTTCTTGCCTTCACCCTTGTTTGAGCCTTCCATTTCTTTGAAAAGATTTGAAAAATTGAGTGAGAATTGTAGTGAATATGGAGGTTGGGTTTGTTTGGTGAAAATGAGTAAACTGCCATTTTGGTCCCTGTGGTTTGGTCACTTTTGCCACTTTAGTCCAAAACTCAAACTTTTTGCATCTGGGTCCCTGTGGTTTCAGTTTTATTGCCATTTTGGTCCAAAAATGAAATATGGTCATATTTTCCTTAAAAAATCCTGCTATTTTGTCCTTTTCCGCAGGGGCAAAATGATCATTTATTTTTTATAAATAAATATCATATTTTATAAGACAAATATGACATGATTTGCCCCTGAGGAAAATGAAAAAATTGCAGGATTTTATAAGACAAATATGACCTGATTTCATTTTTGGACCAAAATGGCAATAAAACTGAAACCAAAGAGACTCAGATGCAAAAGGTTTGAGTTTTGGACTAAAGTGGCAAAAGTGACCAAACCTCAGGGACCAAAATGGCAGTTTACTCTTTAATTTATAAAGTTAAAAATTGTTTTTTTATTTTTTATTAATGTAACGACTATATAGCCGTTTGAAACAACTTTCCCGAGCGGCAACCTGTCCCCAATCGATGATGAAACCGCACGACAAAGGGGGGTAGGCGGCGGTGTTCCCGAGCGGCAAACCCCCTTTGCCGCCCACTCTGTATCCCCTAAACACATTTGATTTTGTTAGAATATAAATAATTGACAAAACTAAAATAAGTAATAAAATTAACTTTACACATGTACTAAATAAAGAGTTCTCTCACTGTCATATTTTTTAGAATGGGCTGATTTCAAAAGGCCAAATCTAATTACAAAATACATCCGGGCCACAATCCATACATTAAAAGCCTCGTTCTTCCTTCTTCTTTAATAAAAAAACCCTAGCAACACTGCACGCTGCAGTTGTGGCCGACGAGCGGAATTATTCCATATTTTCAATCACCTATCCAAACTGATCTCCATTTGGTCAAGTGTCATTGTTAGATCTTGGTTCAAATAAAAAAAAATGCTTCACCAGACCCCTTTACAAAAATGTGCCCTCGTAAAACACGGACCCTGGCTGGTGGTCCTTCCCGCCCACCCCCAAAGCTACCCCTGTTTATTGATTTAAGGAACGAATTTACTTTGTTTGTCGGGTCAAACAACAACAATTCTTGGATCTATATTTCAGGAAGTTAGATCTATTTCTATCTATTATTATATTTATATATTATCTAAACATTTAAAATGCAACTCTGGCAACAATACTTTAACACTATTGGTATACATTTCCAGTTACCCATGATATAGCTTTTTCGTTTTTTTTTCTCACACACCAACTAAGGGTGAATGGGGGCCCTCGGGGTGGCGTGCGGTGAGTGAGTTCCCCGCTCGGGAACACCGCCGCCAACCCCTCGGGGAGGCTAAGCGGGGTGTGGTCTGCGGCATTGATTCACCGCACAAGTTTTCAAAGTTTTTGATTTTGAGGGTGTGGTCTGCGGCATTTATTTTGATATTTTCTTAATTAAAAAAATAAAAAAACAAGTCCCCCAAGAGAGGAGTGCCGCCATCAAATTGAGGGTGTGGGGTGAGTTAAGTGGGGAGTTGACGTGGCGCGTGCTGATTGGCTGTGGGTAAGAGAGGTCACTCCCCACTTAGGATGAGAGGGGCAACTCCTCTTAGAGGGGAGTGACCTCTCTTACACACACCCAATCAGCACGCGCCACGTCAACTCCCCCCTTAACTCCCCCCACACTCTCAATTTGATGGCGGCACTCCTCTCTTGGGGGACTTGGTTTTATTTTTTTTATATAAATATTTTTATAAAAGTAAAACATAATTTAAATAAATTAAAACTAAATAAAAAAAATAGAACATTTCATTTAATTAAAAACAAGTTTGAGGGGTATTTTTAAAAGTAATAAAAAAAATCACAAAGAAAAAAAAAAGAATTAAAAAACAAAAAAAAAAAAACAAAAACTCAAAAATATACATCTCTTCTTCTTTTCTTCCTCCTCCCCTTCTTCTTCTTCATTACCTCATTACCTGCACTTTGTTCTTCATCCTCCTACATCTCTCACAAGGAAAAAAAAAAAAAAAAAAAAAGAAAAACTCAAAAAAATGGCATCTCTCATTGGTGAACACCCACCGCTCCCCACTCCCCGCTTAGCCTCCCCGAGGGGTCGGCGGCGGTGTTCCCGCTCGGGGACTTGGCTCACCGCACCCCTCCCCGCAAAGCGCCCCGGACACCCTTAAAGGAGTGCCCCTTACACCCTAACAGTGACTGAGAAACAATACTTTGACACTATTGGTACACTGACACTATTGGTACACCTTCCCACGTAACAGTTACCCGTTGGTTCAAGATTTAGCTTTTTCATTTTTTTTCTCACACACCAACTGATAGTCACTGATTCCAAAAGGTAAATTTCTCAATAGATCCATTGAGTGGGTTGGACTCAAAGAACAAGATGAAGAAGAGAGAAAATGATTTGCTTTAATTTTCTTATCTCCTTTCTATTGAAAATAACAAAGTTACAAACAACTAATGCAAACTGATAGAAAATTAAATTAACCCATACTTAAAATGAAAGACTATTATTAGCAAAGCAAATGAAAACATGATGGCATGATGCATGGGGATAGATGGCTATTCATAACATCTATTATTATTGTTGTTGTTTTTATTTTTGTTATTATTTTTGTTATTATTATTATTATTATTATTATTATTATTATTATTATTATTATTATTATTATTATTATTATTATTATTATTATTATTATTATTATCTACACATTTAAAATGCAACTTTGGTAACACTACTTCGACGCTATTGGTACATCTTGTCCTGTTGGTCCAAGATATAGATTTTTTTTCATTTTTTTTTTCTCACACACCAATTGATAGTGACCGGTTCCAAAAGGTCAATCTCTCAATACACCTATTAACTTTTAGGTGTGTTAAACTCAAAAAAAAAAAAAAAAAAAAAAAAAAAAACAAAATAAAAAAGAGACAAAATGATTTGTTTCAATTTTCTTATCTCCTCCATATTGAAAATAGCATAACCTTTTTATAAGCTTACAAACAACTTATGCAAACTGGCAGAAAACTAAATTAACCCGCTTCTAATAAAATAACCCACTACTTGAAATAAAAGACTGTAATTAACAAAGCAAATGAAACCATGTAGGTAAATTGGAACCCCACGATGGCATGATGCACGAGGATAGATGGCACATATCTCATTCGCCCTTAAAAAGCGTCCTTGTCTTCATGGACAGAAAAAACACCATGGTGGGCGCCATTCGACTCTTGCAACCGCATATGGTGACGTAAAAACGAAAATGCCATGCCACGGGGTTGTTATTCAACTCATCCAATTGCATTTGATTTGTAGCATCCACATGTTTCGAATGTTTTCACCGGATTAACATATAGATGATAAAATGATGTGATTGTGTGGCATTTGATTTGTAGCATCCACATGTTTTCTGTTGGAAATATTAAAGAGGAACATACAAGTTGGTATGTTTCCTCCATCCCACATCGGTGGAGTGAGTGAAGTTTGAGTGGTTTACAAGAGATTACTCCTTATGGGCCTCCATAGTGTTAAATGGGTTGAGAAGTGGGTGAAGCCCACACGCGCGCAGAGCCGCTAGCTCGCGAATAGGCGCACTTTGCACTTCGCACGTACACATCGTACTGAGGAGTTTTTATTTTTAGCTAAGGTGGGTCAGATCTGTGGATCGAATGAGATAGGGAGATAGAGATGAATTCGAAACAGTGGGGGTTATCCCCATTATCTCTAGCATTCGAATTCGAATGGGATATATATCCAGCAACCGAATTCGTATGGGATATATATTCAGTAATTCGAATTGGTTATGGATGGTTATCACAATCCCCGTTTCTCTCATTCTCTGGTAGGATCACAACCTATAAATAAAAGCCTCCTTCTACCCATTCCATACTACAATTTTCGCAGCCTCCTCCTTGTGTGATCCAGTTTCCTCTCCAGCTTCTGCGTTTTCTGGTTTCCATTGCTGTTGGAATACCAGATCAGTTCTGCATTAAATCCTGGGAGTTTACGCCGCAGCTCACAGCAATACGAGCGCGTAAAATCCTTTAAGGACAGGAATCATCCGTGCAGTTCGAAGATTGTTCTTTCTCAATCGCCAGGTTGGTTTTATTTTTGCGTGTTCTTTAAATTCGTCCGATAACGGGACAGTCTCCTTCTACCTTTCTTTAATCAGTTTGCTCAAGTTGGAATAAACTGGTTTGGCTGATAACTCGGTAATTAATAAATTTACTGTTTGATTGAAATATTTTCAACAATCTTAAAGGATTTTATTTTGTGTTTAATCAACAGAACTAATGGACTCTGAACTACCAACAGCCAATCTGAGATTCATGAATCAAGAGTTTGTCAAGTTGGACAGATTCGATGGTCAGAACTATACCCGCTGGGCGGACAAGGTTAAGTTCATGCTAGTTGTGCTGAAACTCTACTATATCCTTGATCCTGACTTGCCTGCAATCCCTGATGACCCTCCTCTTGAGGCAGGAGAGCTCCCAAATCAAGATTTGGCAAAGCAAAGACTTGTCCGTAAGGAAGCAGAAGATCTTTGCTTTGGCCACATCAAAAATTCTCTTTCGGATCGTCTCTATGACTTGTACGCGCCGGTAAAAAGTGCTAGAGAATTGTGGAAAGCTTTGGAAGATAAGTACAAGGCTCATGAAGAAGGTACTAACAAATACCTTATTTCCAAGTACTTAGACTTTCAAATGGTTGATGACAAGTCAATCCTGGAGCAAGTGCATGAACTCCAAGTTCTTGTTGATAAATTGACCGCACTTTCAATTCCGCTGCCAGAAATATTCCAAGTAGGGGTTATTATTGCAAAACTGCCTCCTAATTGGAAATATTTCTCAAAAAGAATGATGCACAAGTCTGAGGACTACTCTTTGGACGAACTGTTGAAGCACATTCGAATTGAGGATGAAACGCGCAACAGGGACAAAAAAGGTAAAGTCGGATCGAGTGTGAATCATGTTGTTGGAGGATCTGGTCAAAAGGGAAAAGGGAAAAGGGGCATCATCAAAGAATAAGAAGTTTACAGCACCAAAGAAAAAAGAATTCAAGAAGTCACAACACACTAACAACCATCAACCAAAGAGGTCTGGTAAATGTCATGTTTGTGGAGAAATAGGGCATTATGCACGAGAGTGCTATCAGAGGAAATCTGGATCTACGGTTGGTTCTACAAGTGTTGTTGATGTTGAGAAAGTCACCAATCTAGTGGCCAATGTGGGTCTTGGTGAAGTTAACATGCTTTCTCAATATACACGCATTGTGGCATGTAGAGGATGGTTTTTGGATTCTGGAGCCACTGTTCATGTTTGTGGGAATCGTGGCTCGTTTCTTACTTATGCTCCTGTTCCTCAAGGAACAGTGGTGGTATGTGCTGATGGACATCGTGTAGAAGTTCGTGGTAAAGGCATGGTGCGGCTAAACTTTAAAGATGGTCAAGTGGTTACCCTTCAGGACGTGTTGCATGTTCCTGGTATCACCAAGGGTCTTGTTTCTGCTGATAAGTTCGATCGGAATGGTTACAAGCTGGTTATCAAGAATCTCCGTGTGAAGTTTTCTCTAAATGACATCTATGTGGGTCAAGCAAAGAACACGGGTGGAATGCATCGTCTTGACTTAGCTGAAGATGGGATTGATGAAGAAGAAGATTCGGATGAAGGGGGCGTTTCTGTGATTGATGGGTTTGGGAATGAAAGTGATAGCGATAGTGTTGATAGTGATAGTAATAGTATTGGTGAATGTAATGCAATTGGTTTTGAATTGAATGAAATTATGTCTTCTGATTATATCGCTTGTTCAATTTCTTTATGGCATAAACGTTTAGCTCATACAAATATTAAAAACATTGAAAAAATACAAACTAAAGGTTTATTAAAATTAAAAGATAAAGACTTTGAAAAATGCGAAACTTGTATTAAATCAAAATTCACAAAGAAACCTTTTCCAAGTGTCCATAAACACAATACATCACTACTAGAACTAATTCATTCAGATATTTGTGAACTGAATGGAGTTCTTACTCGTGGGGGTAAGAGATATTTTATCACTTTCTGCGATGACTCGAGCTGATACTTATATGTTTATTTGTTGCATTCAAAAGACGAAGCTTTTGAGGCATTTAAAATATATAAGGCTGAGGTTGAAAAACAAAAGGAGAAACGCATTAAAATTCTTCGCTCGAACAGAGGCGGAGAATACTTTAACCGAAAATTTGATGCATTCTGCGAAGAGGAAGGCATCATACATGAGAGAACTGCACCGTATACTCCCCAATAAAATGGTTTGGCTGAGAGAAAGAACCGAACATTGGTAGAGATGGCTATCTGTATGTTAAATCAATCGGGTCTACCTCGTAATATGTGGGGGGAAGCTGTGTTAACCGCATGTTATGTTCACAATAGGATCACTAGTCGTGTGATACCTACGAGCCCATATGAGTTGTGGAAAGGAAGAAAACCAAACCTAGAGCATTTGAGGGTTTGGGGGTGTCTTGCCTACTATCGCGTACCTGATCCAAAGACACTCAAACTGGGAGAACGAGCTTTCAAGAGTGTATTCATTGGATATGCTTCGCATAGTAAATCTTACCGATTGTTGGATGACGAATCAGGTATAGTTGTAGAATCCAGAGATGTGGAATTCTTTGAGAACAAGTTTTCTAGAGATGATGAAAACTCAAATGGCACTACAACTTCTAGTACTTCTGAAAAAAGGGTCCAACCCTCACCAATAGTTGAAGAACCAAGAAAAAGTACTAGAGTTAGAAAAGAGAAAAGTTATGGAGATGATTTCTTTTCTTACCTGGTTGAAGGAACTCAAAAGAAAGTGACGAGAGAAGTCATTTTCGCTGTAAATTTGGATGATGATCCTAAAACTTTCAGCGAAGCAATGTCATCGAGAGATGCTCCTTTGTGGAAGGAGGCAGTCAATGATGAAATGGATTCCATTATGGGAAATGGAACTTGGGAGTTAGCTGATCTACCCAAGGGAAAGAAACCTATTGGATCCAAATGGATTTTCAAAAAGAAGTATCATCCAGATGGATCTATCTCTGCCTATAAAGCGAGATTAGTTGCTAAAGGGTATAGGCAGAGAGAAGGGATCGACTACTTTGATACCTATGCACCTGTGGCTAGAATTAGTTCTATTAGAACTCTAATAGCGGTGTCTGCTTTGAAAGGGCTGTACATCCATCAAATGGATGTAAAGACTGCATTTCTAAATGGGTATCTAAATGAGGAGATTTATTTGGAGCAACCAAAAGGGTTTGTGATGCCCGGACAAGAGAACAAAGTGTGTAGACTTATTAAGTCTCTATATGGTTTGAAGCAAGCTCTTAAACAGTGGCATGAGAGATTTGATACCACTGTGACTGCTTTCGGGTTTCGACATAACAGTGCTGACAGATGTATTTATACTAAATGCGAACCCGGTTATACAGTCGTGATTTGTCTTTATGTTGATGATATGTTGATCATTAGCACTCACCTTGAAGGTATTTCTGAAACTAAGAAATATTTGTCCTCGAACTTTAAGATGAAAGATCTAGGAGAAGTTGATACCATTCTTGGGATCAAGGTGAAGAGAACTGGAAGTCAGATTTCTCTAAGTCAATCTCATTACATAGAGAAAATTCTGACTAAGTTTCAACACTTAAATATTAAAGAGTTTAATACGCCGTTTGATCCAAGTGTGAAACTTAAAGTGAACTCTGGAAGAGCAGTGGCTCAACTGGAGTATGCGAGTGCTATTGGAAGTATGATGTATGCAACGCATTGCACTCGTCCTGACATTGCTTTTGCTGTAAGCAAACTGAGTCAGTATACTGTTAATCCAGGGACAGAACACTGGAAGGCAGTGGGTAGAGTACTTGGATACCTGAAAAGGACCAGTAACTTAGAACTGACGTACACATCTTCTTCCAGAATACTTGAAGGTTATTCTGATGCAAGCTGGATTGATCGCACCAATGATTCAAAATCTACAAGTGGGTGGATTTACACTCTAGCAGGAGGAGCAATTTCTTGGGCGAGCAAGAAACAGACGTGTATTGCCCACTCAACTATGGAAGCTGAGTTCATAGCGCTAGCTGCGGCTGGTAAGGAAGCGGAGTGGATTAGAGATCTACTTATTGACATCCGTCTGTGGGATGTTCCAATGCCGTCTATTCCCATGTATTGTGACAGTGAGGCCACACTATCTAAAGTATACAACGCAGTGTATAATGGGAGGTCAAGACACATAGGTCTTCGGCACAATTATGTGAGACAACTGCTTGAAAGTGGTACCATCAAGGTTGTCTATGTCAAGACAAGTAAGAACTTGGCAGATCCGTTTACTAAACCTCTGACGAGAGATTTGGTTGTGAATACCGCGAGAGACATGGGTCTAAAACCACAATAGAATCGTTAGTGATGGAAACCCAACTTGAACTTAGTGCTCCTATTTCTCAAGTTTAATGGGTAAAAACGAAGTCACTTAACGATAGAAGGTACTATCAAATTTAATAGATCCATGTGAGGTATGATAGTACGTCGTTGCCGAGAACAAGGGTGAGCTTATGCTCTTAACAAAGTTTTGGAGGCATCCAAGCAACGTGGATGATGTAAAACTTCGCTTATATGATCTAGGGGTGGTGCCGCCTCGAGTGAAGATTAGTGGTTTATCTTCTAAAGGGTCATGAAAAGGATTTATAGCGCACGGCCATATTCGCGCTCAGTGAGAACGCAAAGTCAGCTGGTGATGTGTGGGGGTAAACCGAAGGGGGCTATCAGGTTAATGGTTTAATTCCATAGGACACCATCAAATCTGTCTCTTCTTGTTTATCAACATAAACTGGGTTTAATCTTCGTGACACCTAGTGACATCATTAGTCTAAGTGAAAGGAAACATTCCAACTTGGTGGGGGATTGTTGGAAATATTAAAGAGGAACATACAAGTTGGTATATTTCCTCCATCCCACATCGGTGGAGTGAGTAAAGTTTGAGTGGTTTATAAGGGATTACTCCTTATGGGCCTCCATAGTGTTAAATGGGTTGAGAAGTGGGTGAAGCCCACATGCGCGCCGAGCCGAGCAGAGCCGCGAGCTCGCGAATGGTCGCGTTTGAGGCGCGAATGGGCGCGTTTGAGGCGCACTTTGCACTTCGCACGTACGCATCGTCGCGAGGAGCTGAGGAGTTTTTATTTAAGGTCTGGTCAGGTGGGTCAGATCTGTGGATCGAATGAGATAGGGAGATAGAGATGAATTCAAAACAGTGGGGGTTATCCTATTATCTCTAGCATTCGAATGGGATATATATCCAGCAACCGAATTCGTATGGGATATATATTCAGTAATTCGAATTGGTTATGGATGGTTATCTCAATCCCCGTTTTTCTCATTCTCTGGTAGGATCACAACCTATAAATAAAAGCCTCCTTCTACCCATTCCATACTACAATTTTCGCAGCCTCCTCCTTGTGTGATCCAGTTTCCTCTCCAGCTTCTGCGTTTTCTGGTTTCCATTGCTGTTGGAATACCAGATCAGTTCTGCATTAAATCCTGGGAGTTTACGCCGCAGCTCACAGCAATACGAGCGCGTAAAATCCTTTAAGGACAGGAATCATCCGTGCAGTTCGAAGATTGTTCTTTCTCAATCGCCAGGTTGGTTTTATTTTTGCGTGTCCGATAACGGGATAGTCTCCTTCTACCTTTCTTTAATCAGTTTGCTCAAGTTGGAATAAACTGGTTTGGCTGATAACTCGGTAATTAATAAATTTACTGTTTGATTGAAATATTTTCAACATTTTCTGGTGTTGAAGCTTCTACCTCCCTTTGCGGCTATACCTTAGGTGAGTCTAGTGACTACACTATGTTGTAGAGATGTAGTGTTTTGTTCCCCAACAACACCTACAAGGATTAGAAACCGGGCTAAGGAGACCAATATTACATGGGAAGAGTGGCGACAGTTTTCTTTTTTTAATGTTTTTATGATGTTTTCTAGCTGGGTTGGGGCTGGTCAATGCATCTTGTTTGCATGTTTCTTTCGTTTATGTTTTTGGTGGCTGCAATGTTGTATGTATGTATTGGTGTATGTAATTTTGGCGCTAGCCTCTTGCTATATATTGAATAAAGTTTACGTTGGCCGTTGAAAAAAAACATTAGATCTCAACTCTGCTTTAATTAACTAGTATTAAATAGCGATTGTGATTTTATACCCATGGAGTAAACTTTTGCATAAACACTCCAGCTACTTTTGCATAAACACTCCAGACCTGAAACCGGAAGTTGAGCCAGTCTGGGTCATGGTATCGGGCCGGAAATGCATTGAACCAGAGTTGAACCGACGACCCAGCGGTTGGACCGGGAAACCGGCCGGTTGGACCGGCTTTTGGAAGGGTTGGACCGGTTTTTTAAATATTTTTTTTTCAGATTTAACCCTATTAATTTTTATAATATTTACGATACCTTCCGGTTCTTACGTCCGGTCGGACCATCGAACCGGTAAGAAAACCGGTTCGACGTCCGGTCCGGTTCTAAAAACATTGCTTTTGTCTAAAAGTGTTGCGACTTTGTTAGGCAGAGGTTAACCATCTTGATAACTCAGGAATTAACATCGATCTAAATCGTTTGAAATAAGTAAGGTAGAAAGTGTAAAGATTTTTTTTCATTCATCCCATAGAAAAGCTGAATTATATAGGATTACAAAAAAAAGTAAACGGAAAACAGAAACGAAACAACATACATTTATTCTTGGAACTGGTAACTAGTAACATATCTTAATATCAAGAATGAGTGTCCTGTGCTGCTCTTTCATTAACTATTTTCTCAGCAATGTATCGGCCTAACATCATAGTGGTTGCCTGAGGATTCGTTCCTGGTGAGTTGAAAAACGTTGAAGCATCCACAATTCGTAAAGAATCCACCCCTATGACTTTTAAATGGCTATCAACCACCTTGTTCACCAAGCATCCGCCATGGTGATGCCAAAATGTAGCCAATGTTTGACGACAGAAAGTCGCAATGGACTCTTCATCAGAGGAATCCGTGGGTATTGATGGACCAATATAACTGAAACGCCTAGGACCAATGATGTTGGGAAACTTATATTCTTCCATAGCTTGAGTTTCCAAAACGTTCCTAAATACATCAACAATATTGCGGCATTGGAGTAGGTCTTCAGTGTTAGAGTAATAATTAAACCGAACTCTTGGGCTAACTGTGACATCAAAAGACGATATTAGATTCAGCGTGCCAGTTGATTTTGGTCTCGAGACCTTTCCTCCAAATACTACCACACTTAAGTTTGCTGGTGGAATCAAGTTTAAGTTAGGAATGAAAGGTATGAGAGATGTAACTCGGGGAATTGCGAGAGACTCCACATATGGGCCAGTGTTTGTGATCCCGGCAACACGAACTCCTACATCAGTTAATCTAACTGGTACCAAAAGATTAATGCTATTACGAGGATTATCAGCCATAAGTTGTCCGACAAATGGATGGTCACGAACAACTGGAATATTTAGAGACAAGAGGGACGAATTTGGCCCTAATCCACTTAGTAGCAAAAGTTGTGGACTCCCAATAGCTCCGGCACTCGAAATTACTTCTCCGCCTCTTCTTACATGCACTTCGTAACGTGTTCCATTGGAATCATGGTATCTAACGCCAGTTGCAGCTGTCAAGAAAACAATAAAAATGGGTTTTGTACATAGGATTAAAAGGTGTATAAGTTAATTAGCTGCTAGAAAACGATGAAAGATATATTTTGAAAGGATTGCATTATTCTATTTATTTATTTACTTCTTCAATCATCTAATTGTAATCTATTTATTGGTTCGCCTTTCAGAAAAAAAAAATTAATTGTAATCTTGTGTTTCAAAAGATGATTTAATTGTATTCTATCTATATGACGAGATTTGTATAAGTTATTTTATGTAGATAAATGATAAAACCTTATTTATCAATATATTGGTTTAATTCTCTTTGATTATATTACTGTTTGTAAGAAGCAAATCATTCTACTTTTCTTCTTGAATGTTTTTCTAGTTTTTACAAATTAGGCACCGGTCCTGAATATTAAAACGTGGAAGTCTGGAACAGAAATGCAACAATAATCTATAAGAACTTAAACAAAGTTCAAATGCAAAAAATGAATCATCTTAGTGATATATTTGAAAATGACTGCGTTATTATATTTATGTATTACTTTCATAATTAATTGCTTGTGATCTCTATGTATACAATGTATAGAATTTGAAAAATATTATTCATGAAAACTTTCATTATATTATCACAAGAAGACAATCTTGGTGTCTAAAAGAACTTGAAAATAAATCATGGTTGCACATACCTAAAGGTTCAGAAGTGGAGAAGATGACCCGATCCACAATTGCATGCACTACTACCTTTAAATTATCAGGGTTAGCTTTACTGAGTAGCTCCACCGCACCATGTCGTATCCCGGAATCATCAAATGTCGAACCACCAATCTTGGTACCTTGAACATGGTCCAGGATGAACCCATTCCCCGGACCAACTCCAGCTTCTACGAACGCGTTATACGTAGATGCTTGCCACCTACGCAAATGATCTGTACGAGTAACAATACTATTTTCTACCCAGTCATACGCGCTATTAACAGCACTCATGTCCCATTCAATACCCGAGTTTTGGTAAAAGTAATCATCAGCTCGGGAATAAAACCCGAAATTTATCATGCTAGTACCTCCCAGAACCCTCCCTCTAAAGTTTAATACACCATCTTCAGTGATAAAGCTTTGAGCAGGGGAATCAAAGGGGTTTGTATATAAGATGGGGTTCAACATTCTGTCTTCGTACACGATGTTAGGGTCCGAACTGGCTACGCTACCTCGCTCAAGCAGTAATACAGAATACCTTTCTGATAAAGTAGCGGCTAATGGGCAACCTGCGGTCCCTCCTCCAACGATAATGTAATCGTATTCTTCCTCCGGAGTAAAATCAGTGGCTTCGTGTGTGAAACCAAGGTAACTATCATCTGCATATGCCATAGACAAACAATGTTCTTTAAGGGGTTGGAAACTTACCATTCATGTTACTGAACGCACTCCTGATGATTTGATTGATTTTCTTTTTTAAGAAAAAGCCAATACAACGTGTATAGAATGCAGCATATATATGAACGTAAAATTTGGGGGTTCAACCTGCGAATTCGTTTAGCTAGACACAGCGTTGTCGTGTCAACCCATCGGGGCACTGGTAAATTCGTTTAACCCATTTATTTTTTATTATACATTTTGAAATATGTAGTGTGTCAAAATTTTTATTGGTTGGTATGTTATGCTTTAAAAACTTAAGGAAAAATGAACATAATATTCATAATTCAAATGTAATTATTCGGAATACATTTCTATTTCTTTTTTTTTTATTTTGTAAAATTGTAAATATAAAGTAATAATATGTGAAAAAATAAAAGTAAAAATAAAATTGGCCGTGTTCAGATCAAACCCAAATATTCATGTTGTTTTCGGGTTCATATATTTGACATAATTTTTGGGTTCATGTCACACCATCCACCGTTTAACACCATTACATATGATATGAACATCTCTTCTATTATTCAACTCATAGAAAAGTTGTATAAGTATGTTTGCATTATGACACGACCCGTATAACAAATAATTTAGCAAAATGATACATTTAGTAAAAACGGAAAAGGTACGTGAGCAAAACTCTTTTGGTGATATATGCGAGTACAAGTTGTAACATATCTCACAATTGATGGACATAAAGAAAGAAATGAGGATTACATGCCTGGACGAGAATTAGGTTCTAAAAAACATTCGATTTTCCATTGCAATCTGACACAAATCACGAGAAGAAACAGTGCAAGCAGTTCATTGTTCACCTTCTTCATGTTGTTCGAACACAAAGATGGATAGATAGATAGATTAATAGAGTGGGGTGGCCTTTTAAAAGAAAAACGTTAGCTGACCTTCGTTCATAACTAGCTTAGTGATATGAAAATACACATGGTATTTAATCTTATAAATTAGACAGTCATGTGATAGATTATTTCACTTATTTTGCACATGGTATTTAATCTTATAAATTATACAATCATGTGATAGATTATTTCACTTATTTTAATATTAAAAATATCATATTGTTATTAATATATATATATAAATATATAGGGGTAGGTTCAAATAAAAACCATTTTTATTGTGAAAACTCGAAAACTAACTAAAAAAAAGCGTAAAAAACACACCAAATTTTTTTTTTACAATTTTTTTTATTAAAAATCGCTATTTTTTATATATAAAAAAACTTTTTTTCAATTTTTTTTTGTGGTACACATACACATGTGTAGTATTACACAAGTGCACTACAAAATTTTTTTTTAAAATTTTTTTATATATAAAAAATTGCGAAAATTGGTATGTAAAAAAAAATTTGGTATGTTTTTTTGGCTTTTATAATTAGTTTTCGAGTTTTCGCAATAGCTAGTGGTTTTCATTTGAAACTTCCCCTATATATATATATATATATATATATATATATAATATTGGCATTTGTTTTTATGGGTTTCAATTGAAAAAAACATACTACACATTTTTGGTTGGGTCATCACACCACTTATTTTTATGTTACTGATGTTTTTTATTTGAGTAACAACAACATTATACGGTAATCTTTCTAAAGACTTTTAAATTTTTATTTAAAAAAAAACAAAACTTTTTCATATACTATCGAGGGTTGTAGGCTAGTCTACTTATCGTGTGTGTGTTTTTGGTTAGATACACTTCTGTGTGCTTTAATTTAGGTGGTTTCCTGTGGATTGTTTCCATTGTATATTCTCGTTTGATTATTGTCATTACATACCCTTGTTTCTCACTATAAAGTATTACTCATTACTTATTGAATTTTGCTACTTATTGCATGATCTAACTTGCTCTCTATATATTGTTACTCATTGTGTGTTATTGTTACCCTTTGTTCCTTATATATTGTTACTCATTGTGTGTTACTATTACCCATTGTATATCAGTACTCTTATGGTGGTTCTCCAGCTCTCTGTGTGTCTTGGCTAGCTCATTAATCATATTGGGTGCTTTTGTGTTCTTTGTCTTGTCTTGTAAATAGTTTCAATCATAGACAACAGGGGCCATGACTTTTCCTTGAGATCGTGTCCAAGGAAGAAGGGTGCAAGAAAGGGAAAAGATACGGGATATAGTTCGCGTGTAGCCGCTTGGAATGTAGGACCCGTAAATGGCAAATTGTTAGAGCTGGTAGATGTACTTAAAATGCGTAGGGTACATATAACGTGCCTTCAGGAGACTAGGTGGAAGGGGCATAGAGGGGAAGAGCGAAATGGGTATAAGTTGTTGTATTCGGGGTCGGATGGGACAAAAAATGGGGTAGGATTTTTAGTGGATGTAGAATTGCATAAGAATGTGACTGAGGTTATACGAAACAACGATAGAATTATGGTGTTAAGGCTAGTATTAGGTGAGGAAGTGGTAACAGTAATTTGCGCATACGCACCACAAGTGGGACTAGGAGTTCAAGAAAAGGGAAAATTTTGGAATTGTCTAGATGCAGTGGTGAAGGCCATACTAAGGGAAGAGAGAATCTTTATTGGAGACGATTTTAATGGGCATATTGGTAAGAAGAATGATGGCTTTCAGTTGGTGCATGGGTGTTTTGGGTTGGGTGATAGGGATGACTGGGGAAGGGATCTCTTAGAATTTGCAATCGCCTACGAATAAGGTATTCTAAACTCGTTCTTTAGGAAAAAGTATTCTCAACTGATCACTTTTAGTAGCAGGGGACGTAACACTCAAATCGACTATATTCTGATGAGGCGAGAAGATCGGCATTGTTGGAGAGATTGCGAGGTTATACCAAGGGAGACGGCAGTTGCCCAACACCATTTACTAGTGGCAGATACAATATTAAAGGATAAGCTGATTATGCGAAAGAGTAGAATTCGACCTAGGATCCATTGGGGAAATTTGAAGGGGAACAAGATTACAGTGTTCAAGGATAAGGTCATCTCAACGATGTCGACTCAATCGACTCAAGTCGGGGAGGACGCAAACCGGATGTGGGAGGCTATGGCGACTACCGTCACTCTTGTGGTGAAGGAGACTTTAGGCGTCACAGCAGGAAAGTCAGGCGGGCATAAGGAGTCCTGGTGGTGGAATGAAGATGTCAAGGCCAAAATAAAGGATAAGCATGATAGTCTTAGGGTTCTTTTAAGGTGCACAGACGAGGATCTGTCACCCCCGCTAAAATCAGAGTTGGTGTGATCCGAATGGTATCTTCATTGCAAAGCGAAAGTATTTAAGCTAAGACTTCTAGAAGGTGAACGCCTGCTAGGTACTCGAATCCTCGTAGGTTCTCCTATTCCAACAATTCCATAGTTTTGAAAATGAAACCTGAGAAAGAACATGTGAAAAATCAACATAAAGTTTGCGAGTTCATAGTTTGTTTGAAAAAGATTTAAAACAAATATTTTTGTTAACCGGTTTAAAAGTTGTTGAGAAAATATAGTAAAATCATTTTTCTCTGCATGTCATATGAAAACTGTGAGTCTAGCCCACGAGAGTCTTTATGACTTGCACGAGTGAGAATGGGCCGAGCCCAAAAGAGTCTTTGTAAACAGGACCAACCTGTCCTCTTACATGTACATAAGTTGGAAAACGTCACCAAAAGTTGTAAATTCATGTGTCTGTGAGTTTGCATCAAATGAATCTTAAAAACATTTGAAAATCCGAGCATCAAAAACTGGTATGTAAAGCGTCTATGAACCTGATCATTATTGTGTAGCTAAGATATTAATATGTGTGACGACATAGGAAGCAGTCAACCCTAGACTATTTCCTCAGGTGCACCCAGTTAGGACAACAAAAGCACTACATGCGGCCACACAAGGACCCATGGTGGGGCTCGCTATACCCGATAGATCTACCACTCTTCCTCCTCGGTCTTATACAAGATTAATGGTGCTTAAGAGAGAGCCTTGTCTCACATGATCTAATAGTTCATTCCCTAACTAAACCATACCATCGAAAACTCGTATTTCCCCCGAGAGTTATAAACCGAAAACATTTAGGAGAGAAGGGGGACTTGAACTCACTGGGTTGTCCCGTTGTTCGTACGCGGACCAACCTAGTCCCATTGTTGTAACTAGGACAATCCCGACACTAGTCACGAAAATCATGCACGTTTCATAAATACACGTGTGTTTTGTAAAACTGGTATGTTTAACACGAACTTTCTGTAAACCATTTGAGTTCACTAGAATTCTATTGCAAAATAGTTTAGAAATATGAGTTTTCATTCATCGAAATATTGTATGTTTTTGCAAAACTTGCATTTCTTTCCACCCCCGAAAACATTTATAAAAACGTAAAACCATAAAAAGTGGGGGTTAGAACTCACCTCGATATCCAATGCAAAGCTAGCTTAATGTGATTCCGTAATGTCGTTCCAAGAACGTGGACTTGCTAGCGTGCAACCTATAAAATTCCTACGATGGAATAACTTATAAGTTTCTAAATATGACGACGTAGCTAAACTAGGTGTCCGAGCTCTACCGAATCATTAACCGAACGACTCGAAAGGAGTGTTATTAATTTGGTTTGAAATAACCAAACTAAGGTTATTTGATCCCATTTATAATTAGGATAAACACAAAGTCTCGGAAACGACTTAGTTTTCTGTGATTTAGGATATATATATATATTTATATTTATATTTATATTTATATGTATAAATATAAATATATTTACGAAGTCGTGTTAGTCGTCGCCATTAGAAGGTGTAGATGAAATAGCAGTGCGACTCTTGGTAGTTTTCGTAAGATGTAAGTATATATATATACATGTATGCAAAATGTTACGTGTTCGAAATTGTGACAACTGGCACAAAACCTGTAATTTCTTTAGTATTTTATTTATTAATTATTATTTGCAATTATGTGCTTAAACGTCAACATTATGTGATTACTTTCTTGACATATGAATTCATGCATGTTTTATATTTCAAATATTGCATTGTGCAATTACATTAAGCGTTGCGTAAGAAAAACTAGTAAACTCACCGGTAAGACACGTTGTGTCAACATTTCCACAGAACATAATCAGAAAATAGATTTAGGGTCTAGGAGTAGGTCCATCATCAAAAATACATTAAAACCCAAGTGTGGATACAAGGGTTAATGCATACACTTTTCGGAAGCTAAAATGAGCACTAATAGACACCCGAAACTCACTTTAAGTGCTGAATTATGCAAAATTCAGCAATAATTCAACATTTAAACACTGAAAAATTATGCAGAATTGACGTTTTAGTGTCCAGAATAACTTGTAAAGTGTCGGGAATTAAAACTGTCACAAAAGGTGCTTCATATCTAGTAAACAACGCAATTTAGCACTTTAACGAACCGTTAACTGAACGAATAACCGGACATTACCCGAAACATCAAAACTAGACTAAAAGTATTGTTTTTATGATATAAAGCTAGTTATGGTGATAAAACACCTTAAAAATCATAAAAAACACATAAACACACTTAAACTAAACATAAACCTTCTAGTTTACCTATATAACCTTCATTTTACAAAAACTTACACTTTACCCCCCCCCTATGTATGACCGGCCCCATGTGGCCCCACACACAAACCCCATTAAAATATTCATTTTGATGGTAAGATATTGGACACGATGTTAGTGGATAATAAAATGTTGGAAGGATTATCACTAAGACCTTAAGTTCATTTCTTTCATTATCTCATTCAAACTTTCACCATTTTTCCTCTCTTCTTTCTTCTTCACCTACGGCCACACACACCCACATTACTACCACCATTTTCAACCATCTTCGAAGTAATCCAAGCTTAACATAAGGTGTAAGAAGATGATCCATGAAAGTGTGAAGCATTGGAAGTTCAAGAACCACTCGGAGGAGCTTTTATCCACTTGATTTCTTCATTTTTCATTCTTCATCTTCATCTTTGTTGAGCCACTTCTCTAGCCAATAGAGCTAGTAGTAAGCCTTCTAAACACTATTTAGTTCATGTAAATGTTATGTACACGTTACACCATCTAAGAAACTAAACTTTAAAAGATGAAGATGTGAAGATCTAACATAATCTAAAGAAAAACAAGTGTTTTTAGTGTTATTTGATGTATGTGATGAAGTTGTTGTTGTTGCATCTTGTGTTTATGTTTAGATCTATCATGTTAAAGCTTGTCAGAAGTTTAGATCTAACAAGTTTAAGCATGAAACTTGAAAGATCCATGGTTAAACTTGAATATGAACTTGTGAAACCTTTATGTAAACATGAAAAATGATTTTGAAGCATGATCTTGTGTTCTTGAAGTAACTAAGTTTATGTAAAGTTAACTTTTGAAACTAAACTCAATGAAAAGTTTGTTAAAGATTCATCAAGAAGCTGATTTATGAAAGATTCAAGTATGTTAAGTATGGATCTTGAAAGATCCATGATGAAACATGATTTTAAACATAAAGATCTTTTAAATGAGCATAAGAATGGTTTTAGAACATGTTTTTCAAGACTTTGAAACCCTAAAACTCATGGATGGTTTAGTTAGTAAGTTAAAGTTTCATAAAAAGTTTGTTTAAAATTAACAAGAACACTTGTTTTTGACAGCTCATTGTATGCAAAGTGTAGATCTAAAAGACTACACATTTTTAACAAAAATCAAGTTTATCATAAGGTTTTACATGGTAAAATTTGTGTATGTTACTTGTGAAAATTGTTGGAAATTGTTTTTTGTGATGAAAAGAAAATAAACACACGTTTTGAAAACATGGGAAACCTCCAGTTTTAGGGGAAACTATGTCAAAACTTTTATAAAATTTTGACACTTAGAAAAATACAAGTTTTGGTGAAATTACTCCCCAAAAATTCACCTAAAAATATTTATCAAGGTTTCCTATTTTTTGAACAAAAAATACAAGCTAAGAAATAAGGATTTCTTCAAGTTCAAATCAATATTAAGTATGTAAATTTTTTTTAGGAAAATATATATATTTAGTGATCACCAATTTTTGTCCTAAGTGTATATTGTGTGTATTATATGTAATATTATATTAGGAGCATGAAAATACACTAAATACTCCTAAAGAGTATCACCAACAAAATACACATAAAAATACACAACAAATACTCAAAAATATTCATACAAAATAACCCATCAAAGGGTATATGGACAAACACAAGGAAATATATTTGTATAGATATGTTCCTTAACAATTTTGGACTTGGACAAATAATGGAAACTTTGGACATAAAGAAATATTTGGACAAATATATATATCTATTACCAAGTAGTAAGAATAATACATAAATCGGAAAATAAAAAGAATAAATATATATATTTTACAAGATAACAAAATATATATATTTCACACAAGTCTTAAAAATATATTATTTTTAAGAAATATATTCTAGAAAGTTTTAAAAATCAAATTATTGATTTTTGGCAAAGTATGTAAAATACGCAAGTATTTACATAAAAATACAAGTATACTTTCCTAAGTATACTTGCACAAAAATAATATTGGAAATATTATTTAATAAAATGCTTATATTTATTTTCGAAAAATAATATAAGTTTATTTTTAACCATTATTGATCTTTACCAAACACATAAACAAATATATATTTTTGGAAGTAAAATATATATTCACAAATGAACCATATCAAATTCAAATTACGAAGACAAGACAAACGGGCGAGACCCGACATACAAGGGCACGACCCTCACACATGATGAACATACACAGAACAAATACATAAACCTAAGAGGGTGACTTGTACCTAATGTGTTACAAGTCTAGTGACTAACGTACATAGAACATGTATAGGTCACGACGCTTACAAAACCAGCCGGTGAAGTTTACGACGCAAGATACGCAAAACTGTGAGTTAATGTCCCCACTTTTAAACTTTTACTTGTTTTCTAAATTTGGGGAAAATACACGTACTATGGTATGTTGAACACAAAACTAAGGAATGACACATAGATCATGTGATGGATAGGGTGACATAAGCACCACTAATCAACTATATACCTAGACCGTGGAACAAAAGGTTAGATCTAATGGGTTTCAGGCAGCCACACTCCGGGCCACGTTCTACCTAGAGTGCTTTTGTGTCTCAAGTCATAAAACGACAGAAAAATGCCTATGGTTTGGATGCTTCCTATGTCGTGACATATGTTAATGTCCTTGCAAAACATTAGCGATCTCGTATTCCTTACATTTACAGAACTCAATTTACAGATACGTTTTACAAATTACATACCATGTTTTCATACAAGTATACATACATTCTATACGAAAACTGCATGAATTCACACCAACTTATGTTGACAATTTCCCAAAACTTACATGTATTTCAGGTAACTAGGTGGATGTATGCGTAGTCTCTCTCTTGCTCAAGGATGTCGTTTGTGTTTCAAGTTGTTATGTGTTAAGGCTCCAATGCCACTTTTGTAGGATTTGGTTGTTATATCCCACCTCCTGCGGTGATATAATGATCAAAACCTTGATATTTATTTTTGAAACGAAGTTGTGAACTTTGCAAACAATTATCTTATGTGTGATGTAAACTTAAAACTTAACTTTTCATTTTAGATATTAACTATCAATGGCATTGTGGAGTTGTTTTACATTCATGTAGTATGTTCACCTATTGTATGCAATGAGAACCTTTCAGGATCACACCTCGTGCTTCCGCCTTAGAAAGGGGTGTGACAGATTGGTAACATAGCTGCGATTATAGTGAACCCCCCTTCTCGAGTCTAGACAACAATCCTTAGGATCCTCTCACGAAAACAATTTTTCAAAGTTTTTCATTGCATAAAACGTTCTGCGACATCCACTACCTGAACTTGTTTTTCAAAGAGTAAAGTAAGGACACTACGAGACTTAGGGTGCACAGGGGTAGCACTTAACTTCAACTAGGGACAACTTGCTTATGTGTGTATAACTATTAATATATATTAATTAAGTAGTAATAATTAATATATGTACATATACCATGGATATTGTGTTACAGGTACTCATGTCATCTTCTGAGAGTAGCGGTCTATCTGATGGCACGATCCTATGGCTGTTGTCTCCGATGATGAGGTAGCACACATCCCCAAGATCTTCACATCTAACTCCGAGAGCAACCTGGAGATGATGTCTGACGATGACGATCTCGATGATTTTCAGCCTTTCGTTCTACCAGACTTTGGAGATGATGTCCCATTTGTTGATGACGTTCTAGCTTTTCCTCAACCCATCCATGACCAGCTTATCATCGGACATCCCGATGGTGAGCATCTTGTTGAGCCTATTCCGATTCATGCTATTCCCCTTGCTGCCATCCCTGCTGAGGATTAACCTTTCGTTGTTGATTTGGACGATGATGTTGATGTCCCTGTGTTTGAGGAGGAGCACCCTGACGACGATCTTGGCGATGTCGAAGTATTTGACATCGCTATCCTAGACGTAGCATCTCCAGTTGTATCTGTCATCGATATCTCTTCTGATTCTGATCTTGAGTCTGACGCCGACTCCTTTGAGTCAGTGACTTCCTCTGCCATTCGAGCTGCTGGATTAGAGGCTTACCCTACTGATGATGATGATGTTGTTTTTGTTTCCCGAGCTACTCCCGTTCATGTTCCTACACCTACTGGTACACCCCCTGATACCCCTGTTCGTGCTACCAGTGACAACTCTTCACAGCCACCTGACCTAGTGGACCATTCTAGTTTGTTACGTAGTATCTGTTATGCTTCAACTTTTCCACGTACCCCTCCTACTCATGGGGGAGAGCCTTCAGGTCATCCACAAATATCGCCACCCGAGTCGAGTCCATGTCTTCAGTAACCTCGATTATTCCCTCCATACACTATGTGCGTTATCTGATCCATATCATCCCTCTGGTTACACACGAGATGATCTTTTGTTACCACTTCAGCTTCAGGTAGAGATCCTCTGCCACAGAGTCTATGAGCTGGAGAATGAGGCAGATGTTAGACGACCTCCTCCACCGGATTATCCCCCACCAGTCACACCTCCACCACCATCTTCACCACCACCAGCATCCCCACCACTACCTGCTCATGCACCTGTTGATGGTCATGCTGCTCGTTTCCCCACCATAGAGCAGCATGTTAGTTTTATGATCCGTCGAGTCCATTAGCTCGAGGATGAGGTAGCTCATCTTAGTAGCTTGGCTTTTCCTACACCCCTACCCTCCCCACCAGCCCCTTAGATTTTCTTTGCAGGTACTTGATGTTAGAGCCGTATTTTTGGGTCTGAAGACTACAGCCGAGTTTTGAGTATAACTTGAAGACATGGACCGCCAAAGTGAAGAAAGATATCTTGCCTGTTATATGTATTAAAACTTGTACTATTGGGTGATGTAACCCTTATGCATTTTTGTTTTCTTCACAACCAATTATGTAACAAGTTGTCCTGATATGTATAAAAACTCGGTGATTATCTTTGTGACACATCAATATTTATCTGTTTATGCATGCTTATTGATGTATGAATTGATTTATATGTTTGGTGGATTGTTGTTGTTGCATGTGTATATATGTATGTATATATATGTTCTTTTATTATCTAGTATGGTGGTATCAGATAAACGCCTAACTCTAATGTGTTGTGTTTTGAAAGAACATGGCACCTAGGATAATGGTGAACACCCGAGGTTCTGACCAATCTCCACCACCGCCGATGCTGAGGACTGCTGAAGGACTGAACTCTCTTCTGGAGGAAAGGATTTCTGAAGCTATCGCCCAGTACGAGGCGAACCGTGCTGAGCACAATAGAGGCTCATGAGGTACCGAGCGCAATGGACATGGAGATTCATCTAGAGGAAACCCTACCCAACGTAACCTTGAGTTGATTTGCTATAATTTGATGGAACATATGAACGTTCTTTGTTTCATTGTTTCATTAATTACTCATGTGCGAATTGGTTGAATAAATTCTAGCATGCACCTACAAGCAGTTTCTAGACTGCAAGCCACTGAATTACGACGACACTAGAGGTGCAGTGGCCTTCGTGCGATGGACTGAGAAAACCGATTCCACAATCCGAATGAGCAAGTGCACCGCAGATCAATAAGTCACAGTTGTTACTGGGTTATTCGTCGATGAAGCTTTAACATGGTGGAACTTATAAGTCCAAACCCTGGGTGATGATGCCGCTTACGGTATGTCATGGGATGAGTTGAAGGAACGAATGAGGGGAATGTATTGCTCACACGCTGAACTTCAAATGCTGGAGACTGAGTTTTGGAATCTATCCATGGTTGTTGAGGACATTGTTGGTTATACTCAAAGATTCAATGATCTCTCGAGAGTGATCCCCTATCTGGTGACTCCTGAATTTAAGCTCATTGTGCGCTATATCTGGGGACTGGCTCCAGAGTTTCGTAGTTTGGTGGCTGTGGCAGAACCCACAACAATCACTCAGGCTGTAACTCTGGTTGTCAGCCTTACTGAAGATGTTGTTCGCATGAAAAAAGTTATCGTTGAAAACCACTGAGAAAACCGAGATGCATGCTGAGTCGTCTGGTGACAAGAAAAGGAAACATTCGAATCTGAATCAATCGACCCGCAACAACAACAAGGGTTCCAACAACAAGAAGCCTGACCCTAATCCACCCAAGGAGGCGAAAGCACTTGCAGCTGCGAATGATACCGTAGCAAGAGGATACCAAGGCACTATGCCTAAATGCAACAAGTGTAAGTATCATCATGATGGAGCTTGTCGCATTCTAAGGTGCATCAAATGTGGAAGATTGGGTCACCAAACAGAAGATTGTCGGGGAAGAGGAAACGGAGGCAGTAATAGGAATGGGAATGGAAACAGAAATGGGAATGGAAATGGAAATAGGAATAGGAATGGAAATGGTGTTGACAATGGGAATGGTAATCATAACAACAACGACGCTGGTAACCGAACTGGGAATGGAAACGGGCGGAACCAAGGATGCTATGGTTGTGGTAGCAATGAACATTTCAAGAAAGATTGCCCGAAGAAAAATGATGCTTAGGCTCGAGCATTCGTGATAAGAGCAAGGAACGCCCGCAAGGACCATAATGTGGTCACCGGTACGTTTCTCGTTAACAATAACTTTACATCCATATTATTTGACACTGGTGCCGAGTATAGTTTCATGTTTGCGGAATTTAAACGTATGCTTGGGGTTGAGTCTAGTAAGCCAGATATCCCTTATTCCATAGAACTAGGCGATGGTAAACTTGTTGGATCAGTTGAAGTTGTTAGAGGATGTACATTGGAACTTGGTTAACGAAGATTTAGTATCGATCTTTTTCCTGTTCAACTGGGTAGCTTTGATGTTGTGGTCGGTATGGACTGGCTGTCCAAGAACAAAGCCGAAGTTGTTTGTCATGAGAAAATCATTTGCATCCCTCTTGCAAATGATGAAACACTCATAGTCCATGGAGAGAAAAGAGACACACCCCTGCGGATCATCAACTGTATGAAGGCACAAAAATGCTTACGAAAAGGATGCGTTGCCTTCCTGGCACACGTGGTAGATAAGAAGGATGAGGAGTCGAAGCTCGAAGACATCCCTGTGGTAAAGGATTTCCCTGAAGTATTCCCCGAAGACTTACCAGGATTACGTCCGCAGAGACAAGTCGAGTTCCATATTGTAGGTCCCCTATCCCGTATGGATCGTAACAAAACTGATAATCTACCAAGGGTGCGGAATCCCCTTGATAAACCAAACAAACAGAAACAAGTAGATGAACAAGAACCATTTTCAAACCGATGTTCTATGATTATCAAACAAGACGTTTTACAATCACTCAAGATCTCCAAGAAACTCATAGCCAATTTCTGTGTATTCGAATGCTCTCATAATGTCTAAAAGTCTAACCCTAAAACTAAAGCCAAAGGTTGTTTATATACCATAACCTATGCCATACGAATTGGGCTAAGCCCATACGCATTCTAAACAAAATTTGGGCCTAATTGACTTGATGTAAACTTGGACTTCATTTGGGCTTCAACATACTCGAATTCCTTTCAGTCTTCATGTAAGTCTTCGTGGCCTAAACCTGTTTAATATCCAAAGACCAATCCAAGGCTGTTGTCACATAAAATGCACCAACAACCTCCCCCTTGACAATAGCTTGCAAAGGTAACTTTAGTCTTCAGAATCTCATAGTCTTTGGTCTTTGGATAGCGTCAGCTTCAACACGACTTCTGTCAGCAACAGACTCCCCCTAAGCTGATGTATCCAATCACCAAATCTTCCAAGTTTTGAGTTAGCAATCTAATTAAGTTTTCACAGCATCCATTCTGCATTGTAGAAGGAGGATTCTACCAAGCATCAACAAACTCCTCATCACTTCACATCAACTCTTCAGCAACATACTGCTTCAATCTGTATACCATAAAACAAACATCTCGAGAAACCATAAGGATTTTTCAACATAGTTAAACAATTATTATTATTCAAGAGATAGTTAAACTGCATTATAGATTAAGCATTTTCAGTTTAGCACCAACATGCAACAAATTTTTTTTAATCAAACACCCCATAACCTGCATGATTTAAAATTTTGAACCCACTTTCTAACACCGCCTCCCCCTATCGGTAACAACCGTCACACCCCCAAAATCCACAAGCGGAGTATCACCGCAGGAGACGTGACTGACCAGGATCCAGCCACCAATCATATTGAACAATGTAATTAAGTAAATAAAAGTCCAACCACACAATATAATTAGTGTTCAAAACAAGTTAATCTAGTTCAAGTTATCAGCGGAAGCAATAAAGTTTAAAACCAAAAACCAAAGTATAACTTTAAAAGTTCAATGTTTAACATGGAACTCAACAGTCCATGTCCCACAACGACTCCTGCTCCCCTGCAAGCTCCAGCTAACATCTAACGACCTGCAAGGCATGTAACAACGAGTCAACAATAAAGTTGAACGAGTTCACAGTTGGTTGTCCAGTTTAAAGTTGTTTCAAAAACCATGAGTTCATTCGAAAACCATTAGTTAATCAGTTCCTTGTTTCCCAAACCATATCTAGTGGGGGCTACCCCATGTAACCACTAGACCGTTACCATATCGACAACTGCCTGAGAAAGTTGTGCCCTACGTCAATGTCTATCATCATTGACAAAATGCCCAGATCCATTAGTCCACTTCCGTCCTCTGCGGCACGGTGTGAGGCTTGTCAAACCAAATTGCGCTATTTAACTAATGACCCGCTCGCCATTGGCCCGGCGATTAAGTCGATATAAAAATGAGGGACTTAATGATAGAGTTTTGTCTAGTAAGTTATATGTTGTCGTCCTTCCAACTGAGGATGGAGGTACGTAATCTACCCAAGGAGAATACGCAGGTTAAATGTTGTCATCCTTCCCAACGAGGATGGAGGTACATATTCTACCCAAGAAGAATATGCAGGTTCCGTTTTAGTTTCTTAACCCATTCCCAACCACCGGGAATCCCATGCCTTATAGAAAGTGTGAACTCACCTTGGTTTGCTTAGTTTGTTAATCTACTTGTTCACAGTTAAACAATCAAAGCCTATAGTATGCATACATACGTAATCAGTTTTCATTCACAAAGTTCACGTGTAAATACAAATCACAGTGGGTATTCAATCAATGATCACTAGATAGCACATAGCAGTTACGCAACTTGTTCAAATTCACAGTTCACATGTATGTTTAGTAACAGTTCTTAACAGTTAAGTATGCTAATCAAAATTGAATCATGTTTCCTCATGCATATCTTCAACAGACAAAGGTCAGCATATAATCATACATTATTATACTTGTACCAAACTACATTCTGTTTGTGAGATTCTGACCTACGGCGAAACCCCTAAGCGATGAAACCCCAAGGTGACGAAACCTCTTATGTTTCATCGGCTTGAGAGTATGATGAAACTCTACTATGTTTTGTCGACCAGAGTGTTTCGTCGGGGTGGGACTTCCGTCGTCAATGCAACAGTTAAGCATACACACTGTAAACCCTAATCATCAACAACCGTTTCACCATTATCATCAATCATACAGTTATCATCCAAATACAATAAACATTAACGCTACCTATCACCATGTCACACCCCGACCATGTAAAACAACAAAACATGGCGGAAACGTCGGGGAATGTTGTAACAGAATCATTGTTTCATAACACATGGAAATTGAAATATTGTTTTATTGATTAAAAGAGTTACAATGTCTTGACAATCAAAGAAATATAACATAAATAACTAGTCTTGCATCTTTTATTGTCACTAAGGCCCAAGTCCGCCTAAGTGTATCTTGATAAATCCTATGCATCATATCCTGAAACACATGTGAAAATAGGTACGTCAGCATAAAAATGCCTGTGAGATACATAGGTTTTGTGAAAATAAGATTCATGACTTATGTTTAAGAAAATGTTTAGTCATGAACCTTGTAATTTGCTTTGTCTTGTAAATCATTTGAAAAGTGATAAATAAACCAAATGATATATATGTATAAAAGAATAATACATGGTTAAGTAAATAACCAAGTAAAATGAGTTTGTATTAGATAAGTTGTTTGTAAAACAATGTATTGTGAAAAGTATGTTATTTGTATAAAATGTTATATGTCTAAATTGAAATGCTTCAAATAACGCTACGATATGTAATACCATACAAGCACTTATATATAGGAAGTACCAGCGGCGTATCCACCATGCTTGTATCATATTACGCACGCCTCGTTACTTAAATCACTTACTCAAACCAAACCATCAAAGTAGAATGTTTACGTATAATCAAATGTCAAAATGTTTGTGTGAAAACCATGTCTAATGTCTATGTCTAATGTAAATCATGAATTGTGTATATCAATGTCAAAATGTTTATGTATGGTAAGTGAAATATATCAACTAAACCATATGTAAAATGCACAAAAACAAGGTATTGAAGTAAAACATGGTTTAAATCAACGTTATGTTTTGTGTAATAAATGCATGCTATACTGATATAAACATCTATGCGGTATTGTGAAAATTCATACATCCAAGCCTTGTGACTGTAGAATAAACCCTAGCACAAAGTCTAAGGTCCACCTAGAAATGTAGTCGGATTCGGTCATTCCTTCCAATCCAAACAAACCCGGGATTTCAGGAATGGGAGTTGTCAAGTCCTATGGTACCACTACCTACTACCGAGCGGCATGATCGGTGTTAATGAATGTACATTGTCCCATTTAAACAAACCAAATGTCATACCAAAATGTAAGCATGTGATGAATAATAAATGTACTAAGTACGCACACAATGGACATACATAGCATAAAATGTAATGTAAAACGATGTACTAAGTATGCACACAATGGGCATATATAGCATAAAATGTAATGTAATGTAAAACAATGTACTAAGTACGCACACAATGGGCATACATAGCATAAAATGTAATGTAAAACGATGTACTAAGTATGCACACAATGGGCATATATAGCATAAAATGTAATGTAAAACAATGTACTAAGTACGCACACAATGGGCATACATAGCATAAAATGTAATGTAAAACAATGTACTATAAATGTACTAATGAACATAGCAAGTATATGATGTGAAAACAGGAAAGCATGAAAGTAACAAGTAGGCACATGTGTTTCACCCCAAAATGTTTGGAAAACAGTAAAAGAGGGGTCTATGTACTCACTTGAGATTGCTTAGTAGTCCTTGAGTAACAACCAAACAATGCTAGAGATCACGGATATCAAACGGCACCTAATATAGGTAACTATGTTAATATACCAGACCTAAAATCGGAGGATTGGATAGAATGAGGGTTCGTAAACCAAATGAGTATGGAAACTCATGCAATATGGTTTAACAAAGCCCACATACTAAAATGAAACCTAGCCTAAGTGCTTACGACCCATTACGACTCGTTTAGGTAGCTTATGCTACTTTAACGCGTCGTTCGCGTAAAACGCGTTCGGAACGCCTAACTAGCCCTATGATAAGTAAAATATGCCTTAACATGTCTAATATTGTTGCTAAATCAGTTTAGATACCAAAAGTTATGTTACATATGCTTAAAATGAATTTTGGCGTAAAAAGGGCATTTTGGTAAATTACCTAAGGCATATAAACTACCTATCATACAACTAACTAAATGACGTGACCATAAGGTATAACCTCGGAAGGTTATTCCCTATACAACTATGGTCACCTAATGTGTTTGGTCGGATCCTAATGATCGACCAAACGGGTCGGGTTCAAAAGTATAAGCGATTGTTTAGATCGCTTACCTTACGACCCTATATAAGCACTAAACTAAAAGTGACGAGCTAAGCATGTTAAAACATGCTTAACTAAGTTTAGAAAACAGGTTTGGTATCTAAACAAACGGTTTTGATACCCACAAGTAGTTTGGTTACAAAATACGCAATAACACGTATTTTGGCCGAAACTACGACTCGTCACTGAGCCTAGATAACGTGGTAACCAGTAGGTATAGTCACTAGGGACTATAACCATCGTGATTACGCTCACGTTATGAAGTTCAAACGAACTTCTCATTGACCATAAACTGGTCAACGCAGAAAGTCAAACAAAGTTTGACTTTTACGTTAAACGAATAAAAAAAACGAAGGAACACTTACAAAGGGTCCCCGAAAGCTAATGTTGATCCAAGTAGCTCAGGTATGAAGCAATGGCTTCAACTTAGAGCTTTTAGATCAGATTTTTGTGGGTTTTGGGTTGAATGGGGTTGGGTATTTATAGGATCTTCCATATAGAATATTCCTAGCATATTCCAAGCATATTCCTAGCATATTCCAAGCATATTCCTAGCATATTCCTAGCATATTCCAAGCATATTCCTAGCATGGTCCGGGTGTGACATGGTGATAGGTATCATTTCCGCGTTGTGATCTAGGCAAGCCAGTAACAAAATCCATGGAAATTTGCTCCCATTTCCATGTCGGTATCTCTGGTTGTTGAAGTAGGCCTGATGGTTTCTGGTACTCGATTTTGACTCTCGCACCAGTCAAACATTTACTAACATAGGTCGCTATGTTAGCTTTCATGTGGGGCTACCAGTACGTAGTCTTGAGATCATGGTACCTCTTATCCGAACCAGGATGTACCGAGTAACGAGATTTGTGTGCTTCATCCATCACAAGCTCACGTAGATTACCATAGAGTGGAACCCAGATGCGCCCTATCACGTAATAAGTACCGTCTTCCTTTTGTTCTAACCATTTCTTCGATCCTCGCAGGGACTCAGCCTTGATGTTCTCTGCTTTCAATGCTTCAATATGAGCATCTCGTATCTGAGCGGGAAAACTAGAGTGGATGGTAAGCTGTAACGCACACACGCGCTTAGGTTTAGTCTCCTTCCGACTGAGGGCATCGGCCACAACATTGGCTTTGCCCGGATGGTACTTGATCGCGCGTTCATAATCATTCAGAAGTTCGACCCACCGATGCTGTCGCATGTTCAACTCCTTCTGATCGAAGATATGTTGGAGACTCTTGTGATCGGTGTAAATGGTGCACTTGGTACCGTACAGGTAATGCCTCCATATCTTGAGTGCGAAAACAGCAGCTCCCAACTCCAGATCATGGGTAGTGTAGTTCCTTTCATGAACCTTAAGTTGGCGTGATACATAAGCAATGACTTTCTCATGTTGCACTAACACACAACCAAGTCCTTGGATTGATGCGTCGCAATAAACCACAAAATCGTCGGTGCCTTCAGGTAACGAGAGAATAGGTGCGCTACAAAGTCTCTCCTTTAAGTGCTGAAATGCGGATTCCTGTGCATCACCCCAACGATAGGTGACACCCTTCTGAGTTAGTGAAGTGAGAGGTTGCACAATCTTTGAGAAATCCTTGATAAATCTCAGTTGGTGTACGAGGTGCAGGCCAGTTCTTGATCGAGTTAACCTTGGATGGATCCACATGAATCCCATCCTCATTTACCACGTGGCCTAGGAAATGGACTTCACGAAGCCAAAAGTCGCATTTCGAAAACTTAGCATAAAGCTGCTCTGTTCGAAGAAGTTCCAAAATAAGTCGCAGATGCTGCTCGTGTTCCTCCTAACTCTTAGAATAGACCAGGATGTTGTCGATAAAAACAATAACGAACTTATCCAAGTAAGGTTTGCACACTCGGTTCATGAGATCCATGAAGACCGCAGGTGCGTTTGTCAATCTGAAAGGCATGACCAGAAACTCGTAGTGTCTATAACGAGTCCTGAACGCCGTCTTAGAGATGTCCTCATCTCGGACTCTCAGCTGATGATAGCCCAATCTCAGATCAATCTTTGAGTAGAAGCTCGACCCTTGCAACTGGTCGAACAGGTCGTCAATACGTGGAAGAGGATAACGATTCTTCACGGTCACCTTGTTGAGTTCACGATAGTCAATACACATACGGAAGGTACCGTCTTTCTTCTTCACAAACAAGACTGGAGCTTCCCAGGGCGAAGAGCTAGGACAAATGAAACCCTTGTCCAAGAGTTCTTGTAGTTGTGTAGACAGTTCCTCTAGTTCTGATGGGGCTAATCGATAAGGTGCACGAGCTATGGGTGCTGCTCCAGGAGCTAGCTCGATTTGAAATTCGACTTGATGATGAGGCGGAAGACCAGGTAATTCCTCAGGAAATACCTCAGGAAAGTAGCGTACAATCGGGATATCTTCTATCTTATTCTCTTTCATTGAGGTGTCAGTAACGAGTGCTAGAATAGCTGTGTGGCCCTTTCGTAAACACTTCTGGGCCTTAAGGAAGGATATGATGCCTACTACTGCACCACTCTAGTTACCATGAATCACGAGGGGTTCTTCACCAGAACGAGGGATGCGGACAATTTTCTCCTTGCAAAGAATTTTCGCTTGATGTTGAGATAACTAATCCATCCCAATGACAACGTCGAAGCTACCAATAACGATAGGTATGAGGTCGATAGAGAAGGACTGATCAGCAAGAACAAGATTACAACCCTTAACTATGTGTGTGGCCTCAAGATTTTTACCATTTGCTAGTTCTACAATATGCTTGGTGTTTAAGGGAATTGGGGTACGCTTAAGCATCTGACTAACTTTTAAAGACACGTAACTAGTATCGGCACCCGAATCGAATAAAACAGTAACATAGAAGTCTTCCAGTAGGAACTTACCCGTCACAACATTTGGATCATTCCTTGCATCACCCTGACCAATCACGAAAGCACGTCCCCTGGCGTCGTTGCCATTATTGTTACCCTCATTGTTGTTCCCATTTCCTTGGTTGTTGTTGTTGTTCTGATCCTGATTCAACTGTGGACAGTGTCTCTTGAAGTGACCCTCAGCACCACACTGAAAACATCCCTTATTACCCTGCTGTTGCTGCTGCTGGTTCTGTGGAGCTTGTGGCTGTTGTTGACGATTCTGATTCGCAGGATGTGGGCTCCTGCAATCCTTGGCTGCGTGACCAAGCTTGTTACATCTATGACAACGACCCTTGTTGCACGACCCGCTGTGGTGCAAATTACATCGATTGCACTTAGGGTGATTTCCCCTGTATCCACTCTGACCCTGATTCCCAGAAGACTGCTGATTGGGGCTCTTGTACTCATCAATCCTTCGCTGCTGAGACTGAGACTGAACAGAAGTAGAACCTTTGCTTGAATTTCGATCCCATTTGCGCTTGTTGTCGCTAGGTGCATCTGAAGTAGTGGTAGCACTAATACGCTTAGGCAGCTTGTTCTTCTCAACTGCCTGATCAGTGAGACGATGGGCTAGCCATATGACTTCCTGGATGGTACCAAGGTTAGCCGCAGTCACATGGCTCTGAATCTCTGGCACTAGACCCTTGAGGTACAGCTCGATACGTTTGATAGGTGGATCCACCATAGTAGGACACAATGCAGCCAATTCATTCGATCTCTTCGTATACGCCTCTATTTCAGACCCCTTCATCTTCAAATTATAAAACTCTACTTCCAGCTTGTGAATGTCGTCGCGATGACAGTACTCCTCTTTGATCAGATCTTTGAAGTCGTTCCATGGGGTGGCATTAGCAGCTGCCAACCCTAGCATTTGTACTTGCACGTTCCACCATGACAACGCAACACCTTCGAGTCTTCCAGTAGCAAATTTTACCCTACGAGCCTCAGGGAATTCACACATCTCGAAGACAGACTCGATCTTCTCGAACCAATGGAGAAGGCCTACAGCTCCTTCTGTACCATTGAAGGTACTAGGTCGACAGTCCACAAAGGTCTTGAATGTACATACAGGAGGCTGAGCATGCTGACCTGTCACGCGAGAAAGAAAAGACAAGGTTAAGCACAAGAGTTGGTTCGCGAGAGTAGGATCTAAACATCCTAAGATAGGTTGGAATGGGAGGTTATACCTCCTGCAGGGGCTGTTGCGAGTGCCTCAGCAACTCGTTCATTGATTAGAGCCGTCAGCTGGGCTTGAGTTAAGTTCAATCGTCCACTCATGATCTTCACATCAAAGAAAGCACAAGTGAGGGAAGTGTCACGAAAGTGCATAAGTGTGGGATGACAGAAGAGAGTAAGCACACAGGGTTTCAAACAATAGTCGATACGTTGACTTAGAATGCCGTGAATAATGCATTATGCAAACTAATAGACAGGCAATATAAATATAAACCATATCACCTATAGTGTTGAGTCTTGAACGTGGAGCGAAGCGTCGTTGTGGATCATCGAGCACTGTACAGGTTATAGTCTGGTTTTGTTAAAAGCTTTCCTTTCTTAAAACCAAGTTCGCTATAACCAATGGGTCTGATACCAATCTGTCACACCCCCAAAATCCACAAGCGGAGTATCATTGCAGGAGACGTGACTGATCAGGATCCAGCCACCAATCATATTGAACAATGTAATTAAGTAAATAAAAGTCCAACCACACAATATAATTGGTGTTCAAAACAAGTTAATCAAGTTCAAGTTATTAGCAGAAGCAATAAAGTTTAAAACCAAAAACCAAAGTATAAGTTTCAAAGTTCAATGTTTAACATGGAACTCAACAGTCCATGTCCCACAATGACTCCTGCTCCCCTGCAAGCTCCAGCTAACATCTAACGACCTGCAAGGCATGTAACAACGAGTCAACAACAAAGTTGAGCGAGTTCACAGTTGGTTGTCCAGTTTAAAGTCGTTTCAAAAACCATGAGTTCATTCGAAAACCATTAGTTAATCAATACCTTTTTTCCCAAACCATATCCAGTGGGGGCTACCCCATGTAACCACTAGACCGTTACCATATCGACAACTGACTGAGAAAGTTGTGCCCTACGTCAATGTCTATCATCATTGACTAAGTGCCCAGATCCATTAGTCCACTCCCGTCCTCTGCGGCACGGTGTGAGGCTTGTCAAACCTAATTGCGCTATTTAACTAATGACCCGCTCGCCATTGGCCCAACGATTAAGTCGATATAAAAATGAGGGACTTAATGATAGATTTTTGTCTAGTAAGTTATATGTTGTCGTCCTTCCAACTGAGGACGGAGGTACGTAATCTACCCAAGGAGAATACGAAGGTTAAATGTTGTCATCCTTCCCAACAAGGATGGAGGTACATATTCTACCCAAGAAGAATATGCAGGTTCCATTTTAGTTTCTTAACCCATTCCCAACCACCGGGAATCCCATGCCTTATAGAAAGTGTGAACTCACCTTGGTTTGCTCGGTTTGTTAATCTACTTGTTCACAGTTAATCAGTCAAAGCCTATAGTATGCATACATACGTAATCAGTTTGCATTCACAAAGTTCACGTGTAAATACAAATCACAGTGGGTATTCAATCAGTGATCACCAGATAGCACATAACAGTTACACAACTTGTTCAAATTCACAGTTCACATGTATGTTTAGTAACGGTGCTTAACAGTTAAGTATGCTAATCAAAATTGAATCATGTTTCCTCATGTATATCTTCAACAGACAAAGGTCAGCATATACTTGTACCAAACTACATTCTGTTTGTGAGATTCTGACCTACGGCGAAACCCCTAGGCGACGAAACCCCCAAGGTGACGAAAGCTCTTATGTTTCGTCAACTTGAGAGTATGACGAAACTCTACTATGTTTCGTCGACCAGAGTGTTTCGTCGGGGTGGGACTTCCGTCGTCAATGCAACAGTTAAGCATACACACTGTAAACCCTAATCATCAACAACCGTTTCACCATTATCATCAATCATACAGTTATCATCCAAATACAATAAACATTAATGCTACCTATCACCATTCCAAATACATCACAGCACCTAACATCTAGCATGAACCCTAAATCATAAAGTAACCACATATGGTCTAGATGGCAACATGAATGTATTCGATGATCAGATCCATTTAACACAAGTACAATATCAAACAGAAGCATGGCTCTAATTAGTGAACATGAATGAATACAATTCCATGAGTTATCATCATGCAGTTTCTAAACAAATCGATTTGCACTAGAACATCAAAACCCTAATTACATGATTTTCAATTCAAGCATTAATCATAGCCAAATCGTTTAGCAAACAATCTCACTTATAATGATAGTTATCTACACACACAGTAACACGTAAATTGAATCAACCAACGAGACTAACCGATTGTGAGATGAAACACAAGAACTTCTAGAGAGATGATGGTTGCCGTCGGGTGCTAAAGAGAGAAAGAGAGTCTAGGGTTTCGTGAATTGTTGTGTGTGCAATATATATCGTAACTGCTGATTTAATTTGGGCTATACTTGGGCCGAAGCCCATGTTGGCAAAACATCAAAGGGAGGCGACGAAACTCCATGTTTCGTCATGATGGACATGACGAAACTCCAAGGTTTCGTCGAGTGAGAGATGGCGAAACTTCCAATGTTTCGTAGAGATGGTTTGTGGTGAAACACCTAAGTTTCGTCGAGTATGGTTTTGATTGCAAACAGTTCAAAGGTTTATAAAAACAAACATCCTAATCACATTAATCATATATTAACTAATAACACAATATCTCAACATATAACAAACGTGCACAATTACAAGGAAAACAAGTTATGTAAACACATTTGTGAAACAATTAACGTGTCGAGGAAAGACCTTGAAAACTCGGGTTGTCACAACAACTCCTCCAAGAATAAAAGTTTTCCGTACATTAAGAATTTTAAACGAAAAAGACACTATTTTTGGATTTTTATATTTTCTGAAAGCAAGTAAATAACAAAAGAAAGAAACACTCTGTTTTTGGGAGAGTCACCGGTAAGAAGATCATATCAGCACAATCAAACTGTTTTTACACTATTAGATAATTCTTTATATAATTTTTCATGAAAAGCAGTCCAAGACGATTACCAGTATGTTTGTCCACCTAAACAAAATGCATGAACATTTCAAGTACCATTACCGTATGATACGTTAAGGTAATTTTATACCGATATACTAGTGTGTCCCACTTTAGGATGTACCCCAGCGATCAAGGTATGCACAAAGTTTCGTCGTAGTAGGTGAGTATACTGAATTCATCCGTTTTGTTTTTCAACGTTTAGACAATTGGTGATCAGGTCAGTACTTCCGTACAGCAAAGAGACCAATATCTAATCGAGGGCTAAGACACATACCAATTTTTGGTACGAATAATGCATTTTGCACATTTGAATGACTCTCCAGAAGAGCTTCTTCATTTATGGGTTTTGGCATTTTTAGCTCTTTTAAGATATCCTGGTTGTGCCTAGGTCAGCATGTATCTAGATGTAGCAGAAGGACAACCCTGATATCCCTGGATGAAACAACAGTATAAAGACCCAAAACCTCATATTTTGGCAATCTATCAACGCAAGATTTAAGGTAATTAAACTATACACCACTGATGTGTTCCCCACTCATACACAGTGCATTTAGGTTTATATCACATTGGTAAGTTCATTATTTCATACTTTTGCCTACTAGTACATCATATGATGAAGCTGCTATCACACTTAAGCAATTTAATTCAGTTTGAGTGTGACAGTCTAACTTGCTGATGTACTATCATCTCTTCTTTTTCACACAGTGATAACTCATTTTTGATTTTCTATTTTTTTATGTTTTTGATTTTTCAATGCTTTTGTATTTTTTATTTTTAAGAAAGTAGTAAACTATTTATAAAATTCTTATGAAAAACCAATTATTCAGGATTCCTTATCCTGTTGAGTTCGACTAAATGTTCAAAGCGAGCTCTATCAAAAGCTTTAGTGTAAAGATCAGCAAGGTTATCTAGTGTGTGGACTCTATGTAGTTCAATTAGTTTCTTTTTAGCACAATCCCGTACAAAATGATGACGAATGCCAATATGTTTAGTTCTATTGTGCTTTACAGGATTATTTGTTATTGAAATAGTGGCATTATTGTCTATCATAATAGGAGTACGAGTGAAATACAAACCGTAATCACGCATCTGCTGTGAATCCAGAGAACCTGAGAGCAGCAGATACCCGCAACAATATATTCAGCTTCACACGTAGATGTAGACACACAAGATTGCTTCTTGCATTGCCAAGACACAATCCTGCCTCCCAAGAACTGACAACCACCTGTTGTAGACTTTCTGTTTGACTTGCATACTCCAAAGTCTGAGTCAGTGTAAGCAACAAACTTCAGATCACTATCAACTGGATACCACAACCAAAGTTTAGGTTTCCCCTTTAAGTATTGAAGAATACGCTTCACTGCTTTCATGTGTGACTCTTTCAGCTTAGCCTGATATCTGGCACACAGACATACGGAAAACATGATGTCGGGTCTTGAATCAGTCAAGTACATTAGAGAACCAATCATTGCCCTGTATTGAGTTGGATCAACATCTTCAGCAGTTTCATGATCTGGGCCAAGATTGTGATTTTCGCAAATGGGTGTGTTGAAAGTAGAGCATTCATTCATTTTGAATCGATTCAAAATGTTATACACATACTTTATCTGACGTATAAACATCCCATCCTTCTTCTGTTCAACTTGTAATCCCAGAAAGAAAGCCAACTCACCCATAGCGCTCATTTCAAACTTGCTCTTCATCACCTTCTTGAACTCGTGACACATGTTTTCATCAGATGACCCAACGATGATGTCATCCACATACACCTGTACCAGCATAAAATCTTCCTTCTGTCGTTTGATGAATAGTGTACTGTCAATCTGACCTCTTTCAAAACCATTCTTGATCAGATGTGTAGACAGTGTCTCGTACCACGCCCTGGGAGCTTGATGTAATCCTTACAAAGCCTTATCAAGTTTGTAAACCCGATCTAGATAGTCTGGATCAACGAACCCATATGGTTGTGAGACATACACCACTTCTTGGACTTTCCCGTAAAGAAATGCACTCTTCACGTCTAGTTGATAAACTTTGAAGCCTTTGAATGATGCCAAGCCTAAGAACAAATGAATTGCCTCCAACCTTGCCACTGGTGTAAACACCTCATTATAATCTATCCGTTCTTGCTGATTGAAACCTTTGACAACCAATCGAGCCTTGTTACGCGTTACTCTCCTTCTCACCTTTAGGAAGGTCGACTAACTCCCAAACCTTCAACTTTGCAAACTGGGCCAATTCCACTTGCATAGCTTCAACCCATGAATTGTCTTTAAAAGCCATATGATGTTCTTCGGCTCCTCTTGGGAAATAAAGCAACTATACAAGCACTCGTTCACTATCCCAGTTTTCTCAATTGAAAAAATAGAACAGAATTCGTTGCTATGCTTCTCATCGTCGGAATACCTACAGGAGGATCTCCAAGTATCGTGTCAACTTGATGATCTCTGTTTGCTCGTTTAGTAGCAACGGCATCCACTTCTAGATTGTCACCCAGATTTGCTCCAACCTCCCCCTGAATATTCTGATTCGCAAACGGATTAGTGAAATCCTCCCCCTGAATAGGTTCACACACACTATCGCTTGAATCATAAACAACAGCACCTGAGGAAGTTTCCAGAGCATCTGTCATATCAACACTCGATCTAGGCATGAACTCGCCTTCATCGTCTTCACTAATCACTGTTTGTATCAACTGAGAATCATCTGCATTAGAAAACTCAGGAATATTAAATGATTTAAATACACTTTCATAATCATATAATATAGCTGGACCACTCGTTAATTGTTGAGGTTTGTATGTAGTAATTTCAACATTAAAAACAACCTCAATTTTACTAGTTTTTAGATTGAAAACCCTTTTATTCGGTGTGCCAGGTACGTAACCTATAAAATAGCCTTCATCAGCCACCTCACCGAATTTTTGTTTATCTTTGTTTTGCACAATGGTGCAGGGTAATCCAAATGGTTCAAAGCCTTTCAAGTTTGGTTTCTCGTTAAACAATAATTCATGACAATTTTTGTTAAAATGTTTAACGGTTAAAACTTTGTTTAGGACGTAGCAAGCTGTATTCACAGCTTCTCCCCAGAAAAGAACTGGTAGCTTTGAATATGAAAGCATAGTCCTAGCGGCTTCAATCAACGTCCTGTTTTTCCTCTCAGCAACTCCATTCTGTTGAGGCTTATAAGGAGCAGAGTACTGATGTTCTATTCCCTTGCGAAGACAGTAGAGATCCAGAATCCGATTCTTGAACTCCGTGCCATTATGACTCCGTATCCTCTTGATCCAAGCTTCATGGACGTTTTCGAATTTTGTAAAAAGATCTATCAGCATCTCCGCTGTCTCATCTTTTGTACCTAAAAAGAAAACCCATGAATAACGTGAGTAATCATCAATGACAACAAGACAGTAGTACTTTCCACCTATGCTCCTGACATTCACTGGACCGAATAAATCCATGTGAAGTAGTTCATAAGGGGCATCTACAGAATTTACTGTTTTTGATTTGTGAGGTTTCTTATGTTGTTTTCCCTTTTGACATGGAAGACATTTATCTTCCACGTGAAACCTCTGCATTGGAACCCCTTTCACTAGCTCATTTTTAATAATGTAGTTCATTTTGCGGTAGTGAATATGGGCCATGCGTCTGTGCCACAACATTGATTCAGCTTCAGATGCTTTTGATAGCAAACATGCCACCACAGCAGATGGATCCTTGGCACCCATGTCCATGACATAAGTATCATTTCTCCTCGGTGCACGCATCACTATCCAGTCGTCCGGTATCACCAAATCCGGTTTCAACATCAATGCCTCGAACTTCGTAAAATGGACCGAGTAACCCTTGTCGCAGACTTGTGACACGCTCATTAGATTGTGTTTAAGCTGCTCAACATAGTTCACTTTGACCAAGGTGATCTTCCCGTTCGTCACTTTTCCTCGTCCGGTAATCCTACCACCTCTAGCACCAACAAAGTTTACATGTCCTCCATCATACTCTTTCAATTCAGAAAACAATCTCGCATCCCCCGTCATGTGACTAGAGCAGCCACTATCAACATACCATAAGTTAATAATCCTCCTTCACAGCTCCTGCACACACCAACCAAAAGATTAGTTAGATTGTGGGACCTAAGCCTTAATGGTCTTGGGTCGTCCAAATTCACCAACTACAGGACATCCATCCAATATCCATCACTCCTAACTGGAGTCTTGGATCTCGGACCTGTTGATGGAAATGGGGTTTGATTTCCATGAGGTCTCTGGTCCTGAGGGTTCCTATGTAAGTTTGGACTATGTGACCTTTGGAAATTTTGATTTTGAAACCTTGAGTTTTTATTCGAAGAAGCTTGATTGTTGTAATTTCTAAAGCCATTGTTATAAAAGGTTCGACCACCATTATTTTGGTATCCATTTTGATATTGACCTTGACTTCTGAAATTACTTGAATTTCCATTAAAATTGTTCATTCTAGGTGAACTGCTTCTAGGTCTCTCGTGTCTGCCTGATATAGATTCAGGCTGAAATCTTTGTTGATTTCTTTGAAAATGAGGTACTTGTTGAGTTCCTTTTTCAGCCTTATCTACACCGACAGCAACACCCTCTGGTTGCTTAGGAGCAGATTTCTTTGGAGAGTTAGACTCTCTCTCCTTTTTATCACCACTCTTCTCTGGTGACTTCCTTCTCTGTTTCTCACTAACTTGTGCTTCAGTCTTTTTGTTAGGACAGCAGCTAGCTACATGTCCCTTTTTATGACACTTGAAGCACGATCTCTTTTTCGAAGACATCTTAACTGAAGTCTTTGAACTAGATCCTTGTTTTGATGATGATGCCTTAGAAGGATTTTGTTCAGTTAGCTTAGATTCAGATTTTTCTATGTTTTTGTTTTTAGCAAACTCTACATTTGATTCGTTTTCAATAACAACTGTTTCGTTTTTCATGTCACTTCCTTGAACAAAAGTTTGATTTTTGTTTTTAGGATGTGAATTTTTCTTTTTCAAAACAGGTTCTCTGTTATTTTCCTTCTTAGCATCATCACTCTCAGACACATCACCTTGACTTGATGTGGAACTACTTGGTGATGTTGACAGAAAGTCTATTAACTCATCTTCATCAGGTAGGAATGAATAGTCCTGACTAAGAGGAGGTGGGACTTCATTAAAGCCCTTGAAGCCCACACTGGTCTTGTCATTACTCTTCTTTAACCCACCCATCATGTGTTTCATAACAAAAATGGAATCTCTAAACTGACTCAGTTTCTTTTCAAGTTCAACAATTTTTAATTGTATTTCAGACAAGTCTTTGCACTTTTCAGAAACCTCTTTTGTTTTCTCACTCATAGTGTCATGAGCTAAGTCTATAATTTGAAGTTTTTCATTTAATTTGCAGGTTAAAACTTCAATTTCAGCTTCATAGCCTTTAATTTTCTTCAAATACATAGACTCATTTCTTTTAACAAAAAGTTTGATTCTTTAATGTTAGATATTTCATTAACCAGACTTTGATTTTCAGTTGATAACCTATCAACTTCACCCTGTAATTCACGAAATCTTAAGCAAACAGAACTAGCAGAATTACTCACCTCTGCTGTTGGCTTGTCTAGGTTGGCCATGAGAGCAGCAATTTGAGCTTCCAAACTTTTATATTTTGCATCTTTCTCTTCAGCTTCCTTTTCATAATCAGACTTCAGCTTTTCCTCTTCAGCTTCAGTTCTCTGATCAGCTTTATCTTTTTCAGCTTCACTTTCCTTCTCAACTTCAACATCATCTACTGCAGCTTCAACATCATCAACTGGCACAATCTTTGCCATGAATGCCTGAGTTACATTCTCATCATCTTCTAGATGAACACTCCAGTCATATGAACCCTCTCTTGCTGTAGAGATCAAAGCCTTTGAGATAGAGTTGTTTGATGCATTCCTATTGTTTGAACTCTGACTCGAAGCCTTAGTTTTCTATTTTTGACATTCCCTAGCAAAATGTCCATAACTTTGACCGTTAAAGCACCTTACTTTGTCCTTGTCAAAACCAACACTTTTCCCCACAAACTTACTTCCTGTTCTATTCATAAATCTCTTCACTCGTTTAGAAATCATGGCCATTTGCCATTGCAGATCCATCTCCTCTAAGTCATCATGGTCAATCTGATCATAATCTTCATCTAAAGTGGCAGGATCAGAAATCTTCCCCTGAATGTAGTTCTCATACTAAGCTACGAATAAAGCAAGTAAAGCAAGATGTTCTTCTGCAGACTTAACACTCATAGGCATCGACTTTGTATTATTGCTCTGATTTGTAGCTGATGTTTTCTTTGCTCCCGTTGATACTCCTGAAGCAGCTATGAAGCATACACCACCATCCTCATTCATGGTAACCTGCTCATTCTCACATGACAGAAAAGCAGTAGCAGAGTCACTAGAAGCGTTGTGAGATGAAGAAGATGAAAGTCCATTGTAAATCCCTGGATCTTGAACCTGATCATATCCAGTTTCTTTCTTCTTCATATTGTGCTCATAAGCTCTCAGCTTTCCAACCACTTCTTCCAATTCCATTGTCTCATAATCTGCTTCTCCCTTGATCATGAGAGTATAGATATCCCATTTAACAGGTAAAGCATCGAGCAACTTCTCATTTTTCTCTATGTCAGAATAGCTATCTATATCATAATTGTCCATTTCTGACATCAGATGGTAGTATCGAGTGATGATGTCCTCAAGTGATTCATTTTTCATATACTTGAATACAGCGAACTGCTTCTTCAGTAGATCAACTTTGTTCTTTTTGACATCTGCATTTCCCTCATATCCTTTCTCTAATGCATCCCACATTTCCTTTGAAGTAGTGTACTTCTTAAAGGTATGCTTGATGCCATCTAGTAAGGACATCTTGATTGCAGCCAAGGCTCTTTTTTCAGCCTCATACATCTTTTTATTAGCTTTTTGCATGTTCACATACGCAGTGACACATTGTCTGCCTTCAAAATCATGTGTTGGGTTTGTGTACCCATCAACAATACAGATCCACATGCGTGTGTCCTGATATTCAATAAAAGATTGAAATATGTCATTCCATGTCAAATAATTTTCCACCTTCATCATCTTAGGCGGTTTGTTGGTAGTGCCAACCTCGTGCTACGTCCTTAAGAGTTTGTTCAAATTAGACATGTTCGACATTTTAACGTAACAGACTGGTAAAACTGCATAAATTTTTTCCGAAAACTGTTTTTACCAAATTATACCGTTAGATTCGTCTCGAAATTACGATTCCAATGATATATATTGTCGAAGACCTTTTTCGGGATTTTCCAGAGTCTTATTTGTCCTAAAAATCCAAGGAGTCCAACGGTGCAAACGGTTTCCTGAGATGAGCTACAGATAATTTTCTATTCGCAAAAACGTGAATATTTTGTTACGCTTGCCCAGGAAAATTCCACCACTTCCTAAGTCAGTCGAGACCTTTGCTTCGAGTCGAGACCCCAGTCGAGACCACTGGTTTCGAGTCAAGACCACCGTTTTTCGAGTAAAAAATGGACAACTCGAGACCCCAGTCGAGACCTTTGGTTTTGAGTCACAACCTTTGATTTTGAGTCAACCAAGTGAGTCGAGACCTCTGATTTCGAGTGAATATTAGCCCAGTCGAGACCAGCAATATTTTGCAATTAAAATCTCAAGAAATCAGCACTTCCAAAACCGCAGAATCTTCTGATTGAATCTTTCCAAACAAAAATTCCAACAAATCAGCAAACAGTTTCCACACACCACGAAAACAGATCAAACAAAAAAAATTAAACTGTTCTTCAATTGTTTTTCCTGTTCTTCGTACAAAATCAGATTGAAACCCGAAAATCTTCAAACAACTAGAACTTGTTTCCTACTAATTAGTCTTGAACCGTACACAAGAGCAAAAGCTCTGATACCAATTGTAGGTCCCCTACCCGTATGGATCGTAACAAAACTGATAATCTACCAAGGGTACGGAATCCCCTTGATAAACCAAACAAACAGAAACAAGTAGATGAACAAGAACACTTTTCAAACCGATCTTCTATAATTATCAAACAAGACGTTTTACAATCACTCAAGATCTCCAAGATCCTCACAGCCAATTTCTGTGTATTCGAATTCTCTCACAATGTCTAAAAGTCTAACCCTAAAACCAAAGCCAAAGGTTGTTTATATACCACAACCTATGCCATACGAATTGGGCTAAGCCCATACCCATCTAATTGACTTGATGTAAACTTGGACTTGATTTGGGCTTCAACATACTCGAATTCCTTTGAGTCTTCATGTAAGTCTTCGCGGCCCAAACTTGTTTAATATCCAAAGACCAATCCAAGGCTGTTGTCACATAAAATGCACTAACACATATAGACTTGTTCCCAGGCGACTCTCCTGTGGCCAAGGCACCATATCGACTTGCGCCATCCGAGATGCAAGAATTATCTACACAATTACTGGAGTTGTTGGATAAAGGATTTATAAGGGAAAGCTTCTCGCCTTGGGGAGCTCCAGTATTGTTCGTGAAGAAGAAGGATGGAACCTTGTGGATGTGCATTGATTATAGAGAACTGAATAAGCTCACTGTTAAGAATCGGTATCCGTTACCGAGGATTGACGACTTGTTCGACCAGTTACAAGGATCGAGCTATTACTCCAAGATTGGCCTTTGGTCTGGCTATCACCAGTTGAGGATTCAAGAGGAGAGCATACCAAATACTGCATTCAGAACTCGTTATAGGCACTACGAGTTCCTTGTTATGCCGTTTGGATTGACGAACGCACCAGCAGTGTTTATGGATCTGATGAATCGCGTATGCAAACTGTATCTCGATAAATTCGTGATTGTATTTATCGATGATATTCTGATTTATTCATGAACAAAGGAAGAGCACGAGCAACATCTCAGAACCATTTTGGAACTGCTGAAGAAAGAGAAGCTTTATGCAAAGTTCTCAAAGTGCGAATTTTGGATTCGTAAAGTACAGTTCCTTGGCCATGTGGTAAACGAGAATGGTATCCATGTAGATCTATCGAAGATTGAAGCACTAAAGAATTGGGAAGCCCCCAAGACACCGACTGAAGCTCGATAGTTTCTAGGATTAGCGGGCTATTATCGAAGATTTATTGAGAATGTTTCTAAGATTGGCCAACCGCTAACTTCCCTCACTCAGAAGGACAAGAAGTATGATTGGGGAGACAAGCAGGAAGAAGCATTCCAACTTCTCAAGGATAAGCTATGTGATGCACCAATACTATCTCTGCCAGAAGGCACTGAAGACTTCGTGGTATACTGTGACGCTTCGCGTCAAGGTTTGGGTTACGTGCTCATGCAACGCCAAAAGGTCATCGCCTATGCATCACGACAATTGAAGGTTAATGAGAAGACTTATACCACCCACGACCTGGATCTAGGCGCGGTGGTAATTTCCTTGAAGATTTGGTGACATTATTTGTATGGTACTCGTTGTACAATCATCAGAGATCACAAGAGTTTGCAGCACATATTCGATTAGAAAGAATTAAATATGCGTCAACGACGATGGGTTGAGTTGCTGAACGATTACGACTGTGAAATCAAGTACCACCCTGGGAAAGCAAATATGGTAGCAGACGCCTTGAATCGAAAGGAAAGAGTTAAAACCTTAAGGGTTCGAGCTTTGGAAATGACGATTCAGACGAACCTCACATCACGCATTCATGATGCACAACAAGAAGCCCTCAAGAAGGAAAACCTTAAAGCCGAATATCTCCGAGCTTTGGAGAAACGATTGGTGCCAAATGAAGAGGGAACCTTGTACTTTATGGGACGCATTTGGGTTCCACTCTATGGTGGTATTCAAGAGATAATCTTTGATGAAGCTCACAAGTTAAGATACTCGATCCACCCAGGATCAGACAAAATGTATCAGGACTTGAAAGAGTATTATTGGAGGCCAAACTCAAAAGCGATGTTGCTGCTTATGTTGGAAAGTGCCTAACCTGTGCTAAGGTCAAGGCCGAATATCAGAAACCATCAGGTCTACTGCAACAACCTGAAATTCCCGTATGGAAGTGGGAGCAAATATTGATGGATTTTATAACAAAATTACCCAGGACCCCTAGAGGGCATGATATGATGTGGGTAATAGTTGATCGATTAACAAAGTCTGCACACTTCCTACCAATTCGGAAGAAAGATAGCACAGGAAAGCTTGCTGAGCTGTATCTTAAGGAAATTGTGGCACGTCATGGAGTGCCTATTTCGATTATTTCAGACAGAGATGGACGTTTTGTATCAAGGATCTGGCAATCCTTCCAAGAGGCCTTTGGATCTCAATTAGACCTAAGCATGACCTTCCATCCACAAACAGATGGCCAGAGCGAATGGACTATACAAACTCTGGAAGATATGCTTCGCGCATGTGTAATGGATCTAGGCGGCAGCTGGGATACTCACCTACCTTTGGTCGAGTTCTCCTATAACAACAGCTACCATACGAGCATAAAAGCCGCACCGTTCGAAGCTGTATATGGCCGCAAGTGCCGCTCACCGTTGTGTTGGGTAGACGCTGGAGATAAACAACTGGTTGGTCCCGAACTTGTTCAAGAAACGACTGATAAAATCATTTAGATCCGAGAACGCATCAAGGCGGCTTGTGATCGACAAGAGAGCTACGCCGATCGAAGATGTAAACCGTTAACCTTTGAGGTGGGAGACAAAGTGTTGTTGAAGGTCTCACCTTAGAAAGGTGTAACAAGGTTCAGGAAACGTGGAAAGTTGAATATGCGATACATTGGACCATTCAAGATATTGGAAAAGATTGGTACCGTAGCGTAAAAAACTGGAGTTACCGGAGGAACTAAATGGTGTACATGAGACGTTCCATGTGTCCAATCTCATAAAGAGTCCAACCCAGGAAACAGTTATCATCCCTACGGATGAGGTACACATCGAAGACAAACTCCGATTTACTGAAGAGTCTGTTGAAGTAATGGATTGGAAGATCCAGAAAACAAGGAGGAGTCGCATTAAACTTGTTAAAGTACGTTGGAACTCTAGACACGGGCCTGAGTACACATGGGAACGCGAAGACCAGTTTAAAGCCAAGAACCCCCACCTATTCGAGAAAGCTCCTGCGAGAGATAACTCAACTTGAATTTCGGGACGAAATTCTATTAACGAGGGGAGACTGTGACAACTGGCACAAAACCGGTAATTTCCGTACTATTTTATTTATTAATTATTATTTGCAATTATGTGCTTAAACATCAACGTTATCTAATTACTTGCTTTACATATGAATTCATGCATGTTTTATACTTCAAATATTGCATTGTGCAACTACATTAAGCGTTGCGTCAGAAAGACTAGTAAACTCACCGGTAAGACACGCTGTGTCAGCATTTCCGCAGAACATAATCGGACAATAGATTTAGGGCCTAGGAGTAGGTCCAACATCAAAAAAACAAGGGTTAATGCATACACTTTCCGGAAGCTAAAATGAGCACTAAAAGACACCCGAAAGTCACTTTAAGTGCTGAATTCTGCAGAATTCAGAAATAATTCAGCATTTAAACGCTGAAAAATTATTCAGAATTGATGTTTTAGTGTCCAGAATAACTTGTAAAGTGTCGGGAATTAAAACTGTCACAAAAGGTGCTTCATATCTAGTAAAACTGTTCAGTTTAGCACTTTAACGAACCGTTAACTGAACGAATAACCAGACACTACCCGAAACATCAAATCTAGACTAGAAGTATTGTTTTTATGTTATAAAGCTAGTTATGGTGATAAAACACCTTAAAAATCATAAAAAACACATAAACACACTTAAACTAAACATAAACATTCTAGTTTACCTATATAACCTTCATCTTACAAAAACTTACACTTTAACCCACCCCCCCCCCCCCTTATGTAGCACCGGCCCCATGTGGCCCCACATCAAAACTAGACTAGAAGTATTGTTTTTATGATATAAAGCTAGTCATGGTGATAAAACACCTTAAAAATCTTAAAAAAACACACAAACACACTTAAACTAAACATAAACCTTCTAGTTTACCTATATAACCTTCATCTTACAAAAACTTACACTTTAACCCCCCTATGTAGCACCGGCCCCTTGTGGCCCCACACACAAACCCCATAAAAATATTCATTTTGATGGCAAGATATTGGACATGATGTCTAGTGGATAATAAAATGTTGGACGGATTATAACTAAGACCTTAAGTTCATTTCTTTCATTATTTCATTCAAACTTTCACCATTTTTCCTCTCTTCTTTCTTCTTCACCTATGGCCACACACACCCACATTACTACCACCATATTCAACCATCTTCCAAGTAATCCAAGGTTAACATAAGGTGTAAGAAGGTGATCCATGAAGGTGTGAACCATTGGAAGTTCAAGAGCCACTTGGAGGAGCTTTTATCCACTTGATTTCTTCATTCTTCATCTTCATCTTTGTTGAGCCATTTCTCTAGCCAATAGAGTTAGTAGTGAGCCTTCTAAACACTATTTTAGTTCATGTAAATGTTATTTACAAGTTACACCATCTAAGAAACTAAACTTTAAAAGATGAAGATGTGAAGATCTAACATAATCTAAAGAAAAACAAGTGTTTTTAGTGTTATTTGATGTATGTGATGGAGTTGTTGTTGGTGAATCTTGTGTTTATGTTTAGATCTATCATGTTAAAGCATGTTAGAAGTTTAGATCTAACAAGTTTAAGCATGAACCTTGAAAGATCCATGGTTAAACTTGAAGATGAACTTATGAAACCTTTATGTAAACATGAAAAATGATTTTGAAGCATGATCTTGTGTTCTTGAAGTAACTAAGTTTATGTAAAGTTAACTTTTGAAACTAAACTCAATGAAAAGTTTGTTAAAGATTCATCAAGAAGCTTATTTATGAAAGATTCAAGTATGTTAAGTATGGATCTTGAAAGATCCATGATGAAACATGATTTTAAACATAAAGATCTTTTAAATGAGCATAAGAATGGTTTTAGAACATGTTTTTCAAGACTTTGAATCCCTAAAACTCATGGATGGTTTAGTTAGTAAGTTAAATTTTCATAAAACGTTTGTTTAAAATTAACAAGAACACTTGTTTTTGAAAGATCATTCTATGTAAAGTGTAGATCTAAAAGACTACACATTTTTAACAAAAATCAAGTTCATCATAAGGTTTTACATGATAAAATTTGTGTATGTTACTTGTGAAAATTGTTGGAAATTGTTTTTGGTGATAAAAAGAAAATAAACATATGTTTTGAAAACATGGGAAATCTCCATTTTAGGGGAAACTATGTCAAAATTTTTATAAAATTTTGACACTTAGAAAATACAAGTTTTGGTGAAACTTACTCCCCAAAAATTCACCTAAAAATATTTATCAAGGTTTCCTAATTTTTGAACAAAAATTACAAGCTAAGAAATAAAGATTTCTTCAAGTTAAAATCAATATTATGTATGTATAATTTTTTAGGAAAATAGATATATTTAGTGATCACCAATTTTTGTGCTAAGTGTATATTATGTGTATTATATGTAGTAGTATATTAGGAGGATGCAAATATACTAAATACTCCCAAGGAGTATCACCAACAAAATACACATAAAAATACACAACAAATACTCAAGAATATTCATACAAAATAACCCATGAAAGGGTATATGGACAAAAACAAGGAAATATATTTGTATAAATATGTTCCTTAACAATTTTGGACTTGGATAAATAATGGACAACTTTGGACATAAAAAATATTTGGACATATATATATATCTATTACCGAGTAGTAAGAATGATACACAAATCGGAAAATAACAAGAATAAATACATATATTTTAGAAGATAACAAAATATATATATTTCACACAAGTCTTAAAAATATATTATTTTTAAGAAATATATTCCGGAAAGTATTAAAAATCAAAGTATTGATTTTTGGCAAAGTATGTAAAATACACTAGTATTTACATAAAAATACAAGTATACTTTCCTAAGTATACTTGCACAAAAATAATATTGGAAAATTATTTAACAAAATGCTTATATTTATTTTCAAAAAATAATATAAGTAACATATTTTGAATAAGTTAAAAATACAGTTTATTTTTAACCCTTATTGATCTTCACCGATCACATAAACAAATATATATTTTTGGAAGTAAAATATATATTCACAAATGAACCATATCAAATACAAATTACGAAGACAAGAGAAACAGGCGAGACCCGACAAACATGGCACGACCCTCACACATGATGAACATACATAGAAAAAATACATAAACCTAAGATGGTGACTTGTACCTAGTGTGTTACAACTCTAGTGACTAACGTACATAGAACACGTATAGGTCACGACGCTTACAAAACCAGCCGGTGAAGTTTACGACGCAAGATACGCAAAACTGTGAGTTCATGTCCCCACTTTTAAACTTTTACTTGTTTTCTAAATTTGGGGAAAATACACGTACTATGGCATGTGGAACACAAAACTAAGGAATGACATATAGATCATGTGACGGATATGGTGACAAAAGTACCATTAATCAACTATATACCTAGACCACGGAACAAAATGTTAGATCTAATGGGTTTCAGGCAGCCACACTCCGGGCCACGTTCTACCTAGAGTGCTTTTGTGTCTCGAGTCGTAAAACGACAGAAAAATGCCTATGGTTTGGATGCTTCCTATGTTGTGACATATGTTAATGTCCTCGCGAAACATTAGCGATCTCGTATTCCTTACATTTACAGAATTCAGTTTACAGATACATTTTACTAATTACATACCATGTTTTCATACAAGTATACAAACATTCTTTACGAAAACTGCATGAATTCACACCAACTTATGTTGATGATTTCCCAAACTTACATGTATTTCAGGTAACTATGTGGATGTACGTGCGGTGTCTCTCTTGCTCAAGGATGTCATTTGTGTTTCAAGTTTATGTGTTAAGGCTCCAATGCCACTTTTGTAGGATTTGGTTGTTATATCCCACCTCCTGCGGTGATATAATGATCAAAACCTTGATATTTGTTTTTGGAGTGAAGTTGTGAACTTTTCAAAAATTATCTTATGTGTGATGTAAACTTAAAACTTAACTTTTGTTTTGGACATTAACTATCAATGGCATTGTGGAGTTGTTTTACATTCATGTAATATGTTCACCTATTGTATGCAATGCGAACCTTTCAGGATCACACCTCGTGCTTCCGCCTTAGAAAGGGGTGTGACAGAAATGATATATATATATATGATACAGTAAAATATGGCGTTGTAGTTTCCGTAAGATGTAAATGTATATACATATATTTATATTTATGTGTTGTTATCAAAACGAGTCGGTTAATAATATCGTCGGTTATAATCTTACGGTAATGTGTTTTACTTTGTTTTGAAGTTTGAAATAGATATAAATTATTATATTTATTTTGCATCAATAAGAACCCAACGGTTCAACTGAGTTTGAAACTGATATAAATTATTATATTTATTTTGAATCAAGACTTATTCAAATTACGTGAATGTAAGGACATTTTGCATAAATAATAACCCAACGGTTCAACTGAGTTTGTTCCAGAAATCGATGTTGAGTGAATGAAGCTTACTGATACTATCACCAATGTGACCAAGTTTATGGAGGTCCAACAAAAGAGGAATTCCGACCAATAGAATTCCAAATGAACGTTCACAATTTGAAATTCAATTTTTGAATCAAGAGATATACTACCAACGAAACCTTGCATTGGTTGTTGTATGATTGAAACTCGAATCAACAAATTTATTTGAAATAGAAACATGAAAAAGATTCATCTACTATCGAACGAAGAAATGAATATACTCTATGTTTTGACATTACTAAATTGCAAGGATACACCGAAAAACAATAGAATTTGGTGTATCATTGTCTAAATACATAGTTGCGTTAAGACTACTAAAATGATTTAGTCAAACAAAGGCATACATAGTTTTGCATGAAATGATCGATAATGATTAGTGCAAGCTACAAGTGTATACCGACGCCACAAGGTGTCGTAGTGAACAAAATAATTCAATAATAGTGGTTACCGAACAAGTTCTTCGTGTTTGAAATCAGATGAAAGGTTCAATGAAGTAAATCTGAAAATTTGTTCCAAAAAAATCTCATAGGATTTTCAACTGAAAATGAAACAAATAAATAATGTTTTCGATCGAAGATGAAAAGCAATGAATATCACAAAATGTTCGATCGATGATGAAAGAACCGTTAAGTGGTACACCGGAATATAACATGAATTTATGTACCATTATCTTACACACGATTGTATTAAGATTGCTTTAATATGATAAAATAACAGAACAGATTTAATATGGCTAAACAAATAATTAAATAATTAAATCCGCACATGATGTGTGCAAACGAGATTAGCGCACATCAAGGTGATCGTGACCAAAGAAACGATTCAATGAAGTCGAAGACCAAACAAGCCTATTATAGTTCAA